>JBAWJQ010000608.1:0-151957 GCA_037783105.1 Bactrocera zonata
AGTGTAGGGAATAGTAGCACTGGGAAATGTCAGTGAGTCAGTGAGAGTTCTTTAAACATTTTGAATTTGGCTGGAAAATGTATAAATGTATTTGTGAGCGAAGTCCATCATTTTATGGCCAAACTATGTGGGTGCTTTTGATTATGTAAATTGAATTTAAGTTGCAATAAATTAAAGGCTAAGCAATGAATTTGAATTGAGCTTTCCTTATGAATTTTATTATGCTTGAGTGTACTTAAAATCATGCGATGTAACTTTTATTTTGGATTCTAACGGTTGGAAGGCCAAACTTTAAAGTAAATATTATCCAAGTGGTTATCTCAGGCCTTGGTAGTTATAAGGTGGCGAATTCAATAACTAATTAACCACTAACTGAATAATAAATAATACTCCTATCTGCAATATTCAGTGGACGTAAACTTCGATTCATCACTTTTCTGCTCGTTAAGATTGGCACAAAAAAATACATGTATAAACAACAACCTTCAGGTCCGCTCAAATCATCCTATGTGAGTAAATATGGAATAACTCGTTTAAGCGATTATATTCACTTGCGAAACTCAAAAAATCTAGTTGTTTTCGTAATATATTGAAAGTATATATATTTGAGAAAATTTTCCGAAAATTTTAAATTGATCCGAAAAATAGTTTCGGAGATATGACAGTATTTGTAAGAATATTTTTGGAATCGGCACGCAAAACTTTAAAGCTTTTTACTCAAATCACTGTACTAAGAGTCGGCGAGGAAAAATGTTCGGAAACAGCTGGACTTGAAATTATCATACGACCTGTTACAAGCAGCGTGTGATTGAACAACGTTTATAAATCGTTCAACTTTATTTCGAACATTCACGTTCTGTGAAGAATATGTTTCGACCGCTTCGCTGAACTTATGGTAAACATAATCGGCCTACGGAGCATATTGTTCGCAACACCATCATCATTCTTGAGACCCAGCATTCGTTATTTGATAATATTCGACCGAATAGACCACGTCCAGCACGTAGCAACGAAAATATAGCATTCGTGTACACGAAGACCGTGGAGAGGCGTTTCGGCGTTCGTAGCAACTCGGACTGACATTTGTTACGACTTGGCGTCGAGATCTGAAACTGAATGCGTACAAAATACAACTTGTCTAAGAACTGAAACCACTCGATCTTCCCAAGGGATATCGATTCACTCTATGTTCTCTCGAAAAGTTCCAAGAAGACTAGATGTTTTCGAACATAATTTTGTTTTATGAGCTGGTGCAGTCATGGGTCCATATTTCTTTGAAAATGATGCCAGTGAGATCCGTCAAACGTAACCGTTATCCAACTATTAACTTTTTGATGCCTGAAATTGAAGCCCATTTTTTATACATCGCATCAATCAATGGATTTATTGAGAGAGAACTTCAGTGATCTTGCCACCAAGATCGTGTGATACCACATCGTTGGACTTTTTCCTGTGGAGATATGTAAAGTCTACAGTTTATGCGAACAATCACAGGGAATTCAATCCGCTTCGATTCACGCCTTGGAGCGAAACATCACGTGCGTCATTTGCCAGTTACCAGTCGAAATACTGGAACGAGTCATTGAAAATTGGACTCAATGGATGGACCATTTGTGTTTTTTTTTTTTTTTTTTTTTTTGCTTTTGGACTTGAGTTAATTTTATGCAGAAAAATCTTCCTCACCACCAGACAATTCATTTAGAGTTGCTCGTGGATATCGGTCACGCGATTAAGGGAATCGAAATTTTTTGAGAATGAGTCCACGGATTATTAAAGCTCATTAAATTCAGTAATGATACAATATTTTTATTTATATAACCTCTTAAGTGCGATTTGTTCTACTTGTTTGTTCGATTCATCACTCTCATAGGTAAGGCGAATAGTAAACGGTCAAATTATTGAGAGATATTAGCGTATGAAAAAAATTTGATGACAGTTCTTCGTATAGTATATTCCAAAACCATTACGGGACCAGGCTCTTTACGGAATAAACTATAGACGAAACTGTAAGCATCGCCAATACATGCGCTTTGGCGAGATCGCTTTTAAAAAGTTTCGGCGTTATAGAACTCACGTTTGTTTCTACTCAGCATGAGATATAAAGGAGCTAACAGCATTATGTTATAATAATTTATTACCCAGGAAAGATGTTTTAAGCACCACTAAATATTTTTCATTAACATACGATGCAATGAACTATTAACGAAACTCACTTTGTCGGATTCTCACCAAGAACACTGCCAGGTTAGAAATACTGATTATTGGATATTTTTTAACTTTTTTTGAGGGTACTTCTATATTTTTCTAAAATGATTCTAAAGCTATAACCTCGTAAGCGGTGTCACTGCCAATAAAGAAGAAGAAGAAACTTTCATAAATGAGTCTAACTTAAGGACCTTGAGCATACGTTTCATTGTACGATTTTCTCTTAAAAACGCACAGTGTCTTCATCACTTGTCGGTAAAGTTAGGCAGTATATTTGTCTCAACTTGGTTAAGTCCTGTATGTCAGCAAGTAGCTACTATTTAGTGGATAAAAATGAGCTCAGCAGAGTTAACAGTGAATGTGGTGAAGAACAGTGCGTCATGACTTTTTTCCAACTCAGAATTAGCAAAACCAAAAAAAAAAAAAAATTAGTTTAAAAATAACGTGGCAATACCTTTTATTTCTGGCCACAACAGCAGCATGCGAAGAGCGGCAAAATGATTGTCGTTGAAATGTTAATAAAATAAATCAAATGTGGCAGAAAAAGGTGGAGAGCAAATATACCAAACGACCATAAAACCACAGTCACTTGCCAGAGAGCCGCAAATGCAGTAACTTAAGTGTGGCACGCTGCATGTGGCAAGCCACAAATGGCCAGGGAATTCAACCAAGCACAACAAGGTGAATGGTGGAGTAATAAATAAATTTGCTAAGAGCAATAAAATACCAAGAGAAGCGTATTACCATAGCGCACAGGTATGAAATTAAACCGACTAAGATTTAATGGAAATTTAAATTAAAGACAGCAATTATGGATATGGAAAGTTCAAGTGTTACAAAAGAAACTGAAACTAAACTGAGGCGAAGTGATGAAGAGCAGGCGAGTAAAAATTGCAGTTTATGAAACGTTGAATGGATTCGTACTTTTATTAGCGCAACAGTTGCTTCTACTTTGAGAGTTGAAGAACTCTTTTTTTTCGTAGAATTTATGAACTTTTACCATGATTCTTTTCGTAGAAGTTTATAAGTAAAGGACTGATAAACGTGGAATAGTCTTGTCATATTCCACGAGAGTGAAATGACCGCTGTGAGTAAGTTAATATAAGTTTTGTGGTTTTTGAGCGCTGCTGCCAGTGGCAAACCAGAAGATGTTTTAGACAACTTGGCTATAGTATACATATATATTCGAGTCTTTAAAATAATTGCAGAAATGATGCGAGATAAAGCAAAGCATATCCATTAAATTACAATATATGCACATAACGGTAGTTGTCCGTAGAGACCCTAAAAAAAGAAAATTCTCAAAAATAAAGCTAGTGGAGCGTCTGCTTACATGATCAACTTGCTCTCTAATCAGTTTAGTTCCATTTTATTATTATTTATCGTATACAACTAAGACAGATTAGTGGCAACCGTTACAATTTAACTTAGCACAAATGCTGAAGCAGAAGTTACGAAAAGTGTCCATTAAATGTGCGGAACCCATATATCATATAAAATAAGGACGCATCATTCCGATATTAAAAACGCACAGGCTGCAAATTTCACATACCGAAGAGAACACTTATGGTGAAGACGAAAATTGTACCCGTACCTCTTCGAATAATTATTATTAATTTTGTTTCACTCGTTGAAATGTCTTTAATGATTAAAAATATAATGTTTTTTAGAGCATAAAACTCTTATATCTGTAAAAACAAAATTTTTTATGTGATCAAATTTGACCCGGACTGACAAAAAAAAAAAAAAAATGAACATTTGTTTTTCATTCGGTAAAATGTCTAAATGATTAAAAATATTGTGTTATCTAGAGTTAATAACGTCTATATCTCTAAAAACAACTTTCCTTATATGATCAAATTTAACCCGGACTTAAAAAAAATATATTTTATCACATTAATAGGCTCTTTAGCCTAAATACAAATAGAAGAAGTCGTTATAAGTCTCGGCTGGGATGGTGTTCAGTGACTTCAGCGATTTTTTTTTCGGTATCAGCTTATTTTTGGTGCTCCATTGCTAGATTTTGCGGATAGTCTCGACGACCTATTAATGAACCAACCTTTTATTACAAATAATAAAGCTTTTTACGATTGTAGGGTTAGTTGCCTTTACTCAAAAACGTTCTGGCAAGAATTCATGTTTTTTGTTACCAGCCTGATTTTGTTAATAGGCTTCATATCCAAACCTAAACGTTAACCAAAATGTTAACCAAAACGTTAACCAAACCATGTGTAGTCAATATATAAGACACGTTGATATTCGTTGTCATCTCTCTAATGCCAACAAGCTGGATTTCGAGCATTATTTCTTTAACTTTTTTGATGTTGTTGCCATTAACAGAGTAGCATAGACATCTCACATGAGGCAAGCTTTCGAGGACTACACTAGCTTCATTACATGTTTTGTGGCGCTCAAATTCTTGATAAAGTACACATACTCTCCAAAACACTTCTGCTAAACATTTTCAACGTTTCTGTAGTGTATGTATATGCCATTGGAAGTACAATATTTCAAGCAGTTTTGTTCAATTTTATTTTCCAGGGTACAAATCGCCAGGCAAACTTATCAAGTCGTAAATAAACAGGTGCCAAACACACTCTAATTGACAAGTGGAGATCAAACTTCACTAAAATTTAAAAAATTATCAAAATTTAAAAGAATAAAAAAAAATTATCAAAATACACAAAAAAAAGGTCGTACCTATCTTGGAATAAAAAAAAATTATAGAATCGGTTAGCGCAGCTTAAGTCAGGCAGTCCGGATAAAATTTGGTAAAAAAACTTGTGAGTATTTCCATAAAATACGTTACTATTCACTTGGTTAACTCACTATCACTCACTTATGCACTCTCACTAACCGAAATGCTACCACTTTCCGATGACAGCACAACTAAAACCCTTATGCGCTATAACCAATTAAGCAGAAGAAGTTTTATTTGCAGACAAGCAATTATTATTAATTCACATTGCTTTGAAATTCAGCGAGAAGAAAACAATTCGAAACACTTTTCCTGGAAATTCGAAAGCGAAGAAACTCAGTTTTTGAAGATGTAAACACAAAGGTGGTTATACGAAGCTAAATGCTGCCGACAATTATCATTTAACGGTAGCAAACATACAATTAGAAGCAATAGAAATTTTGTTTTATAACAAGGATGGTGTAAGGATGTCTGCACTAGCTGACATGGCAGCGAAACTAAACGGGAATTTACGCGAAAATTAAATGTGGGAGTGGCAATTTGTAATTGAGCGCCACACGTTGTTGCTGTTGCTTTCGTTGAAAATGCCACGATTTACACAAGTGAAATTGTGAATTTTAATGAAAGAGAAAATACCAGTGAGTTGGCGATACACACTTGACTATCAAGCAATCGAAACAAGCTGGCGCAGAAGCGTGTGGCAAGAGGTTCTAATTGATTTACTCGAGTTACAATTATAGACGCAAGCAGCGCTTAGTTGGTTGCCTTCCGCCACCTAGCTTTCAAGGAGTTGATGTATGGCGGCAACAGCTGTGATGCCTGACGGCGGGCGTCCGACCCAAACAACAGCTGTGGACTCAGACAGTCGGAGCTTTGGCTTTGCGCCGTAAGCGCGAAGGCTTGCCGAGTGGGTTGCGAATACTTGGCAATTAAATTCGAATTAAAGCGCGATATTTTCGACAGTCGACGTTCGCTGTTGGCGTCCTAACAGCATGATAAACTGTCAAAATCGGAGGACGCGCGCGCCAACTGTGGTCGTGGTTGTTGTAACAGCGGCGTAGCAAAGCGCACAGCAAAGAAATGCCATAGCCTAAACTTTTGCGCGGCGGCTGTTAAAGCGTAAATTTCGCAAAACTTTTCAAATAATTTTTTTTTTTGTTGTGTTTTTTCTTTGCTATTCCCCCGACGCCATGTTAGGTTGCTTGGTATTTGGTTAACTGTATATATATTTACTGTTCAAAGCAGTAAATAATTGGCCAAGTGATGTAAAAGACCACTTTCTTCTGCTGGCCCGCCGCTTTTAGAAATGCTGCTTGTTGTTACTTTAGGCCGGATTTTGCTTAATTAGTGTTGTATTAACGCGCCAAAAACCCGTAGTTTGTATGTATATTTAGAATTCTGAAATAATTAAATGTTCGGGCCAAAGTTGCTGTGTCAGTTTTATAGGTTATAAATGGAAATTAGCTATATAATTTAACGCTTGTAAATATTTTATTGCGTAAGCAGCTTCATGTGAATGGCTTGGAGTTATGCGATTCCAATTATGGGCCCAGAGGGTTTGAAAGTTCAATGTTTTCCGGTACCTTGGGTATTCAGAAGTTTATATTATTAAATTGTGTAGAAGTATTTAATTTTGCTTATTGCTGATTTAATAGCAATAGTTTAAGCTAAGGCTGCTTTTGCTTTATTAATAAACAAAACTGACCAGCCCTTCGATCACTAGTATATAGTAATAATAAGATTTTTTTGTTTTTGCGTTAGGGCAAGTTAAGATTTCGATCTTACCAGAGCTTTCAATGGGACAGCTGAGGTCCGTTATTGTACCTAAAACAAACTGTAATGGATCATAGGGCGAAATCGACAAGGCGAATTAAGCCCATGACTGTGCTGACGCGATGTTTCAACCTCCGCCTTACCTCTTGGCCATTGTAGAGTAAGAACCCTTATACAAATAGTTGAATAATCTCATGTGAACTACCCCGAACCAAACTGATCTCATAGTCGCACAGACCTCGCAGTCGCACAGAACTAGCACCTGCAAAGCACACCCGAGTTCCATTGGTCAAGTGCTGGAACGCAAGACTTCAATAGAGATTCAACTACTACTAAGATAACTAAGGTCTCATTGGCTTTGCAGTTATTAGCGATTCCGCAATGACCAGGCACCCAAACGTGTCTGATGAACAAGTAGCTTGATGCTAATTTTAAAGAGGATCCTTGACTAGCTTTGAGTTTCCAGTTAGCGAGTTTAGCGCTAACTGCCGCTCAGTTTTCGAAGTAAAGGGCAGTAAGTTCTTCCTGAAATACACTTAAATAGCACTACCTTAGGCTACCAAAGCTAAGCTTGACTCTCCCTTCTAGCTTCGACCCATCCGTTGAAAAAAAAAATGCGCCCCTTCTCCAGCGACGACTCCGCATGCACATATGTATCTCTTGTTGCTTGTTGATATGTGGCCAGAAAAAAGGACCGACACGAGTAGTTTATGCCAAGCAGTGGTCCAAGTTATCAGGAATGCAGTTGAAGGAGAATTTCAGCGCGCCCTTAGTCCTTCACCGAGTCTTAAAGCTCACTTAGCAGCAATAAAGCTGCCAGCAAAGTTTACGGGAAATACCCTATTTTTGGTTTGCAGATTTGAAATATTTTTAAGAAAAAGCCTTCCTCCAATTTCCAAGTTCACTTCTTCTGGATACAGAAATGAGTAGTACCGAATGGTCTAACGCCACGAAAACAGTAATATTAGAGAAGGTTGAAAGGGGCGTTTTCCATAAGGAGCTTTCACCCAATACAAGTTTTAGGCTGCTGGGCCCTTGTTGTGTTTTTCAGCAAAAATGGAAAGTTATGGAGTGTCTAACCTCACTTGAAATACCATTATATTGGAATCGCTGCATAAATGCAAAGCTGAGAGAGGACACTCTTATCCCGTTCAAACTGGAATGGGTATAAATTGGATCTCCATGTTGCTTTCTAGGATTAAATCAATGAGAGCGGAATAGGAATAAATTGGATCTCCATCTTGCTTCCTACGATTGAATCAATGAGACCTCGCGTGTGTTTAGCAGCGCTAGTCGACGACATCGTCAGGGTCTAATGATCAATTATAGTTTTAGGTACCACAACTGTCCAGCGTTCTAAGCTGTCCAAGTGCGATTCGTTTTAGGATCGACTTCTTAACCTAACCTAACAGGGTTGCACCGTTTGCACTATGTATATTATACTACATAAACATTTTTTGACAACCTCCCTTTATCGGCAAATTCCTGATTTATATTATTGAAATTCAGAGAGTATCCTTTTCTGACAATATTATGTCTGTGTGTCGAAAATGGGTTAAATCGGGTAAATACTTTCCTAGCCACCATTTATTACATCCGTTTATATGATCCGTTTATGTGTATAATATCGGTCAATATGTGAGATTTCTTAATTAAACTCAAAGAGTATATTTTTCTGGTAAAAATACGTAGTGATGTGCAAAACGGGATAAAATCGGGTCAAAACTACATCAAGCCGTTTAGTCTAATCTAAGAATTTCAACCTTCGATTGACCGTTATGAGTCTCCGAATTACGCCGGCTTCCATATGCTACATACTACAGTGCCCAAAAAATAAGATGACACTGTAGTTATTTTGAAAATTCTTTATTTATTCTTCCAAATCAATTTCATCCCCTTCAAAGTAATCCCCTCCCGATGCAATGAACTTATGCCAACGGATTTTCCAATCTTCGAAACACTGGTTGAAGGCCGGGATGGCCTTCAGTTCCGTCTTCGCTGCGGCTTGAATCTCCTCTATCGTATAAAAACGGTGTCCCCGGAGCGATCTTTTGAGCTTGGTGAACAGCCAGAAATCGCACGGCGCCAGATCAGGTAAATACGGTGGTTGCGGAACGATATGGGTTGAGTTTTTGGCGAAATGATCACGAATTACGAGGGCAGTATGGGATGGTGCATTATCGTGGTGTAAGAACCAAGAATTGTCTTTCCACAATTCCGCCCTTTTTAGGCGGATAGCGTTACGCAAACGACGCATAACGTTCAAATAATATTCCTTGTTTACAGTTTGACCGGTTGGAAGGAATTCGTAATACACAACACCACGATAATCGAAGAAAACAGTCAACATGACATTGATTTTTGAGCGACTTTGGCGCGAATTTTTTGGTCTCGGCTCTCTTTTGGCACGATATTCGCACGATTGATGGCTGTCTCGAAGTCTTAAGCATAGATCCAAGTCTCATCGCCAGTTATAATGCATTTCATGACACCCTGGTAGTCGGAAAGCATCGTTTCACACACTTCAACGCGACGCCTTTTTTCCAAAAAATTCAATGTTTTCGGTACCAGTCGAGATTTGACGCGCTTGAGGCCCAAAACATCCTTCAAAATAGTATTGACTGAGCCTTTCGATATGCCAACTTCATCAGCAAGGTCTCTAATTGTTAATCGACGGTTTTTCAACAGCAAATCTTTGATTTGTTGAACGTGAGCTTCGTCGGTTGAGGTTGATGGTCGCCCTGGACGCTCTTCGTCTTCGACACGTTCACGGCCGGCTTGGAACTCACTATACCACTTGTAAACATGTTTTTTAGACATAGCCTCATCACCAAAGGCTTTCTGCACCATCCTCAACGTATCCGCAGCAGAAAATTGATTCCATAAACAAAATTTAATGCAAATTCTTTGCTCAACAAATTTCGACATCGCAAAAAACGAAAAACTCATTTCTAGCAGCTCACAAAACGACACGTATCTCAATCTCTAATGCATATTTTGACATGAAATTTGACATAAATGTGACTGACCAACCTAAGAAAAAAAATAATTCTCCAAATCCTTCGCCACGTGCAGTTTAAATTCAAATGTCACCTTATTTTTTGGACACAGTAGTATAATGTTTATCATTATTGCAGCAGTCTTTATGTTCGATATGTCTGTCATTGTGGAAGTTATATTCATAAAATTACATGAACACATATACACTAGTATACTGGAATATTGTCAAAAGTGAATGTCATCAGTCCACACTGTCCGAAATATACCTGCATATATGTATGTATGAGTAAATTAAGGATTCCTAAAATTCCATTTACAATTAAAAGTTGAAATATTACTAAATGTATTCGTTAGAAACTGCAAATTATGCCACGCGAATTTCCGAGAATGACTTCAAAGCTAAAAGTTTCGGCGTTCAAATTTAACAAATAAGAGAAAATATATTCCTCACTGAGACATTATGATTTGCATGGATAAATTTTTATTTATTAGCACTTCATATTGTTATGCTCTCATGCGAGCTTTTTCAGGGAATATGCAGTCACAAAAATCACAACTCTCACACAATAGTGCAAACCTCAAAAATTTTTCTTAAAAAATATTTTACGAGGTTTTCCCAGAATAAGGCTGATAGTTAGATATTCAATAGTCGTGGATACCGTATACATATGATAAGAAAAAGTGACTTTTTACGGGAATAAATATTTTTTAATTTCTAAATATCTCTTTGAGCAAAGCTTGTTAAACGGTGAAGAATTATCTAGTTCACGATTTTATCAGTGCCGCTATTTCGCTGTCACTGAGCGATATATGATCAAATTTGACCCGGACTGGGCTAATAAAAAATTTCTTTATAGATTTGTAGAACCTATTTTATTGCTCTTATTTATTATTTGATAGCTTTTTCTGTTCGACGCGAAGTGTTTGTTCGGCGATTATTTCTACAAAAAAAATTAAATTAAATTACTTGATATTTTGTATTTCCAATGGATTTACGGCTATGGAGTTGTTCAAAATGCTGCAGAAGTGTTCCGGAGATTTTACTTTCTCACAAAGACAAATATTTGTGTGCCACAAGGCACCAGTGGAGATCATGAAGTCATCGCAAACTTTCCTCATGTGATTTATCCGTGTTCCTCTCTTAATGACGTTAACGACGAAAAAGTTAAAGAGCAGCGGTTTATAGTCGCTGTATGGGTATCAGAGAAATAACAGAAGACCTAAAGGACTTTAATGGACTCAACACATTTTCTTTAAAGCTTTGAGAATGAAGTGTGTTAATGCTAGACTCGTACCAAAATACATCAATCTTTAGCTTAAGAAAAATCGCGAGTATACAAAGGTCACAAAAGAGATGCGGGACAACGCAGCTGAGGACCGCAGATTCATCAAATTTAACATTATTGGTGACGAGATGTGATTTAATGAATATAGCGTCGAAACTGTGCAACACCAAAAACGAGCTGAAAGCGAACGCGGTGCTGAAGTTTAAGCATAACGCTTGAATTTTCAAGTATATGGTAGATTCACTAGGTTCACAGTAATATGTATGATCTTAAACTGGACATAACCTTTAATTCCTTCAAAGTAGTAAAGAAAACTACTGGCACTTTGAGACGACAAGGTAAGGAGCTTTTGTGAAGAGAGCAGAATACGGTACTTCAGAACGCCGAAACGCTTTTCCAAATAATCCAAGTAATTTTCACATTATTCCAACTAAATTCGGCGATTCAGTAGCTACATAAATAAGTGGATGGTTTCGGCTGCCTCTGGATCTATTTTTTATACCAATCTTTGCGCAACAGTTGTTGGATTTTAGATGACGATATGTTTTTTTTTCTACCAAAAATTCAAATTTGAAATCAACTGAAGAATAATTAAGAAGAAACGAAAACTTCGACTGCACGGAGGCCACAATAGCCTTCCAAGGTGTTTCTTTACAGCAAACGAGAGTATAAAGGCCTATTTTAAACAGTATGAACGGCCGCCTTATGCTATAGTGGGGCGTTCAAAAAAATTTGTACGAAATTTATAACATTGCTTTGGGCAATAATCTGCGTTAAATTATGTGAAGAATCCTCTCAAATAAAAAAAAATTTCTCTCGAGGACTTGAGAAAGAACGTTCTGTGTGGGTAGCAGCTTTGGGAGAAAAAACATAAATAAAAAATAAAAACAAAAATTACATAATTCATAAATTGTATATAACTTAAGGAAGAGAAAAAAAACTCACCTGTTAATTAAGCAAAAAACCTGCCAAATAATTTCCATTAAATCACTTTTTTATCTGTGAGGAAATAGGACTTCAGCATAAAGGATTCCAATATATGATTGCGGTTAATCACTGCACAAGCGCATGAATTATATAAGTTTTGCACAGAACACTTTTATTTTTGTTATTTTTTCATCAACTATGAAAAGCAACACTAGTTTATTATCGAGCAATTATTAGCACAATTTAAAAAAGTTAAAACAAAAACAAATACAGCAAGCGCATATATTTTCATACATATTTTATATATTTTTTTTATGTTTTGTATTTTTAAACATATGTATGTAGATGTACTTGTTTTAATATTCATAAAATTATTAGTTGATCATAGCAGCGTTAAATTACCGTTAGCTGTCCGAAAGCACACATACACACTTTAAACACTCCTCAACTCACACAAAATATCAAACAAAAAGGAAACAAGCTTCATTGTATAACTAAATGTAAACAAGCTTTTAAAAACACAACCTACTTTTAGGCGTTTTAGCGCTTTTTAAAGAAACCCTTCACTTAAACACTGCCACTAACAGCATATTTTTTACTTACATTTCAGCTGAAACGTTTTAACACCGAATATTTGATTTCGCAACAAAGCCAAAGTCGATTAACATAAACACGAAGTACGCACGCATACACGGGCACACTCACACTACAACCGTTCGTCCGTTCGTACGGCACGCGCCACGAATGTACACAATTATAAAACGCGAAACTTGAACGTTCTGCTTGAATGGCTGCTGGCGAATCGCAATTTTGCGCAATTTTGAATTTTCGATTATTTACCGTTATTCAGGCATATTTCTGCAGCGTTAAAAATTATATGGAAAAAACAATGCACGACGTAACGTTTGCTCCACTAACGCAACGGCAACGCACACACACGCGCACACATGCCACACGATTGTAACGGCACACGAACAAAGCGTGAAATATTTGGTTTTGATTTCACTTCGAAATTAACGCCTCTAAATGATAACAGAAAATTCAGATTTTCACTGCATTTCACTTGCTCTTTCGGATTACTAATATTTTTGCAGTTGTTGATATTTAATACCTTTTTTCTATTTATTTATTTATTTTATTTTTTTTTTATTTCCATACACACTACATTTGTGGAAATATTTAGTATTTGTGGCCTAAATGTCGATTGGTACGAGGCCGTCACACCGTGCGCTAATTAATTATTCGACCACCAGTCTGCACGAATACCCGGAATGAACTGAAACTGAAACCGAATCATGAATACATTGGCAGGTTGTCTCAGGTCGGCGAATGTTAAGCACGAGCAGCGTATGTTAAGCGTAAATATACAGACAACAGCATACCTATACAGCTAACAGTGTAAATATACAGCGAACAGCATACTTATACAGTGCAAATGTCCAGATAACAGCGCAAATGTCCAAATAACAACGCAAGTATACAGCTAACAGGGCAAGTATACAACTAACAGCGCAAGTATACAGCTAACGGGGCAAATGTCCACCCAACAGCATATGTAAGCAGCGAATGTTAAACTTATAAACGTTATATGTTGCAGTCGGCTACGAAGCGCATAACTGAAATCGTGACTTGTCGTGGTGGTTGCTTGATATTTTTAATCGGTTATCTTGTTGTTTGCTCAACTTAGCAGAATGCACGCGCTGTTGTGGGTGTTTAACAGTGGTGTAGGCGCAACAGTCTTCTCGAGAGTACGTATCACTATACACTGCTTGGATATACACATGAATTTCAGGTAACAGCGGCTTATGTTAAGGTATGTTGTTTAACATGCAATGATAACAGTGGTAGATTGCTGGCTGTTGCATCGTTTTTTGATAGCAATTATTTGAGAGCGCACTGCTCGTAAGTCGGTGGGTGGTTAGTTGTAGCTGTAATAAACAAAATATGGATTGGCTAGGTCAGGTATTGACATACAAACTAAGATGGGAAAATGTTAAGAGTAAAATTTATAACATTTTGGATGTTAATTAAACATAAAGCTGAGCATATTTATATGGAAAGTGATGAATTTTTGAAATTAAATACATTTTGTTGACTTCCAGAAGTTAATTTATAAAAAAAATTAAATAAAACGTTATCTTCGTCTGCATCGAAGCAATAATACACTTCACAGATGCATTTCCTAAAACATTAACAGTGAGAGACTAACTGACATCTTTGCAATATTGAAAGGATCAATGAAAACCATTTTATAAGATCATTTGGTCCTAAGAAAAGTGAAAGCATGATTGGTTCCAAAATCTCTCAAGTTTTTCGAAATAAAGCGTCGCTTTAAGGTCTGTGAAACAATGCTTACTGACTACCAGGATGTCTTAAATCGTGATATCACCGGCGATGGGTTTTGGATCTTTGCTTACGATCCGAAAACAGACGATAAATCGGCCGAATATCGTAGCAAAGGGGAGCCAAAGCCGAAAAATCCATGCTTAAACCGGTCAAAATCAAGGTTATGCTGACAGTTTTCTGCGAGTGTCGAGCTATGGTTCACTCCGAATTCATTCCGACCGGCGAAACTATCAACAAAGAATACTATTTGAGTGATATGCGACCTTTACGCGAAGCCTTCCGTAAAAAATGGTCGGAATTGTGGGTCGACCGTCGCATAATGTATTGATTCTTTCTAAGTTTTTCTCCATTGAATAGCCTTCTTCACAAATTGACTTTAACAACTTTTTTGAGGACTGGAAATAACATTGGCATTAGTGTATAGGGGCCAAGTGGGATTATTTCGAAAAGGGCGACGTAGATTTTGAAGAATAAATTTTGAATATTAATAGAAAGTATTATTATGTTTTGCTCACAGTAGCATGCAATAGTTGTCTAATTTCGGTTGTTCCCACACTTTTGTGGAGGAGAGGATTTGTGTACAATTAATTAGCATCCACACAATCAACCCACACTTACTGTTATTATCGGTCCCCTTATTATACTCATACGTCCTTGAGTGTAAATTAGCAGAGCAGCAAGAAACTGGTTCAAATATGTTTTTTCCTTATACAGTATATATTATACAGTATTTTTTCTTAACAAAAAAATACGTAAAATTATATTATTTAAAAATATATACATAAATACTATACATACATATATATATATATATATATGTATATACATATATATATTATTGAGATAAAACTAAATTATCAATCGTTCTTGATTTTGGAAACATATCCCACATAATATATTAAAGATTTCGTACATAAATATTATATTTCTCCTCAATTCTCATTTAGTATAGGCAAAGCCAATGCCATAACGCACTCGCAACACTTTCGTTAGTGACCTACTAGCAACGCCTTTATGAGTTATTACCGAGCGTTGGCAGTTAAGAACACTGCGAAATGGAATACCGAGTTCGTTGCATTAACGGTGCTAACGACAGTGTTAACAGTGGAAAGTTGACTGCTCTGGTCAGACTTAACAGAGAGAGCGGAACTGTTTGGTGTTTTACTGCGCTGCTGTTCTCTCGGCTGTTACTAACAGTGGAGCGGTGTGCCGGCATTCAGTGGTTTATAAAATTGCTGTTGGAAGTTCGTGCAAGAATATTGAATTATATTTTGTAATCGCTTAAATGGGAACTTATGATTTATAAGAATATACCAAAAATTTATTATAATTAAAAAAATTTAATAAAATGAAATTCAGTACTCAAACCAAATACTAATTTTTTATTTTATGCCGTAGTTGCATGTTGCATGTTTTTGGCTTCGAACATGTTGTGTTTACGTTTAAATTCACATGCGCAGCACGCGTCCAGTCATTGGAAACTGGTTTATTTGCCGGTTTTCACTCAATTCGCAGGCAAATTTTTTCGCATTCCCAGCAACATTTTGTATCAAGAAACATTTTGTATCAAGCAACATTTGAGATGTTGTTGAAATGAGCTGCGTACTGACCAAACTATTTTTTTTTTTTTTAAGATTGAGTCTTAACTTAAAATACATATTTTTGGTTTTTGGAGTTTAGCCTTTGGTTTTTGAAAATTTTGAAAAATAAAATACAACATAAAGTAGAAGATATTTTCCTGCGATTTTACAGAAGAGTCAAGACCAATTTATACGTCGATAGCCAGGCGGTAAATATGGCAATAGGTCGTCATCGTTTGAGAATGTATTTAGAAGCAGGGGGACAGTAGACAGTACTGGGTGCCGGGATTGGGAGGGCAAAATATTCACAACACTCCACTATACCGAATTATTTGCCCGATCCAACGGAAAATTGTAGAAAAAAGCCATTTTTGGGTAGAAATTTCCTGCACAACATGACACTGCCTCATGTCGTCGTATATCTCGTACAACTCATCGTTCTATCGACTGCGGTATTTGCCGTTGCCAATATGCAATGAACCATAATTCTTCCGCAGACTCATCAAATGTTGCCGTCGCCCATGCCTCTGCAACATATAACAGGACGGGGTTGATGAGTGAAGGAAGACTTTGGTCTTTCATCGTCGAGAAAGGACTTTACTTCTCAATTCCCTACTCAGTGCGAGGTAGCACCTGTTGGCAAGAGTTTTTCTGCGTTTGATTTCGTGGCTGACATTATTGTTGCTATTAATGCTGGTTCTAAGTTGTAAGATCAACGAGTTAGAAGAAGACAACATAATCTAAAATAAACCGCCATATTCCAAAAATTTCCGTTTCATTTTATTTTAAATTTTTGACTAAACACTTATCGGACTACCCTAATAAATCTAAAAAATGTACTCAAAGCACACTGAAGCAATTTGCATGCCCCGTATTTGTTTTATTTTTCGAAAAAACCCCAAAATAAAACAACCACAAAATTCACTTATAATTTGCTACTGACTTCCTACTTCTAAGTACTCGCCACCCAGAAAGAACCCAGAAATTTGTTAAGTGCATACCGAAAGGCAAAATCTGTCGAAAATTGTGTAATTAAATGTTTTTCACATACTCGAGAAGATTGTCTCTGGCGAAAAGACACAGTTGCGTGCGTCACATACGGAAAAGCAATGAACCAAATAAAAAAAGAACACAATGGGAAACACTAAAAAAGAATTTGTCAAATTGTTGCTGCTTTAACGCTTCAATGCATTCATTTCGAGTTTTCACGCAACAAAACAGCAAAAAGTGGCGGAAAATGCGGGTTGATTGCCCCGGCCTCGGTCTGGCTAAGTGACTGACTAACTGCTACAACAGTGGCCGGGATAGGGTTGGCGCAACGCACAGACCCTGACAAACCATTTTCGGTTAAGTGGTAGACATGCAAGAAGATTTCTGCTGGTGAAGAAAAAATATAAAACAAAATAATGTAACATTTAGCAAAATTGAGTAGCGTTACAATAACAATAACAATGCGCGTACAAAGCGACGAACGCGAAGCGAACGAGAATGCACGACGCATGAACTGAAAGCATAAAATTTATGCGACTATATTATTTCACGCTTAATAAAACAGGCACGCCTTAAAGTGCTAATACTTATACACCAACACATACATACATATATATGTATATAGTTGTGGATATGTGGTAGGTGCTCGCGTGAACGGGTGTGTGAGGATCGTACACATGAATGATTGCCGCCAGAGACGGACAAGCAGGCAATCAAATTAAATTGTAAGGAAAATGCTCATATGTGAATTTAGTTCCTTAACTTATCGAATAGAAGATATAAAAACAAGAAAAAACGTTAACTTCGGTTGCACCGAAGCTAAATACCCTTCACAGGTGCATTTCTGTTATAACTATGTGTCCAGTTTGTATGGCAGCTATACGCTATAGTCGACCGATCTGAACAATTTCTTCGGAGATTACATTGTCGCCTTAGAAAATAATATATACCAAATTTCGTGAATATATATTGTCAAATGTGAAAGTTGTCCATACAAGAACTTGATTCCGATCGTTCAGTTTGTATGGTAGCTATATGTTATAGTGGTCCGATATCGGCCGTTCCGACAAATGAGCAGCTCCTTGAAGAGAAAACGATGTTTGCAAAATTTCAAAACGATATATTAAAAACTGAGGGACTAGTTCGTATATATACAGACAGACAGACGGACAGACAGACGGACATGGCTAAATCGACTCAGCTCGACATACTGATAATTTATATATACACTTCATAGGGTCTCCGACGATTCCTTTTGGGTGTTACAAACTTCGTGACAAACTTAATATACCCTGTTCAGGGTATAAATATAATATATATATGTACTCACCTATTTGTGTGTATGTTTGGATTGAAATTAACTGATACAAGCTATATAATTGCAGCCACGAGGGCGATTATTACGTCTGTGTGACTTTAAATGTTTCACATACAAAGCTTCAATGCAACCCTGATGCTTTAGATTGTATAATATATCTTTAAAATTATGTATAAAATAAATTTATTTTTAGTGTATATAAAAATTCATAAAAAGTTCTTAAGCTAAGCACAAAAGTTGCAAGGGAGTTGCCACCTATCCTAAAGAATAAAACTACATTTTTTTCAAAATTCACCATGCTTGACACAAATTACAAGAAAATTAAGGACATAAGCTGACACAGAGTTGCCACCTATAAAAAATAAATTTGCAAATATACGAAATATGTTATGTTTAGTACAAATTATAATAAAGCTGGTATCAAAAAATTAAATCCGCGAATTTTCTGAATTTTTTATATTTGGCACATAAGTATAATGATAAAGTTAGGGAAATAAATTGGAATAGAGTGGCCATCCTGCAAACAAATTAAAACAGTAAATTTTTAAGAATTTGTTATGTTTGATCCATATTTGAATAAAGCTTTCTAAAAGAAGTTTCCAATTTAGTGGTATAATATAAATCTTAGAATAGAGTAGCCACCTGTCGAATAAACAGATCCAAAAATGGCAAAAAGGAGAAGAAATCTTGGAAACTATTATACAAATCTTCAAAAAATTCTCCAAGATTAAGAAAACTGTTATTAAAATCTTCAATGGTGGATATTCTGGAATAGAGAAAAATATAATTAAAACCGTGGCCAAAAATATGCCAAATATATGCAAATCTTCGAAAAGCATTCAGGAGACTTTAATTTATTCGAGAATACTTTTTTTGAAAAAAATTCGGAATACGTAGAGTTACCTAAAGCCTTGATACTCCGCGCACATACCTCAGAGAGATAAAAGAGTGGGGCGGAGTCGCTGGAGAAGAAGTGCAGTGAGTTTTTTCACGAATGCATTGAAGCACTAGGGGAGTCTTCTATAGACAGTTCCCAAACAACTCTGTTTGAGGCTGCTAGACCACTGGAGTGTTCTGCAAGCAGAACTAGCAGCCGTCAATGTAGCAGATGTTCTCTACGATGTATGGCTTTTTTTAGAGAGGTATGCATTTATTACGATAGCAGCTATAAAGGTGTTGAGATCGCTAACAGCAAGCCCAAAGCTGGTAAAGGAGTGCATAACCTCACTAGCCGTAGCATCAATTTACTTCCAATTAAAACTTGTTTGGTTGACTGGCCACAGCGGACTCGTCGACAATTGTAAAGCACATGAATTTGCAAAAAAAAGGCACTCATATCCAAATTCCATCACGAAGGAGTCGAGTTGGAGTTCTCATATCATTGTGCCTTCAGCCGCTTGAACTGTGCACTTCGCGCGAGCTTAGCAAGAATTAGTCAGCAATTTGGGGTTGCGAAAGCCTTCTTGCCCAGCGGGGAACATAAAAGGTCCATTGAAGAGCAATCTTCTAGCAAGAATAATATGGCCGCATTGATAGGCGTCTTAACTGGACACTGTCCCATTTGCACTCATGCCTAGAGGCTAAAGATTTTGAGGACGCAACTTGTGAAAGCTGCAATGAGGAAGATGAGGTGCAAGCATCTAGACACGTTATTCTCTACTGCCCAGCTACCGCCAGAATGGCGAATTGGCTCGAATAGTTATTAGCCACCTCAATACATATGTGACAAACTCTAAGCCTATTGTCGACAAACAACGGTCTTTTTGATCTACTATATTTCTAACAGTTCTGGGCATCATAACGGAAAGCGTCTACCGTTTTTTTGTAGTTTCCTTTCTCTTCTCAATGTTATTATGGTAGGGGCGCGCCAAAAAAACAAATCACTGATTCACTGTTTTCATGGAAGAAATACATAGATTTCGCCAGAGATGACGTATTATAGAAAACTTGTATTGGAAAGCGGAATTGAACTCAGATCTTGTACTCTTGGAAAGAACCTTCAGCTATGTTACGATGTTGGATGGGCACGGAATTGTAGTTTGTAAATAGTTACTACCGAAGTTGTCCATGTAAGCTTTTTTGGAATCGAATATTTTCTTATAACGGGTGATCCATGCAGAAGTACTTTTTTTTTAAGTCTTTTTGACAGATCACGCGTGAGGAGTGACAAGCTGTCATGTTATTTTTGTACAGTATTGTTTGACATTTCATCATAAAAAGATTTACGCCTGAATAAGTTTACAAACCATTCAACTTTATTACGAAAATTCACATTCCGTAAAGAATGTGTTTCGCATTCTTTGCTTAATTTACTCGTATGGTCAACATAATCGGTATACTGAGCGCACTTTCGCAACACCATCAGCCATCTTGAGATCCAGCATTCATTCTTGGATAATATTCGACCGAATAGACCACGTCCAGTACGCAGTGAAGAAAACATATCAGCCGTAACTGAGAGTATACACGAAGATCGTGGAGAGTCAATTCGTCGCCATTAGCAGCAACTCGGACTGACGTTTGCAACAACTTGGCGCATTTTACGTTGAGATCTTAAATAAAAAGCGTACAAAATATAGCTTGTGCAACAATTGACCCGCTCGTCATTCCCAAGCAGCAGCGCTTTAGTCCATGAGCTCTTGAAAAGTTCCAACAAGATCTGACGTTTTCGAGCCAAATTTTGTTTAGAGATGAGGCCTATTTCCGGTTCAATGACTATATAAACTAGAAAAATTGCCTGAAGTGATTAAAGAGTTACCATTTCCTCCTGAAAAACCAACGGTTTGGTGTGGTATGTGGGCGGGTGGAATCATTGGTTCATATTTCTTCAAAAATGATGCGGGTGAGAACGTTATCGTTATCTCGCCATGATAACCGACTACTCAATATCTGAAATTGAAGCTCCTGATTTTGGCGACATTTGGTTTCAACAAGACGGCGCCATTACCTACGCATCGCATCCATGAATGGATTCTCTCAAACATTTCGCTGAGTAGATAATTTCATGTTTTGGGCCGGTTGAGTGTCCACCATGATCGTGTGGTACCACACCGTTAGACCTTTTCCGCCTTAGAGCTAAATATCAGGCGTAACATTCGCGAGTTACATTAGTTGAAAGGCTCGAACGAGTTATCAAAAATTGGACTCAACAGATGGACCACCTGAGACGTAGCCGCGACTAACATTTGTAAGATGTAATCTCAAAAAATAAATATTAAAGAATGTTCTTTCGAATGAAAATAACCATTCCCCATTAAATTTAAAGCTTCTGTAATTTTTTGTTTTTAAAGGAGGGAACCTTGAAATTGAGCTGTTTGCTACATTAGGACACTTAGGAGAGATTGAATCTAATCCTGCATTAAATATTTATTTTAATTTTAGTAAAATATTTTATTGAACAAACATCCTTTGCATATATTCTACATATTCCTTGTATTCACATATAAATTGAGAAATTTATATATGTACTACATAGTATACATACATATGTACATGTGTGTCACTAAAGCTCGTCGAACTCATTGCCAACGAGACAATGAATGATTCAGCTTTTGAAATTAATAATACCAAAGGATTTTGAAATTGAAATGATGAATCGTTTTGCAAATTTATTTATTTATACACATGCATGCATACAAGAACATACAAACATACATATTTTGAAGCCAAAGGTTAACGAAAATGTTGAACAAATGCTTTGGGGATCTGTACTGTTGAAAAGTGAACACCAGCAAACAAGCATTCATACTATGTTTTGTTATGTGTGCATGTGATATATACATACATACACTAACACATTTATAACATACTATACATATTTTATACGTATGTCCATGTGTTTGCACTCATATGGAATGGAATGGACGCGCGAGCTCTGTAACTGTGACTGAACGCTTTTAGAAACATTTTGCGGGTTTGTGCACTCAACCGAAGTATAACAAAAAAAAAAACAAAAAGCGCTGTAAGTACGCATTCTTTTAGCAAATAAACAAAAACAAAGAAAAAATTAGCAAAGCAACTAAAATAGATAAATGAAAAATGCTTGCATGCGCAAATACATACGTACATGTGGGCATACGTAATGACTGACCATGTAGAGAAATTTGAACCTTTGAATTGTGACAAGCAGTTAATGTATGTAAAGATGTTATACCAAGTTTGAACCAAAGTAATACAAGTAAACCATAAACTTCTTAACGCATTCAGAGTAATGTCCTGAGCCAACACAAACAAGCCAAAGCTTAGTCCAATTATCCATACAATCGTTAAAAGCTTTCGCTTGGACGGGCATCGGTGCTTTCAGTGCCTTCAGTGAACTTTGGTTTTTTCGGTTCCGCTCTTTTTTGGAGCACCATTCCATTTGCTGTTGGACAGTTTGGACGTCATATTGATAAACCCAAGTAGCGTCACCAGTAGTTACGCTTTTAATGAATAGAAGGTTCTCAGCTACGCTGTCAAGCATATCTTTTGCGTCCTCCACTCGACGTTGTTTTTATAAAATACTCAAGTCTTTTGACACAAGTTTAGGATTAACATACTTCATTTCGTAAACCATAAAAAAAATGTGTTGCTTATGACTTAAAATAGATGTTTAAAGGAGATGAGGGTCTTACTGTTAACCCTATGGAGTCAATACGGTGATTTTGAAACACCATTTTTTAACTTTTCAATGCTATTAACATTAACAGAGATGGATGGACTCACTAATTGTCATATGAAGATCAAACTTCACACGAAACGATTTGAGCGCACAGTTCAAATGATTAGTCCGCTTCAAATTTGAACAGTTGATATGACTTCACTTATAAAAATTTTGTCTTTAGAGTTATTTACCATGATTTGTACCGACTGAGAAACATAAGGTGGACGGAAAATGTGTAAAAGCTTAAATCGAATATGAAACGAACAGCTACAAAGCCTCAAACAAAGCACATTAAAAAGTGTGATATATTTCGAGGTTCCTTACTCTTTTAAATAGAAAAGAAAAAAATTCAAATTTAATGGCGAATGTTTACTATCACTCAAAAGAACTTTCTTTGGCGTTTATTTTTAGCAGATTATCTTATTCAAATGTTGGTCTCGGCCTCGTCTCAGATGTTTCTTTCGTTGAGCCTAATGTTCGATGAGCATTTCGACTGGTAATTTGCGATTGACACGTATGATGTTTTGCTCCAAGGCCTGAATCGAAGCGGGATTGTCCGCACAGATATTCGAATTTACATATCCCCACAGAAAAAAATCTAACAAAACGTGAAATTATCTGCTCATCGAAGAGTGCTCTCAATTAAACCATTGATTGATGCGATGTGTCGGAAGTGGCATCGTCTTGTTGAAACCAAATGCCGGAAAGATGACGGAGCCTCAATTTCAGGCATCAATAAGTCGGTTATGACTTCATTTTTGAAGAAATATGGACCGATGATTCCACCAACCCACAAACCACACCAAACCTTTAGTTTTTCTGGATAAAATGAAAGCTCTTGCATCTGTCCACGTTGCTCTCGTTCCAAATGGGACAATTTTAATTGTTTACATAACCATTGAGCTGGAAATTGACCTCATCGCTGAACAAAATTTCAGCTCGAAAACATCAGATATTCTTGGTAATTTTCAAGAGCCCACAAAATGAAGCGATGTCGCTTGGGAAGGTCGAAGAAATTCAGCACTTGCACAAGCTGTATTTTGTCCGCTTTCAATTTAAGGTCTCGACGTACATATAAGATTTCTATGAGCGACTATTGAGACTTTGAGCGAAAATACTTTACCAACAAGCGATTGATGGACGCATTCGAACATGACCCTACGGGGTTCACACATTTACAAGTTTATTGTGACTGAAGTCAAGCCAAAGCATAGTAAATAACCCAAAGCGAGTAGAAGACACATACGCAAAGTGCAGCGAACCGGAAATGGGTATAACTACTTTTAGATTACAATGTGTGTGCGGAGTGAGTGAATTTGGAATGGATACGCACAAGCTAATACATGGCCATGCATGCCGATACATATCTTTGGTATATATATAAATATATACAGAACTACAAACAAATATACAAACATACGCTAAAAAATCGCTAGATCACATGGTCGAATGGCCACCCGAATCCAATATTCAGACTGAAGTTAACTGACTGACGGGATACATGCCCGATTGGCTGGCTGGTTGGCTGGCTTGCTGTGCGATTTGCCGTTTGGTGTCCCAGTTCACCAGAGACGACAGAGAACTGAATAAGTCAAACACATATCAAGGAAGTTCGCTGGAATTTTTCAGCTTCATTTACTCGTGGAGCGGAGGAAGTGCCGAAAATAACTGAAAAATTAGCTAAATATGTTTTCGCTGAAACATTGTCTAAACGCTGCAGTTAATATAGACCAACTAAGAATTGTGTTAAAGAATTGACGAATTTAAAACTTGAACTATAGTATGTACTTAGAAGCTCGTAAAACTGCATGTCCGATCGACTGAAGAATAAGAAGAAGAATGAAGGAGAAAGCACACAAACAACACACTTTAGGCGCATGCAACCAGCGCACAATATGTTGCAGCAACAGCTGTTTGCCACACAAAATTTCACCGAGTTGTTGTAAATTATAAACCTAAAAGTTGCGGTCAAAGTTCATGAAGAACTTGAACTCTCTCTGAAAGGAGTAAAAAGCGTAGTAAGAGAGAACTTGCAAAAGAGGCAAACAGTCAGCGAAGGATCTGGAATTTATGTATTTATGTAAAATAGCAACAAAAAAGTTTTAGCACCCAAAACAATAACAACAATACGTTTGAATTTGTAACTTGAAGCGCGCGCAAGAAAAACTTCAGACTTACCAACAGTTCTGGCTTCGCCGCACAATAACAATAATAACAGCATATGAAAAAATTTCTTGGAATCAGAAAAGCTTGCAACAGCGGTAAGTAATGGCTATAAGATACCGCTAGTGAAAACTAGAAAGGAAAAGGAAGGGGCTAAGTTCAGACTGAGAGCCGACGAGTATAATGCAAATATAAAAACCACTAACTATGTAAACTGGTGACTATAAATAAGCCGGCTTTTAAATTGGATTCCTTACTGGCTGTTAGTCCTTGTCACCTCAATTTTTTTCGCTGGGTTCTGAAAAAAGAGTTTCCAACATTACTCAAGTCTGTTACGGAAGTCGGAAATCAAATGATCCATTGTGTTTCAATAAAAGCAGATATCTAGTTTTCCATAACCGCGTTTCAGCTGTTGTACTGGTGGTTTGATGTCAAGAGCTTTTAAGCGGTCGCTAAATAACTTTTTGGGATTTAAAATTTGACGAAAAGGTCTTATTTCTCCTTACTCTTACAAAACTGTAAACAACGTTTTGGGAGAGTACTGCTTTTTGGTTAGATTCGCATTCTTTACTTTTTACTGTTATTGTTTTCCAAATTACGCGACAGAGTAAAATTCCTGATTATTTGACAATGATTGATTGACGTTATTAAATTCTGATAGAAACTTTTAGTTTAATATGCCTCCTTAAGACTACATGGAACATTGGAGTCTTATTGCCGATTATAAATTTAACAAATTTTAGTTGGTAACTCCGCCATCTCCGGTTCAAAGGTTTACTGCAATTAGTTGATAGCATCCCTACAATTGATATAGGTTAATATTCGAGTTAAATATTTGTCGAGTAGAAACCAGGTTCCAATAAATAAAAGCTGACTATTAAGTCCATAATGAAACTATATTGCAGAAAACCAATTTCAATTTTCAGTGATTTTGATGAACTAGCGGTACCAGTCACCATACCGGTCTTCCAAGCATGTGATGGATAGAACAGCACAGGAAGATGTTATTTAAGTATTTGCAAAATAGTGTAGGACTTGTTTTACATAAACTCAGACAAAGGTATGGAGGGAACATATTCACGATCTGGCGGCTTGACAATTTATGGTCCGATTTGAACATGAGATGGCAAAGCCAAGGTAGGTACGTAGGGCACGCGTTTAGGATGCGCATTGTGAAACAACTGAGATTCCATTATTCTATTGTCTCCTCGATGCCACCCCGTGCTCCTAATGAAGTTCGTCTGTAGAAAAAATTTTATTAGTGCATCTTTTGAAACATTCCAAAAAGCTTCGACAATAATTGCCTCTGCTATGTTCTTTTGCCATATAAAGCTTTGCACTAACATAGAAGATGTTTTATAGCCCTCTCTTCCAGTAACGAGAGACATATAAAATCGTTTTTCCGCAGTTTTTGCTTGTTCTGACTACTTCATATGCTTCACAGTTACCAGGAATATCACTATTGCTTTGAACCCATTGATGTTTCATCGTGAAATAGGATGTTAGATCCACTAAAATCTTTCTCACATTATCTCTGATGAAACCTTAAGAGACTTTAATGATTCAAAGCTTTTTGGCTGCCTGTATATACGAGGGCTGCTATATATATTTCTGGCCTAATAATGAAAATAGGAATATGTATTTATCAACGAAAATGGTTTTATTGTTTTTCAAAATATTCTCCATCAAGATTTATACACTTTTGCATGCGCTCAAACCAATTTTCGAAGCACTTTTTCCACTCCGATTGAGACACCTCCAAAACATGGTTTTTAAATGCTTCAACAGCATCTTCTGGCGACGAAAATCGTTGACCACGCATTATTTTCTTGATGTGTGGGAATAAAAAGAAGTCATTGGGTGCCAAGTCAGGGCTGTACGGCGGATGACCCATCAATTCGACGTTTTGGCCGGTCAAAAAGGCGCTGGTTTGAGCCGATGTGTGAGAGCTCGCATTGTCATGGTGCACAATGATTCGTCTTCTCTTGTTCGTTTTTCGAATTTCTCCGAAGACTTCAGGCAAACAAATGGTGGTGTACCACTCAGAATTGACCGTCCTACGTTGCTCAAGCGGAACAGTCGCCACATGACCAGTTTTGCCGAAGAAACAGGCGACCATTTGCTTCAAAGTGCTTCTTCCACGAACAACTTTCGTTGGATTTGGCTCGTCTTGCTGTTTTGTTTCGGGCTCATACGCATCCATGATTCGTCTCCTGTGACGATCTTATAAACGTCTTTTGAAGCACCGCGATCGTATTTTTTCAGCATTTCTTTACACCAATCCACACGAGCCTTTTTTGAGCGATTGTCAAATTTTGCGGGATCCAACGAGAACAAACCTTTTTTACGGCCAGGTGTTCATGCAATATCGAATGGGTCTCGGGTGGTTTTAGAGGTTTCAAGGTAAAAAAAAACGACTTTTTTTTAATTTATTCCTCAAATCTGGATTGAGTAATTTTATTCGGACCTTTTGTAAATTATAGAGCACACTTTTGACAATGTAAGGTAATTTTTTCATGCAGTAATATTGAGGCATAAGCCGGTAACAGTGCTTTCCCAGAACGTCTTGAGAAAAAAAGAATTTGCGGTGTTCATTATAACTCGGCCGGAAATTATCAGAAAATAAAAAATAAAGAAAAATTAGTTAAACTATAATCTAATCTTCCCCCCAAAGTTCTCTGATAATTTTTTTTTTTTGCATTCAAAAATTTTTGCCGGCCATCTAAAGTGTAAACAGTTATTTTCCACTAAAAATTCCGCCATTTTGTGGGTGGAAAACACCCTTAATGAAAAAAAAAAATATTTAATAAACGTTGGGGGACGTTATTTTATATGCTAAAAATGTGTTCAAAGTTTGAAATGAATCGATCAAGTAGTTTTGAAATGACAGTGAAGACGGACTTTGAAAAAGTAGTTTTGAGAAAAACGCGTCTACAGTTTACACTTCTGTCCCGACCGGCCTCTGCTGTTAGAGTTAGAGCGTTAAAGGCCAGGAGACTAATAAGACGATAACTCTAAGAATATTACTTCTATCGATTTTAAGGACATATTTTTGAAATGTTAAATAATAAGAGAAGACCAAAAAAATTGATTTTTCGAAAGTGAAAACCCCTGCCCTTCCTGAAACTGAGGCATACTTTGAAGTAGTGAACAAATCGTATTACGGATATGGTATCGAAAAGTTGGTGAATCACTATAATCAGTGTATTTGTCAAAGAAGAATGTTTTGGGGCTTATTAAGAATCTTTTGTCAATTTGGAGGGCATTAACATTTTTCTGTTTTATTTCTTTTTTTCTTCATTCATTCAAGGGCGTATACTTTTCTTTAAGATGCCATACTCTAAATATGGGATTCCATGCGGTGGATAACAATGTATATATGGGGGGGGGAAGGTTTTTTATAAAGCATTTTAGCATATTCTAACTCTCAGAGTCTCGTTCATTAACTGCGCAACATTTAATTGCTCCCACGCACTCCCACCCCCTTTGCGCACTGTGTTTTTTATAATTGTTAAATGGCCTTCATAGCAAAGTCAGCAGAGCGTCTAAGCAAAAAATGCTGTTTAACTGCACACAGGTGACCTAAGCTTATATAAATGTATATATAGAACTTACATATAACGGTACAAGCATAATTGTAGCAGGTGTAGTCAACAAACGTTGCCATGGTGTCGCCCATTAATGAAAAGAGTTCCTAGAGGAGCAAAGCAGTGTTAAAATATATATGTATCTATGTATAATCATATATGTGTGTGTGTGTGGGAATATTTGTGCATCTAAGGCTTGGGGCTTTGCAACAGATTGTTGCAACAAAAAAATGCTAAGTTGCACTTATGTTTATTTGCACCACTACTCAAAGCCAAAAATGTGTACTTTTAAATTTTTTTTTCTATTTTTTTCGTGCTTTTCCCATGCAACCTTGTGCAATATGCCGCATATCAACTCTGCAGCTTAATTGCACTTAGTTAAATGAAAACGTACAAATGAGCAAAATGCTTCCGTTTCCTCTGCATGCATGCAACATTTTGCTGTTGCTGTTGCTAATGTTGGTATTGTTGTTGTTGTTGTTTTACGTGCCATGCTACTTGGCGGGTGCACGCAGTTGTTGTGTCATTTGTCATGCTTTTATGAAACATAGAGAATATCACAAATGACCGACCAGCCGACCGTCCGACCGACCCTCTTTGGCCAAGCAATGAAGTTGCAAAGTTCTGTTTTTTTCTGCACGCGTTGCATGCAGCGAAAATGGCAAATGCTCAATCCAAGTGCTAAGCGTGTGCCGTTGAGTGGGTGTAATGCGCAGATGGCTGTGACTGCCAGATACTTACAGCTCTCACTCCAAAACACGCACGGGTGTCGCTGCTGTGGCAGCCTTGTAAATTAGGAGTTGCTAGTGCTGAGGCAGACAAACGGTTGCAAGCAGTAAGTGGCACAGCTGTTTCCGTTGCCGGCGGGCATTAAGCGCGGAAAAAAACGGTGGGAGATCTCTGACAAATGTCGTACTTATGCAGTGAAAGAAATTTAGGAATTTTTAGTGTCAACGTCTTTCTACTACATTTACTGCCAACAGAATTGTTCCGTAAGCAACTGACGGCGAAGTCAACTATTTGACTGAGGGAATCGTCCCTATTACACGCTTAGAATAAGGGAAAGATTTTCGGGATCGAACAGAATTGAACTTAAGTTCCGTCTCCAATTTTACCTTCCCTTCCAGAATCGAGTGGGAAAGAAGTGCTGTGAACAAGGACGCAGGGATCCATACGGATGAATCCTAGCTAGATAATCGAGTGAAAGGTGGTGTCTTTTCAGCAGAATTAATTACAATGTTTTCCAAGCGCAATCAAAGCGTTTAAAACAAGGGTTTTTGTTCTGACAAAGAGTGCACTCACAACAAGGAATGTGTATTTATATACAGACAGCCAGGGGCTTTAAAAACACCAAAGTCGATTAGAGTTTCATCAAAGATGGTAAAAGATCTTTTAATAGATCTAAAAAGATATGTCACGATAAACTAACAATGGGTTCCAAGACACAGTGATATCACTTGGAACTGTGAAGCAGAGGAACTAACTAGAGCAGGCACCAAAATTAGACTCCAAAAAAGAAAAAAATACACATACCACTGGCTAATTGTATGTATTTGATTGACAAATATGTTATAAAGTTAGCTGAGTCTGAGTTAAATCAATTCCTAAGATGCTTAACAAGCCTGGAAACGTAGCAAGAATGGAATAGGGGACGAACATGGCGTCTATTAAAATTCAAATGTATTGACATAAGGGCTCAGTTGACAGACATACTAGCAGACTATGAATTTTGTAGAAGCTAGCAGAAGGTGGAAGGAAAGGAGATTATAAGACAGTCTATATGCGAATGTAAGACTTAATATAGGAAAATAATCGCAATAGTCTTCCTAAAGACCTAGCTGCGTCGTCCGACATCAAGTCTACCTTTTTACCTATTAGTTGTCATCAAAGAAATATGGAGGAAAATGGAGGGATCTTAAAATATAATACTTCGGAAAAATAACAGAATATAGGTACATATAGTAAATCTGAAGAATTCCAAAAGACTCTTTATTTCAAGATCTTCAAAAAGCTCCTAGTTATAGACAAAGGGAAGCTTAGTAACATTGTAGGGATCAGCACAGGTACCTACCGTTAAGATTCCACCTTCAGCGAATGTGAGAAGTGGATTCGACGGAAACAGCGCGAATATGATGAGACACTGCACTTATTCGACGGCACTCAATACTTAAACTTCAGAGAAATCGAGCAGCTAGGATGGAAAGAAATCAGATTTTTTACCGAATTCATGGAGTTGCTGGATAACGTTTAAATCGGTTACCATCCGAGAGAGCAATGGGCCTAATGGTGGCCTAACTGCGGCCACCTACCGTATGGAAAAAACGAAAAGCGCATCGTTTTCTACCTACTTCCAACCAACTTCAATTTCAACAGTGTCTACATTATAAGAATTTTTACGAATTTGATCAAAACAGTTTCTTTTTTTTTGATATTTTAGCCCTATACCGGTCGATAAGTCGGAAGAATACTAGCGATTATTGTATGTAAAAAGATTTATGATCGTCGCAACCAAGATTTTTTGGAATTTATTATCGCTGGGTGTGTCACTGGCAATGCAGATTCCTGCAAAGTTCTGCGACGACTCTTTACCTTAAGATCATAACAGATTTCAAAAAGTATATGAAGACTATTTTGTAATATATTTAAGATTTTAAAAATTTGCGCCATTTCTTCAACTAAAGCTCGTCTACTCCTTCTTCTTGTTTGACTCGAACGGTTTCACACTGGACTCAAGGAAGTCAAAGCTTCTGGTGACTCAGTCGTAATATTTTATGTGAATATTTTCTCTAATAATTAAAGGATGATAAGTTCTCAGGTTAGTATATTAGACACCTTTAACACTACTGAATGGAAGCTAGCTAAGTAATGCACCCTGATGGAGTTACCTACTTAACCATACGTAAGCTCCGTGAACGCTGAGACAGAAGCTGAAATGCTGAATAATAAGACCCGAGATCAGTCGTATATCATATGATAAAGTCTATAATAAGCCATATATCATAGAATAAAGTCTTCTTAAACATATTTAATAGACAACACTTTTTTCGTATCTCCTGTTTAAGAACTCTGATATCCTAACCTCAACTAACTCAACCATTTAAATATGATGTGCAACATTAAGGCGCTATTAGTGAAGCAAGATTAATTTTATGTGAAGCCGTAAGATTTGCAATAGACTTCTTTCAGCGTAGTAACATAATGGGAAGTGAGCGAAAAGTATGGAATTACTGGAGGTCACTTGCGATGAACTCATACAATTTGCAACTTCAAAAATGAAGTGCGACAACGCGAATTGCATGCAAATTGGAGGCAATGAGAAGAAAGGCTGTCATATATTTATACATATATAGGCTACACATAAGTAGTACATAGAAGGACACTGAGGAGGACTTTGTAGGAGTGTATGCAACTAGAAGCATATGACAGGCAAATAGAAAGCCAGAGTCCAAAAATCTGACACGCAGACAGAATTAAATGCACCCAGCACTGGTGTAGTTATGCTTGTGTAGGCGAGAGTGTGTGTGTGGGTGGGTGTATGTATGCACATATATGTGTGTGTGTAGCATGGCATATGGAAAGCCAACATTGCTGTGGCGATGCAGATGTTGATGTGGGTCCTTATAGATGCACTACTTCGCCAGCTGGGCCGCCAACTCTTAACGGACTCCTGACTGCGCTGATGAAGTTGACGAATAAAAAGAAAATACAAAAAAAAAACATAAAAAGAAAAATGTAAGGAAAAACAATATAAATGCTTGTCGCTTGAAGTTGCGCGGTATGCCGCAGCCACAGAGCACAGCTGTTGGTGGCAGCGGTGGCTGCTACGCTAAGGAATACGTATATTTACATGCTGACAAGCAACAGCAGTGCGCATACTTTATAAGTATGTACTATATATATGTTTGTGTTTAGTGGTGTTGGTGCTCATGTGTTTAGCTGTATATCGCGCGCTTGCGACACACTCAGCTAGCAAATGCCATAAAGTAATCATAAGGTGCTCGTGACAGCGAGCAGTGCGAATGCCAGCGAATATGTTGCATATGCGTTACTTTGACTATTTATTATAGAATGAGGCTTGAGCTGGCAAATGCAGCTGTTAACCCTCTGGTGTATGCTAGAGGAACCCATATAGTTACCAGTTATCCTCTTAAGACAGATAATTGTAAGGCAAGACCAATTTTAGGTGAACTGTAGTCCGTTCCCACTACACGTGGACTCTACATAACCGGCACGGACTCGTATTTTAACCCCTGAGTTATTGGGAAATACGTTTTGACACCAAGAATTTATCTTTGACACAGCGGTCGGTAAATTTAACCTCCATAATGAAACACCCCCAAATGGGTTGAGGCTAATCGACCTCGCCGGGGCCCGAAATATGGTTATCTGTAGTACTAGATTTCATAAGAAAATTCATCAAGCTACCTGGCTGTCTCCGGATCGAAAAGCCACCAATCAGTTCGATCATCTTGTGATAGACGGAAGACACGTCTCTGGTGTTTTAGACGTGCGTACACTCCGAGGACGTTTTGCGTTTCTGACCACAACGGTATTGCTGGAAACTGCAAGACTGAGCTTACTAGGTCCGCCACGTTGTTTTTATTAGCTATAGAATGAGAACGAGTAGGAGCTCCGTTGGCTTCTTGCGATTTACTGCTGGATGGTTAGGACCCAGATCAGCTGGGTTACGGTGGAAAACTACTGAAAACTAAGAAAACGCAAGGTCCCTCTTAATCAGGGATATCTATGGAGGTCCAGTGAGCCGGCAGAACAGTTCACGTTACAAATTATAAAATTTCAAACAGGACACTGCCCATTTGGGATTCATACGGCAATATTGAAAATGCCAGATTCATAAGCTGATTGGAAGCAGATGAGTTATATCACCTCAATACTTCCTTTTCAAATGACCCACCTTAGCCATATCAAGGCTGAAACATCCCCGAGCTCAAACCTTTAGACATCCAGGTGAAATAGCGGATATTAAAATGAAGTCTCCCGAAAGATTTATGCTAGACTCAGATTACTTTGTCTTGTCTTTTTTTGAAAGAGACGAATCAGGTTAAACAAAGATCAGATACATTGGAACAACAAAAGCAAAATACTTTTTGTTATATATCATACTAAGAGGGATGGATAACAGTTTGAGTTTCAAATTTGCAAGAGCCTCGAAGAAAAATACGCATCCTGTAGCAGATCACCTCTCATACTTCAGATTTATCCAGAACTCGTCTATGATATCTATAAGCTTCGCAACTCAAGGGACTATATGAAGTATCAAAATTAGATATCAAATTTCTCAAAAAGTTTGCAAGAAGCTTTGAGAGCCTGTATGACGAATACTTCAGCTCACATTGCCATTTCTTTTATTGATTTAAAGGAAAAACCAAGAACTCGAAAACTTGCTTAGGTTTGTCTCAGAGGCGGGTGAAGATTTTGGTTAAAGTAATACAGTGAGGAAGAGAGTCCCTAGAATTTAATCATATAAACTTATCACCGCTGATTTAAAGCGCAGAGTTATTTTCAGCTGGAAAATCAAAGTTGTTAAGCAAGTGAAAGAAATTAGTATGTAAGTAAGTGTATGTGTCTTATCACAAAAATATAAAAGCATAATAATAATAAACAAATAAAATACTTGCTTACAGCCGATATAAAAACATGACAACGTGAGCGAGCTCAGGGCGGAGCGGGTGGCTACAACATGATTTGCACAGATCTTAATGACTGCACAAATTTAATTTAATTGCATCAATTGTCTGCGACAGCAGCTCACCAAACACAGCTGAGTTCATTTGAATATAAGCACAAAGCCATGGATGGAATTATATGTGGAAAATGTGTCTGCAAAGATTGTTTGAAAGAGCCCGAAGGTTCGTGCTTGTGTGGAATCCTATGTCTCTGTATGTGTGCAAATAAAGCCGTTTTAATTTTTGCTTTTAAATCCCTTTTTATTGCTAAAGTATTTGATTGTTGTAATTGTTATTGCCTGCATTTCTTTGAATTTATAATATTTTTGTTAGCTTTAAGGCGCTTTAAGGGGGTATTCTACTCAAGAATTTTGAAAAATTCGATTTTTTTCACATATTTAAAGTTTAGACCCTTAAGAACATATTTATTAATTAAAATTAATTTAAGAGCTACAATTACTTTAGAGACGCAGTACCTAGCCTCTCTCTCCTAGACTCACTTTTTTAAACGCGTTTTTCTCGAAACTGCTTTTTCCACACGGTACCGGCATTATCTCAAGTTCTATACAACCGATTTACTTGAGATTTTGTGTAAACCTTCCTTATATAATCCTTTATCATTCCTACCAGCATCGTGTCAAAATTTTTGTTTTTAATATTTTAAAAAAATTCAGGAATTTCAAAAAAAAGCGTAAAAAATAACTTTTATTTTCAGGCAGTCGCCATTGTGTTCCCTGAGGTAGGGACTATAACAGCAAACTTACTGATTAAGAATTTCTTTAGATTTTTTTTTCAGACCACCAGGAGAGTCAGGATCAATGCCACCAGGATGCACCATTTTTTTTTTACACCTGTCTCTCCCCCTCCCCCCCTCTAATTATTTTAATTTTTAATATTTTTTTGTAATTTTTTTTTTCTGTATTCTTAAGATATCAATAAAAACACCATAAAAAAATGGATAGTAAAAATATTTTTTTTTTTTTTTAAATAAAATTCAAAAAACTGCCAAAATTTGATTTCTAGAGTAGAATACCCCCTTAAAATAGAAGGTGACCCATTTCGAGGGTCCCACTATTTAAAGAAAAAACATAGAAACTTCAAACTTAATGGGGAATATTTATTAGCATTCGATAGAACATTCTTTAGTATTTACTTTGAGAATTTTGTCTTTCAATTGTTGACCGCGGCTACGTTTCACATGACCCCTCCGTTGAGTTCGACTGGTAACCAGCAAATGACATGGGTGGTGTTTTGCTCCCTGGCCTGAATTGAAGCAGGATTGTCCACATAGACTTCACATATCCTCACAGAAAAAAGTCTAATCGTGTAATATCATGGTGGTCAATCGACCGCCCCAAAACTTACCGTCATCATTTTGAAGAAATATGGATTAATGATTCGACAGTCTGACAAACCTCACCAAATTGTTTTTTTTTTTTTTTGTTTTGATGAAATAGCAATTCTTGAAGCTTTTCAGGTTGCTCTGCGTCCTAAATGCGTCAAGTTTGTTTGTTTAGATACCCATTGACCCAAAAATAGACCACATCACTGAACAAAATTTGGCTCGAAAACGTCGGATATTCTTGAAACTTTTGAAAAGCCCATAGAGCAATGCGATGTCTATCAGGAAGGTACTGGATTCAGTTCAGTTGCACAAGTTGTATACGCTTTCAATTTAAGATCTCGACCATACGATTAGCGGCGAGCGACGTCAAATCAACGGTCTTCGTGTACACTTTCAGCTACGAATGCTATATTTTCTTCACTGCGTACTGGTCGCGGTCTATTCGTCGAATATTAGCCAAAAATGAATGCTGGGTCTTAAAATGAGTCATGGTGCTGCGAATAGTATGCTCAGTAGACCGAGTATTGAAAATGCTGCACTCACGCATGATCTCTCAAAATGTACTTCTACTTGGATCACCCGTTATTTCGAGAGCATTCAACGAGAAAAAGTTTGTTTTTGCTTTAACGAAGACTGATTATAGTATTTAACACCACAATTGTTCTCTTCTCTATTCGCTTCATCATTTTGGTGAAAACTTCTAGATAGTGCAGCCGAGCACTATTCCGAACAGTCCGACATGTTTAGAGTATATAGAAGACTCTGAATATGTATTATTTTATTGCCTCACTTTTCAAATACAGGGTTTTTCCGGAAAGTAATAGGACTGATTTTCTTCCGCTGTGACTGTACTTCGAAGCGTGCGCCCACCGACTAGATTCGGCAAAGGGTATTTCTACCTAACGAACAAGCGGCTTGTCAGTTGGGTTTCGGCGGCGCCAGGCATTTGTGGAAGGCCGGTAAGAGGTCACTGATGAAGACCCTGCTGAGAAACCTGTGACTTCGACAAACACCGATAATGTGACTCGTGTACACAAAGTGTTGAACTCAGACCATCGATTAAGTATTCGTATTCGTCCAGATGTTAAATTTATCAAAATCTGTGTTTCATGACTTAGTGACGGAGTACTTGAACATGAGCAAGATGTGTCCAAAAGTGCTCATTGACATAACATCGTCACAGGTGACGAGTAATGGACCTTCGAGTAATCCGCGGCAATCTTCCGAGTGGCACACGCCTGCAGAGGGGATCCAAGCGGCATGCACCTCGGCTCTCAAGGCTATTTCGGAAACTGCTTTCCGTGACGCCTTCAATGCTTGGAAATCGCGCTGGCAGCGCTGCATCGACGCAAAAGGAACCCATTTTGAAGGATTCAAAGAGTTGTAACGATTGGTTCAATAAATTTTTTTAAATCGATTCAGTCCTATTACTTCATCGAGTAATACTTCCAGTTTCTCATCTTCAAACTTGTTTGGGTGCCAAAGACGTTATTCGTCTTCCAAACCATAGAAGCATAGACTATAATAAGAGAGGCTAGACAATGAATCCAGAAAGAGAGAGAAATATAGAGAGATGTCAAGAGTTGACAGAAGCGGGATAGAAAATACTTGATATAAAGGAATCCATCCTTATCCGTCCAATAGCTTATGACAGAATAAAAAGTTTATCAATAAATTTAGCGAGCAAAAAATGACAGAGGGAATATCTAATATTATTAACAAAATAATGCTAATGGTCCAACACAAAAGTCATCAATAAATAAAGTAACTGTCTGCAAGCACATCTTCGTTACACTGCCGACAGTTGAATTCTACTTCAGTCATTTTTATTTCTTCAATTTATTATTGTAGATACTTTGACATTACTCAATTTAGTGCCAACATTTTTAACAACACCTCTTCTGCAAATCTAGCAAATCGAAAAATTCTGCCAAAGCTTTCAACTGCGAAATTCAGGTTACAGCAAAAGTAGAAATATTGATAGTGGAAGGCAATAAAAAAATGACACACAATCACAACGCTGTCGAGCCTGAACTGCATTGCGCTGACCTGAGCGACCGTCATGTACCATTTGATTACAAAATTCTTAAAGCTTTTGCTACTCTTTCATTTTGCATACCACTATAAAGACAACTGAAAAAAATAAAAACTTACAAACCAATTTTTGGGTCGCCAAATTTCTTCATCCAGCTAAAGCAATGCAGAACACCTGTCTGCACTATACAATATTACTCAGTAGTGAGTTTGTCACACTTTGCAGCGCTATCTTGCTCCTCACCACTCACTGCATCTACTTTCATCTTGGTTCTTGCAATTTTTTGGCTAATTTTCAACTCAATAATCGCGTTCATCACATTTGAATTCGCTTTCGTGATAGCGCAAAATTAAATTTGTCCCCGGAACCCGCAACTCCTGAGGCCTGAGCGTCAAGTACAGTCCAGAATGTTGAGCTTCAACAAATGCGATAAGCAAAAAGAGAAGACATTTGTAACAAAAACAAATACAAGGTTTATACACTCTATATTCCTTCTATCTTTTTTGGTTAAGTGCAATGAGGAATTAGTGTCTGAGTCTGAAGTGATTACAGTGGTTGACAAATGGTGAAATAGGTAGAGTTCATATAAAAAATATTAATATTTAAAGAAGGTAGCTTAAGACGCATAGGGGTCTGAATTTACTTCAGGAAGAAGAGGTTATTTCAATCAAAATTGTCACACAACTACACCAGTTTGATAACACAAACCATGATTTTGTAACAGACCTGCAAAAACTCTAACAAAAAAAAAAGAAAACCCTCAATACATTTCTTGAAAGCGGAAGGCCTGAACGGGGCGTCTCGTTTGCCGAAAAAGTGTAATACTTCTTTACGAATACAACTGATTTAAGTGCTAGAATATAGGTGTATTTCCTATTGTTTCAGCTAAAGTAGGTTCAGGCTTAATGAAAATTCCCGCCGTTTACTACAATTTAATCTTATTCCCCAGAAGTTGTATCCATAATTCTTAAAATATTTCAAAGCAAGAAAAGTTACAGCGTTCTGTGTAAACTACAGTCAATATATTTTCATTTCCATTACTTCTATTTTTTTTTTAATTAGTAATTTTTACTTATGTACCGTTCGAAATTACTGCCATAGAACCGCTGCAGTCTTTTCGCTTTTGTGTCGTAATACAAATTAAAAGCCTTTGAGTATTTTCAATGCAAATTCCGGAATGCACTTATTCATATGCGATTGGCAGTAATTCTGTGACCCGGGTGTAATTTTGTTAAATCATTATACTGTAAAATTGTGGCAAATCGAGCTTCGGTGGCATATTTTCAATATTTTCATTTCATTATCAAAGTTGGCACAGCTCCAATTGACGCTTAAGGCATACAGAGGTACATCGATAGGGATGTCAAGTATTTACATACAAACAGTTATAGGTTAACACAGTAGTGCATGAAATTTGAGCAGCTTCTCTCAGGTAATGTTTGGCTAAAATTATGACATATTTAAAGACTTTCACCAACAGTTTTTTGAATATTTTTGCTAAGGGCATGGCGTATTGATATACATAATTTGGAGACCTAAAAGAACACTAATATGGCCTAAGAAGAACTCTAATACGGCTGTGTGAACTCTAATACGGTGTGTGTGACGTCAAGCAACACCAACTGATCCGTCAAGATCGGATAGAACCTCTCTGAGCGGTTTGATACCAAGCTAGGTTTGAGGCGAGGAGACATCCTTTCATGTGACTCCTTCAATCTACTGCTGGTGAATATGATTCGAGTTACAGATCTTAATCGAGCAGGTACAATCTTCTATAAGAGTGTACAGCTGCCGGCTTTCGGCGATGATATTGATAGTGTTGGCCTCAGTGGCGCCGTTAGTTCTGCTTTCTCCAGTCTCGATAGAAAAGCGAAGCAAATGGGTCTGGTTGCAAACAAGGATAAGGCGAAATATCGCCTGTCATCAAACAAACAGTCGTCGCACTCGTGACTTGGCTCCCACGTCACTGTTGATGGTCTTAACATTAAAGTTGTAGATAATTTTAGCATCATCAACATCAACAAAAATACCAGCTTCGAAATCCAACGTAGAATAACTCTTGTCAAAAAATGCTACTTCGAACTGAGTAGGCAATTGAGAATTCCTCTATCGAAGAACAAAGAACAAACTCTACAAGTCACTCATCATCCCCGTCCTACTATATGGTGCCAATGACATCTTTTGATGAATCGATCTTAGGAGGGTTGGAGAAAAAGTTTTGCAGAAGATTTATGGTCTTTTGCGTATTGGCAATGGTGAATATCGCATTCGATTGAACTATGAGCTGTGCGAGATATACGGCAACATTGACATAGTTCAGCAGATCAAGAGACAGCGACTGCGTTGGCCAAAATGTTGTCCGGATGGAAGATAATATTCCGGTTTTGAAGGTTTTTGATTCAGTACCCGCCGGGGGAAGCAGAAGAAGAGGAAGACCTCAACTTCGTGGTAGAAATCAGGTGCACCAGGACCTGGCTGCACTTGGTATCTCGAATTGGCGCCAAATAGCGAAAAGAAGAAACAACTGGTGCGGTGTCTGTGCCAGTAAAGAAGAAGAAGTACCATCTACAGCAAATATTGTTCCAGGAGGAAATAAGTATAAAGAGAGGAAGATCATCATTGAGTTCTTGTACTATACTTATTGAGTTTGTCAAGCGGTGTCGTTACTGTTAGTCTTCTAGCGGGTTAGGAGACTCAATTTATCCACGATAAGGCATCCCAGTCATAAGTGACAACTAAAATCCAAAAAAGTTCTCAATTTTCCTTGTGAGGGCTTTGCCTTAAAAATATTAGCATAGTTTTATCCGAAAAAAGTGTCATAATATTCAGCTTGAACTGAAATTACAGCACTTTGAATGAGATTTCTACTAATGAAAGGACATTTGAAGTTCAATCTACAAACGTCACCAGCAATGAGTTGAATAAGTACTCAACTAGAAGTAGCTTCGGCTACAAGGTCTGATGGAAGACTTAATTCTGGTACCACGTGGAGTAGTAAGCCTTTGAAGTTCGCTACAAACTGTTCTTAGCGGTCGGTCCTTCCGAGAAATTCATGGTGGTTGTGATTTAAACCTCAATGCAAGGTGAAAACTGACTGTATGTCGGCTCAATCTGTAGTCGCATTGTGGCCGGTTGCTGGACCTAAAGTACGCCAAAGTTTTAAGATGAGCCTTGATAAGAGCGAGTTAGTTAAAATTGGTGATGACGAAGATTATTCTGAGTACTAAAGTTTAAAGATGAGAAAGTTGTTACCAAACATAAGGAGAGCATGAAAACCTGCTTGAACGGAACAAAAAGAAGCAATTTTTGCATCGGTTTATGACTGGTGATGAAAATTGGATTCATGGCGAACCAAAACTGACCACCCAGCTAAATCAATGACAAAGTAGAACATACACGACGTCAAGGTGATGTTCTGTACTTAATGGAGTCAGAGGAATATTTTGTATTATACGCTCTAAAATTGGATGAAACCCTCAATTGGAAGCGATGTCGACAGCAACTCGTTAAATTAGAGCGAAAGATTGCCAAAAAATGTCCGAAATTTGTTTCTGGACACAAGACAATAGTTTTCCATCATGACAACGCTCGGACTCGGATCTCGCGAAGTAACTAAAACTTGGTAACTTAGCTGCAGTTGGTAACAAGTTAAAAAGTTAGCCTTTCATCGTTTCCTTAGCGGAAACTCGAAATTTCAAACATATTCAAAGCTTCTTTATAGGTTTATCGTCTTACGGGTGATCTTGAAGATGTACCGTCATCGTTTGGCGCTTTAAAAAATTCGGCTTTACGAAAGTTCTCTTCGAACAGTGATGTATAAATGATGTTATTCCATTGCTTTACTTTGCTCGAGAGTTAAACTTAGTCAAGACTTCATTAGCAAGGATGGACAAAATTGAAGAACAAGTGGATGGTTAGCAGGCAAACAAAGCTAGGAAAAGTTCTCGGGTCTATTTCTCCAATTTAAAAGCAAACAAAAAGGCTTCGATTTCGCACAGTACTGTGAACATGTAAAAACTGTTACAACTTCGGGTTTATAGTTGAGTTTGCTGTAGTCTTCACCCCAATTGTGCAAGCACCCACTTTAAAGACCAGCCGCTTACTAGTCCACATGCCGATTTGCCACTGTATGGTGGGGAAAACAGGGCTCCTTACAGTAGGCGCACTGAACGGTTAAATTATTTAGTTAAAACTACGAGCAGAGATATCGTGGTACTCGCGTTGGAGGAAGGGTATGCTCATAGCATAAAGGATTAACAGCACACGATGGCAAAGTGGAGAGAAAGCGGAAGTGGCCAACTGCAAATGCTGGCAACAAGAAGAAGTGCAAGGCGAAAAGGACTTACAAAGAGAGGTTGATTGCTCGCCTACTTACTGCATTGCTGCGCGCATAAAGCAAAGTAAGGCAAAGAATTATAATTTTGCAGTTTCTTTTGAATACCGCTTGTCTGCTGCTTCTTAGACTTGCGTGTTTTTTTTTTTTTTTCTGTCATGGTCTTGGTCCTTTCTTTGTCTGCTACTTAATTTCAGGGGATAAATGTTTCCATGTTGACTGGCTGCAACATACAACAGCGTAAACTTGGCTAGGACGATTAATTTGCGGTGGTAAACTGAAGAAGGAGGTGGCACAAGAATTGAGGAGGAGAAAAGCTCCGCTACACGCGTTCGCTTCCCATGCTACACGTTCCAACGTTCAACTGGAGCGCGGAAGACAAAAACAACTGCGACCATTGGCATTACTTGCGGTTGGAAAACTTCATTTATGTGCTCCATGAAATTTCTTACGATTCTGCGACAGCAAAGGATACACCAGTTATCCTTGCCGTGCAGAAGTGCAGAGTCCTTTCGCTGTGTTCGTAAAATAAGAGGAATTAGTTGTATGCGTGCGTTCATATCATTTTTGGCAGCGCCAGTGTAAACAAAAGGATAACGACACGCACATACACACACACACACACACGAGCACGCATTAGCACCAAGCGCGGCGAGCTGCGTAAGCTTGCAACAAATTGAATGTTGACTGGCAATGGCGCCAATGCCCGTCAGCGTTTCCATTGTTGGCCGCATAATAATATTGGGCGATTATTATTATTATTGGTTGCCATCCCGCCAGCGTCGTCAAAGAAACGTACGAAAGGATTATATAAGCTACTAAAAGCGCTGGCGGAAAAACAAAGGAAACACTATTTAATATATGTGCCGACTATGGATGCAACGGGTGCGGCATCGGCAAATTGTGTGCAACATCAATGGCGCCAGCTCATATTGCAAGTGCAGCATTCAGCATTATTTGGCTATAACTAACGTTAATTTAGTAGCGCAATTACAACAACAGCAATGCCAGTCAAAGCAATGGAGCAGGCAGTGGGAGCGACAGTGGCGGAAAAAGCGCGCTCAACTTAACGCTATTCGATAAAGCGAGAAAGCCGCATGCTTTTTAAGGCAAGAGCATATCAAAGTTGCTCAAACTGTTGAGGATATTCACTTATGAGAGTGACTATAAACAAACCTTTTTCAAAGTCTTAAAAAAATAGAAAAAGTATAAAAGTATTTCAAGAATATTCGAGGATCTAATCTATTACATCCTTGAAACTCCATTAAAAGCAAAAATGCGAAAAATGTGAACTTGGTCGCACCGAATTATAATACCTTACACAATAAAAATATTGTCCATAAAATAACTTGATTCTGAGCGGTCAGTTTGTTTAGCGGCTTTATGTTGTAGAATCCCGATTTGAACAATTTCTACGGAGACTGCATCATTGCCATAAGAAATAGACGGAAACCGAATTTCTTGACTTTAGGAGGTCAATTCAAATCTCCCTGAAATGACTTCTTTAGTAAAACATATCTTTTTTGGCAAAATATTTTTTTTTTTTTATTCAACATAGTTCCCTTCAGGTGTGAAACACTGATTATAGCGATCTTTTAACTTTTCGATACTGTTTTGTAGTAGTATTTGTCCTTTGCTCCAAAATAGGACTCAGTTTCGGTGATCACTTCTTTGTTCGACGGAATCGATGGCATGTGCTCAAACGTAAATGGCTATCTCTCCGACCTCTCTCGCTTCCTCCCTGCACTCTCCTCCACTGAATCCACAGCAACCATATTTACAAACAGTCTGTGTTCCTTCACTCCTCAAACGACCGCAATTATCGCCAAAGTACAGGGCCACAACAAAATCCTCAAGCCGTTAGCCGACAGCATATGGGCAAAGAACAAAGTTTATGGCAGTCTTTTCAACTCCGCACCAATGTGGTTGCCTGGAAGCAGTGAAACGCAGAGGAGGAAGCTTGTTAGAACACTCCACTCTGGACTACGATAGGATGACTCTTGATGTCTCCCATCGAACACTTAAAGAGGGAGGCCAGTATGCTCTCAGTTAAGGAACATAATGAATTCCTCTCCCAACAGTTCTTGCTGAGATGCCTGCAGTTACCTACGTCGACCAGTCTTCGGACGCAACTAACTTCCGACATGCACTGACCGCCATTCACAGTGGAGCCATTAACACCTTCATCGACTCCGTCTCAATGAATGGTGAACTAGGGGTCTAACCACCACCTATTGCTGACGAAGAGTTCGAGTTGCTGAAAGAAACGGGAGTGAGCCTTGCGCAGCTTTGTTGTGGATACTGTAGCAGGTTAAACACTTGCTTATCCGGAATAGACCCTGACATATCAAACATATATCCAGCGTGAAGTGAGTACCCGCATGACACTAGCCACCTCTTTGCAGGCCCTACTAACCCTACACATTTGTCACCCTTCTCCCGTTTTGTCTGATTCCGTCGAAACAGCACGTTCGCTGGGCCCACCGTTGGATGATGCCGATTACAGCTTATCTAATCCTCACCACCCTAACGGAGATTAGGTACCCGTTACAACAACAACAACAAAAACTTCTTCCCAGTGACCATTCGTGCTGCGGGCTAGATCTGGAGAATCTGGTGAATACGGAGGCAGCGGGAAGCCCTGTTCGTGGATTTTTGTAGTCGTTATCACTGACTTGGGACACGGTGAGTCATCAACTCGTCGTTGTCATTGGTCAAAAATAAGCACGCGCGGAACACACATATATGCACATTCAGTTGATATTTTTGGAGTGCCTACTATTTCGAAAAACTTCACTTTACGACCATTCAAAATTATTTTCTGGACTTTTTTGATGTTTTCGTCGGTAACAATCTTTTTTGGGTGTCCACTGCGTTCACCGTCTTCGGTGCTCATTTCGCCTCGTTCAGATTTAGCAAACCACTATTCAAAGCTTGGTTTCACTGGTGGAGAGCCCGAATAATATTGATCAATCCAAACCGATGCTTCAACAGTATTTCTCCTCTAAAACCAACATTTTATCAAGACGCGAAATTCTTTTTTATCTTTATACACGCGCCTTTTAAAGGTTAGGGCTAACAAAAAATCATATGGATTTAATTCTTGTAGCGTCATCTATACGTCAGGCCGAGGTCTTTTCAATTGACTTGTTATATCATCAAATGAAAAAGATTTTCTTTATTCTAATCGTATCGATATCGGCCGTTCCGACATATGAAAAATTCATACAAAATTATAGAATGATATCCCAAAAACACTGGCGACCAAGATGGCAAGGGACTGAAGAACTGACTTCGACTTGAGATCATGCTAAGACTATAGTTGAATATGGCTTCGTTGGTTATAAACTTGGTTAGTTGTACGATAAAAATTAACCGCTGTCGCATGAGTATAGGTTAATGTCAGCTACCGCTATAAATATAGCAATAATCAGTGTATCACACTTACATCTTTGATCTCTCATATCATCTCATGGAAACTAAGAGATTTCATTCTATTAGACTTATCGGAATCCAAAGCTTTTGCTAGTACAAAACTTGCGCTTCAGTTTACACTAATTTTGTATTCAACATACTATATTTTCAGTTCTGATGATTTACCGTTGCTTGCCGTTTAGAGTGAATACCCCCAACAGGCAGATAATACTCACAGCGGAAGTATACTGCTAAGTGGCGATAAATATGCTATTTTCCTTATGTTGCACAGCCAATATTGCCTTGGCATATAGCTGCGTAGATCTAAAGGAAATGCGAGTTTTAAGTGAAGCGAATAATGGAGATTTTAATTTTGGCATTTAAGCGAATTGAGGACATTGTCAAACAATGGTAGCAAGAGTCAGAATACTAAGAATTTTTTATTAGGACTTGAAATATTCTTTTCAAAGCGTTAGTTTAGTTCCGTTTGCGTTTTTTTTTTTTTTGTCTTATATGAGGGAAAAGAGAGAATATCTGTCATCAGTTAAAACAGTTCTGATTCGATACGAAGGACGTGAATGAGATCGGGTTAAGTGATGCTTTGCAAATTGTATTCTATTAATAACTGCAGGGATTTTCATTTAGAACGTGCCTGCACTTTTAGAATATAAACTACGTGTGTATTACCCGTGTTAATGGGAAAATTAGTTTTCAGATTTTAGAAATTGATACTGACCTTGTAAAGAGCGAGCTTTCTGCAGCAGCTTGAAGAACTATTTCATATTTCTTAACCTTTCATCGCTTTATGTCATCTTGTTTATTTGTTAATATACTATAGTATGTTATTTTTCTCTTCCCCTTATTCTTCTGCTTTCGAAAATATTCCGGAATATCCTGGGGTTTTTTTTGGTGATAGAAAAGTATAAGCTTACAGTATTTGTGAAGATACTTCAAATTTTATTTAAATATTTCGTTCACTAAGTAGTTTGATGCCAACAGCTGATCTTAATGAATTTTTTCGCAACCAACTTCACGCTTAAGCGCTTTATCATTATATATATAATATGTATTAGAAAAACTAATATAATAAAAATGTTTCTAAAACCGCATTTTTGGCACATTTTACTGTTGTAGTATCAAAAGACTCCTATGAGGCCCTATGTTCCAACTAGGAACTACGGGAAAATATATATATATATATCAAAAGAGTAAAAATGCAAATAAAGCGAGGAGAAAATTTTGATATAAACGGAGAAAATCTGCCAAAAATTTATTGCAAAATTTTTTTGCGCCAATACTGGAGCTCTTGAAGCCGATGTGGATATAATAAAGTTGTGGGTCGATGAAAATCGTCGAATAACAACTCAAGATATTGCTGAAAAATTAAATTTGTCTAACGCGACCAACCACATGAAACGTCTAGGTTTAATTAGAAGTTTGGCATATGAATATTTCATGTTCCCCAACAACAAAATTTGCTTCATCGCTTAAACGGCTATGATTTGCTTATTAAAAGTCAAGAAAGTGATCTATTATTAAAACGCACTGTTACTGTTGACGAAAAGTAGGTTATTTCTTCTTCTTCTTTACCGGTGTAGACACCACTTACGCGGTTATAGCCGAATTAAAAACAGTGCGCCATAGTTTCTTTTTTTCGCTATTTACAAAGTGCAGTCAGGTCCTTCTTCAGCCAATCTCTTCCTGTCCTGTTTCCACCGGCGGGTAATGAATCGAAAACCTTCCAAGCTGGAGTATTCTCTTTCATCCGGACAACACGACCTAGCCAGCGCAACCGCTGTGAATTGATTCGCTGAACTATGTTAATGTCACCGGATATCTTTTACAGCTCATCGTTCTACCGACTGCGGTACTCGGCGTTGCCATTGCGCAAAGAACCATAAATCTTTCGCAAAACCTTTCTCTCGAACACTCCTAAGGACGACTCATCAAAAAAGTCAGTTTTCTATCCCTCCGGGTGGATCGATATATGTTTCATGGGTCTTTTCCAAAATTTGGCACTTGGTGAAAGTCTGGTATACATATATGTAGTAGATTTTAAAGGTCTAAAGCTACACTGACAAGGTCTAATCAGTTTGTTGACGGTGGGCTTCCATCTTTTGTAAACTACACTCGATAAAAAAAAGCGTAAGAGATCGTGGTCTGAAACTGATGAGCCAGCTCAGATTACTTCCAAGACCAATAATCACTAAACCAAGATTATGTCGTCTGTTTGGTGGTACTTCATGACATTTGAAAATTTTTAAGTGTATTGTGAACAGCTCGACGAATTGAGTGATGCAATCAAACAGAAGAGGTAAAACTTGACCCGTAGCAATTGTATAGAGTTCCACCAGGATAATGCGAACAATTTTATGACTCGCCAAAAATTGTTACAGCTTGAATTGGATAAGCTAACACACCCATCATATGATCCAGACTTGACAACTACGGACTATTAGAGATTCCGGTCTCTGCAAATATTTTACGAGAACCTTCACCTCAAATCAGGACGCCAAAAACTACTTTTTTTTGCCAGCAAGAAACCAAAATTTTATGATATGCAAAAGTTTTAGGATCAAAATACTGGATATAAAATCTCATAAAATGTTTTACATAATAAAAAAATCGTGTTTAAATTGCACTAGAAACCCGAAATTACTTGGTGAACGACCCAATAGAAAACCACATCCGTTCTCTATGAAATTCTACTGCTCGGCTGACTATATTCCGGGCGTTTATAAGCTTGAAGTAAAACCATAAATATCAAACTAACAGAAAGCTTTTCTATGACAAAACTTCGCAGCGATCGAAAAACGACTTCAACTTGGTACGAAAGTAGTCTTTAGGTATTAAGAATGCGAATTGACATTGCTTCTTTATATGTTACCGACTATAGCAGAGAGTGTTCCAAAATCTGTGTTGCTCGAATCACAACCTTCGATAAACATGCTATCCGCATGAGAGCACCCGAAGTATTAAATCATGTTAATAGTCCACATTCACAGCAATAACATCCGCCCTCAAATAGTGTGGTCACAGTTAGCGACGCTAATGTATAGTATATACTCCTCAAAACATAAATACTTAAATCATGCCATTATCCTCTCACTCCAATTTCTCGTCCTATTTTTCTGGTGTGCAACCACAGACATAAATAGATCATAATTAATCAGCTGCTTAAGACGAATCAGCACTTTCGGGCTGACATAAACATACAACCATTTCATCTTCCTTTATATAAATAATTTATACAGACACATACACCTATTTTTGTTTGTGTGTACAATTCAGCTGTCATTAAGATAATGAGTAGTTTGCCTGCTTCTACAGCTGATAATAGCAAAAGCGAATATCTTATAATAATGTCTACATTTGTCTTAATATGTTTACAAAGCCTCGGTCTTTGGCTTGTCCAAGCTGAAGCGGCGGTGGTGTGAGTAGGTTTAATCTAGTGGCAAAGAAAAGGTTGAAAGTAATACTTTTGTTTACCTACTAACTAATAACGGCTTAATTGCAACTCTGCCAACAAAGCACTTAGTAAGCAATTGAAAGTGATGTGGTCTCGAAGCACTACGTTAGAGATAAATGTAATGTCGGAGAGGAAGGCAAGAGAGTGTAAAGAAATTTATTAAAGAATATTATTAATAATGTTGGCTGCGTTTTCTTGGCGTCTAAAAAGTACGCTTGTTTTGTTGGAATTAACTATGCGTTAATCTCTTGTCAGCTTTTAAGTTGGAAGGAGAAGGTAAATAGAATGAGAAATTTCTTCAAAACAAAGGATTTCAAAACAATCATCAAATTGAAGGTTAATTTCCTAGTTACTAGTTGTGATTTTACGGTTATTTAGATCTTCTATTAAATCCATTGATATTCTAAAAGTACATTTTCTGCAACTGAATCAAAACAATGCATGGATCAGCGCCCTGAAAATACCGGGCATTTGCAGTACCAATTGGCGGTGTGGAATGGGAACGCTAACCACCTTAGTGGGGTTCGAGGCCCATCTAAATCCTCTGCCGTATTTTGGGTCCGGCCTCCGGTTGCAATGCAACTCCACATTTAACTGTCAGTTTTTGCCGCATTTGTGTTTTGACCACAACGATCATGATACTCCGCGAGTGACCAGTGCGCATGAGCCTTTTAGAGCGAACTCCAAGAGTTTCTGCTCCAGGGGTTAGACACCATACGCACATTAAACGCACACACCATTAAACACCTTCGCCGTCAAAATAATTGACGCGCAGACGACCCGAACTGTTCGGCATTCCGACTAATGGAGATCACACCGCTAACATCTAAACGTTTATCAGTCCAGTTAGTCCCCATACCACCCTGATTCCTAGTGTCCGAGTACATCGGGCATTCTGCAATTATATGCACCCAGTCCTCTACCTCCGATCCACAAAAACAACCCGACCTATCTGATAGGCGCCTGTGCCCCGGAAGCAGAAATCACAGACTCTGATAAAATCTGAATTCTGTGTTACCGTTAACAAACCTAACGTCCCAAATGTACTCAAAAGTCACTCGACCGTTAATACTATTATCTCAACGGTCTTTCTACCTACATCTTATCCCATCATCTAGAAGTTTCCTGTTTGCGAGATCCCTTCCTTTCCACATCATCATCGGAAATCCAGTTATTCCGCAACAATGACATACTCAAGTCACGTCTTAATCGGAATGCAACAGGACGTTGCATGACAATCAGGTCAAGAGGGGATGCACCTAACAAAACCTGCATAGCATTGGTTGAGACAGTCATCACTCCTTTCCACCATACAGTGGCTCCATGCGTGGCACAGGCCACAAACACGAACAGCACGACATCCGAGAACCAATAACTCCACAAATACGTCGTAGTTTGTCAACGGTTGTCTCCAGTCGCTCCTTCACACTCGCTAAGTACTGAGTGAAACTCTCCGACAGACAAATATACACGGGGGTCTAAAACGGAGACATACTTCCTATTACCTTCTCAACAAGCCTATCAATCACGGAGAGTACTCCCTGAATAAATACCATGCACCAAAAGAGTTGAGTTCAGAAGGGTTGCTAAAATCTCACTCCGCTTTATAGCAAACGTTTATTTCGTCAGATGGTTTCAAAAAAAAAAAAAAAAATGGGAAAAATGAAAAGAAAGAATAAAAGTTTTTGGTATCTGCTATATACTTTTATTCAAGTTTTTTATCAAAAAATATAAAAAAATTATTTCCGCAACTCATCCCATCAGCTTTTATCCTAATTAATGCCCAACAACTCAAATAATAACTTTTTCTCTATCAAATATTTGCAATGCATTTTTCTCTATCCCTTTCATCATGTTCATTCCCGATTCATTCATGTCATTCTCTTTTGTTTAGCAAAGATTCCTGACATCCATCACTTTAAGCAAGTTGATATTCGATTATTAGCCAATCGACCGTTACAAATGCCATAAATAATATAGCATTGGCCACCACAACCGCTGTTAAACGAAACCTATTTTAATTCACTGTCCTTTCTCATTTGCTTCGACATCATTATCACCTCCAACATATAAAGGGTGTTCAAATTGTTCATTGTTTTCCACAATACTTCGTCGTATATTGGGCTAGAGTCAACTGCCTATAGGAGGTATTGGCGTAAAGCATTCATTTGGAAGAGCATTTTGTCACGTTTAAGATCGACGCAGCAAAACATGTCCAGTATTTGCGAAAATAGTTTCGAAATATAAAATAGTGTCCACCATCCCATTGGCATGGGCTCGCTGACAATCTGCTGAAGACTTGTCAAGGAGGGTTGGACATCATTATCAGTAGATATTTTCATATCTGACTTGTTTGGGTACCGAGACACCGCAAAATCGCTAGAAACTGCAAAGCCAATGACCTTGCTAGCGAGGATATCTTTACTATATTTCATAAAACTGTAAACGAGTCGGTACTTTGCTGTCCTCTTGTGTTCTAGCGTTGGAGCGACAGAGCACTAGTGTACTTGGCAAGCGCTAGTAAAATACTAAAACTTATGCAACTGCGAAATCTTCCTGATCTAAAGAGGAACGCTAGAGGTCCTCTGAACTATTTGACCCTAGCAAGGTTCATCTTTTCGCCTTGGTGGGTATTCTGACGAAAATTGCCAAAGCTTTATGGAGGAGAGGATGTAATCATTTAGACAGTTTCTCAACTGTTCAGATTTTGCTAGTCTGAGGCATCTCGGTATACACACTTTCGGCGAACCAGGCGGAATTGCTGGGATTCATAACGAATATGAGTGAGCTTTCATTCGCTACGTCGATCTATAATGGTCTGATTATCATTAACTAGGAGTTTTTGGCTTCACAAAGGATCGGCGTCCACAGCTGCTAAGTGGATTCCTGTGTCAACTTTAGCGCTATGATCAACCCTACGACTTAACATAACCTAACCAAGTCTTTTCGGAGACCAACCTAGAATGGAAAACTGAGGTCAGTTGGTATTTCAGTAAACAAAGTAAATACCCTTCTCGAACACATAAGTGCTTTAGATATAGCCGATTTTTTCCGAGATAAGTCGATTTTCGAATAAACAAAAAAAATACTTTTTTCGAACACATAAATCTTCGGAACCGAATGATGCAAAGCTGTATACGGATAGACCGAGCGCAGCATCTTATTCCCTCTCTACTCCACTCAAAAACACTAGTAATACCGAAATGTAAATCTTAACAAACACAAAAATAGAAGAGTATCTAATTATTGACAGTTTTCGACACAAAACAAGAAGCATTCGTGAGGAATAAGCTTTTGCGTGGCTGCGGACGCGTTTGAAAAGAGAAGGAAGTACATAAAAAACTGTAGTAAAGCCATTTGCAAATAAGCGTGGACGTGGGCCGCTGGGTGTGCGCGCGTTTCAAAAGAAAGCTCTGTTGTCTTGTTTTGATTGCCAAAAGCGCAACAACGCTCTCAAATACGCAAGCGGCATGCACTCATCAACAGCAAGAATGTACGTGAGCTGTCAGCAACTTTCGGCACATTCATTGTTTACTCATTGCTCAGTGACGAAAATTCGAAAGCCAAAAACGCAATTTACAAAATGTCCTCGCCGCCTCAGAAGTATGTCCACGTGCACGTAAATATTGAGCCGTGACTTACTGGCTGCTAGGCATGGACCAATATTCATTATGATCTGCCTTGAACTGGCAGGTCTTACTGAAGAACTGAACTTTTTGGCATTTTGTTTGCTTTTCGTTATATATTTTTAGCAAGAGAGGAAACTGGCCGGTAGGCGTATAATTTATTTTATATACCCTCATTGAAATATTGCATAAAACTATGGTTACAGATGCAAATATTTTGGGAACGATAACAGGTTAGGTTAGCTTAGTCTGGACCACTCATAAACCAGTTTGATTCTTAGCGATTCCTGATGGAGTGCCGTCTCGTAGTCCAGAAGGTATGGTCATAGTTTAGGATGTCAACGCTTGATGGGAATTTTAACAGGTTCTGTGTCCACGATGCCTTTTACAGTGTCTCATACCCGTGAGGCCCACAAATACTTGGTTTGCTGCTTTGCATAAGAAATGCGCCAATGTCTCTTTTGTGCCTTGACATTTCCTGCAGTCTTCTTGATCTTTAGGTCCCATTCTGCAGGCGTGCGCCGCCAGCAAACTGTGATCACTAAGCATTTCAACCATGCCCCTGGGGACTGTAAGAGTGCAAGTAGGAATTTCGTGTATTTCTGGTCAGCCGGTTTACACATGACTCTTTTAGTTTTGTTCCTCGGTAAATCGTTCCATTCCATCATCGTACTCCAAGATTCGAACCATTCTATACGAAGCCGGCACAAGCCTCTGTTCGAACAGAATATAAGAAGAGAGTTTACAACGAACGAAGTTTCTTTATGAAGAGCAAATTTTTATAGTAAGAAAATATCAGCAAGCAAAATGAACAGAGAAGTATGAGATTCTGAGAGAAGTAGGGCATATTGAAATTTATAACCTTCTTTTTAAGATCCGAACCCCCATACTGAAACTTTAAAAATGCTATAAAAGATAATAACTTTTCCCGCGGCTTCGCTCGCATTAAACCCCTTGAAAACGTAGTATGTCACGGGTTTTTCAATATTTTTTATTCTTGTTAAAGTACATCGAATGTATGGAACTCGATTTCTTTTGCATGGCCACCACGGACACGCTTGCAGAAGTCCAGACACTGAATCCAATTTTCGACGGTTTTCAAGCACAAACGGCTGATACTGCTGTAATGTCACGTTCGATATTCGTACGAACTTCATCAATCGTTGCCGGCTTGTTGGCATAGACCATAGATCTGATGTATTCCAAGGGCGACAAATCACACGACCAAGGTGGCTGGACTAATTCACCATTTCCTGATATAACACGTTCACAAAACTTGGTTTTCAATAAATCGATTGTGGCATTCGCTGTGTGGCTTGTGGCGCCGTCCTGTTGGAAACACATATTATCCAAGTCCATATCGTCCGATTCGGACCAAAAAATATTCGGTTATCATTGAGCGGTAGCGATTTCCATTCACAGCAACGTGCCGATCTTGATCATCACGGAAGATGTACGGCCCAATGACGCCGTCGGCCCATAAACCGCACCAAACCGTAGTTGTTTTGGGACGCAATGGTGACTCATGGAGTACGTGTGGATCGCTGCCTGACCAATAACACATATTTTGGATTATTGACGAAGCCATTCAGCCTGAAGTGAACTTTATCGCTGAATATGATTTTTCAATGAAAATCCGGATCATTTTCAAGTTTCAATTCACGAACATACGACGATTCTATTGGTCAATCGGCTTCAGTTCTTGCGTCAATTTGATCTTGTAATGATGTAGGCTGATCATTTCGCAAAATTCGCCACAACGACGTCGCAGAGATGCCCAACGCTTGACAACGAGGTGTGAGAGACTAATTTGGGACTTTGGGTCTATTGATGCACATAGATTTTAAAGTATATTTTAGAAAATCCAACAATACTGCCATTGAACATCTGTGATATTATAGTTGATATATGTCTGAGCTTTCAAAATAAACTTACAGACCAAACCCTCTTTAAAAGAACAACAACTCTGCATGGTTGCTTGCGAGAAGTATTTTTACCTTTCGAACTGCTAATGTGTAAACGGTATATGGTACAAATGACAGCAAAAAGCGAAGGCCATAGAAATTATTCTTGCTTCCACCATTCGAAATAGTCCATTAGAAGTTCTATTATTGTTATTATTATTTTCATAAAATCGTTGCACCCTCCGACCCGCTTTGCAACGTATTTCGTTAGTTTGATTACTCTTTGCATGTGACAGCCTCATAATGCCAGATATTAGTGTTGACAGCCGCATTGACTTTAACAGTTTGCCGTCATTGACGTTGTCCACAACGCAACGTGGCGTGATACGTTAGCGGCGGTGCGTGAGTTAAATTAATGAAGTTGTCGCCTGACATGACGGTCTCCTACTTTCGCAAGGCTTATGCGCTCATATTAATTTTTCTTTCCTTCGCATTGATTTATGTTGTGCCTGTAGGTGCTTCCAGTTGTCTTTTGCTTATGTAATACTTGAGGTTCAAGAGCTCATCTTTATAGTTGTTTTGTATGTGCCATTTGCTTGAGGCTTCTGGTCTCTTTACATACGGAAAAGCACTATTTGGCACTGATAATCCTTTGTATTGTGTTTAACCGATGTTGAGAGTTGATAAAGGGCAATGGTGTGGAAATAAATGAATTAATGGCGTCTATGCTCTGTCTATGCTATACTCTCTTCGACAACATCGCTTCCTTTTGCGGCGCCTCAGATATCCTAAAGGAAGATATGTTGGAGTTAATGTTCAAGCTCGAAAGCAGCGAGAAAAGCAAGTTGAAGTAAACATGAAACCCTGTGGCTCTGGAAACTTTTTGGAGTTTTAGATCTTAACGTAAAACATGGTCGACTTAATGTTCTCTCTGAGCGCGCAAAACTCATCTTCTCAAATGATACCTATTTCTGGTTTAATGGCTTCTTCCACAAACAATATTGTCGCTATTGGAGTTTGTCAAGTCCTCGCGTTGTTCAGGAAACGCAATTTCATACCCAAAAATTTAGTGCGAATTATAGTGTGGCGGTATCTCAGCCGTTTATCTTACGACTTGTTTCCTGGAAATTGACGGCCTATATTTCCAACAAGACGGCACGCCTCCTCATGTTTCACGTCTAAACATGTAGCCATTGCGTGCAAATTTTGACGACTCGTTAGTTTCGAGAAGATTCCCTCTAGAATATTATATCTGTAATTATGTTAAATTACAGTTTTACGACAGTCAACCAGCAACCCTCAAGGAACTTAAAGACAACATTCAGAGCCGGAATTCCAGACAAAATGAAGCACCGGGTAGGCGAAAGTTGGCTTAAACGGAGCCCTCGTGGCTATTTGCCCACACTTTGTTGCATAACAAAAAACACAAAACCCATTTTAATTAAATTTTAGTGTTTCATTTTATTTTAACATTCTTGTTTTTCTTCTTGGTAGACCCTTCATATAGGTATGTTTTATCGACTTTTTTGTCAAACACAGCCGTTAACAATAATTTCGTTCATTAATTCCGATAAAATTTCGTTTTCAGAAAAACGTTAAGTAAATAACCAAATATTCCAGAAACAACAAGAATAAAAAGAAGTCTTTTTGAGCATATTTGAACATATTACGTACAAAAACGAACAGATATTCAGTTATCACCATATGTCACTTGCAAAAAAATTAGGTTATGTGGTATGAATTTTGTCAGAATTTTTTGCCAAACATTTACACCATTCTACACGTGCAACAGTGTTAAATAACAAATACTACAAGCCGCGTTTTACAAAATATCCAATTATTACCACATACATATGCGTATATATGTACCTAAATATGCATGTTGGAAGTCTTTTTTTTTTGTTACCGGAGGAGGAATCTTATATAAACATACTGCCACCTAAGGGTATATCTCTTTCGGGTTCACGTAAATTAAGGATTGTCGTCTCAAATCTATAGCTTTGGTGAAAGACCTGCGGAACCGGGCCGTTAAGAACTTCAACGCAGAGATAGCTTAGTCTTTTGGCTCACGTTACTCTTTCGATATTCGCGGCACTAGTTTCACTAATCTGTCCTTCGGCTCTTCTCAGCTCTTGAGCAACAGAGCTGTTCTCTTGAAGCAACAGAGCTGTTGTCTCCAGTTTCGATTGCAGCCCACTATTGTGGGCAAAAACTAGTAAAACTTTTTAATTTAAATTTTGCGTGAAAACCCATTCGTCGAAATATAGTTTTTCTAGGTTAGTATGACTGTCAATGACATCTGTGTCAAATATCACATCAAACTAATTATTAGTGTTTAGTACTATACACTTGTCTTCTGGAAGTATGTATACATAAAAAGTGTATTCGACGGTTTTTACGATAATTGAAATTATTCTAGAAAGAAGTTCCATTAAATTTTGAGTGCGGAATCAAATTTGTGGTGCCGAAAAGTTCAGAATGTTGGAAAATACCTTCGGTGATAATTATTTTTCGCGAGTAAGTGTTTTTGATTCACACAAATTATTCACAGAGGGTCGGGAATGGCGGCGAACCACGTCCAGGACGGCCATCAACATAAACTAATAATCAACACGTCGATAAAATAAAGAAATTGGTGCCTGAGAATCTGCGATTAACAGCCAAAGATCTTATTCACTCTCGCTGGAACATCGGAAGGATCAATGAAAACCATTTTGAAAGATCATTTGGGGCAAAGGAAAGTGAAACCACGATTGGTTCCACAATCACTAAATTTTTTCGAAAAACAGAGTCGAATTAACGTTTGTGAAACAATACTTTCTGTTTACCAGGGTGTCATGAAACGAATTGGTACTGACAATGTGTCTTGAAACTGAGCTTATGACTAGGAAACAAACGATCAATCGGCCGAACATCGTGGCAAAGATGAGCCGAAACCGAAAACCCACGTCAAAGTAGGTCAAAAATCGAGGTTATGTATACAGTATTCTTCGATCATCGAGGTGTGGTGTACTCCGAACTCCTCTCGAACGGCCAAAACGTCAACAAGGGATACTATTTGAAAGTTATGCGTCATTTGCGCGAAGCTATTCGTAAAAAGAGGCCGGACTTATGGGCTGACAATTCTTGGTTTTGGCACCAAGATAATGCACCGTCGCATACCGCATTGATTTTTCGTGAGTTTTTCACGAAATTTTCAAACAATATCGTCCCGCAACCACCGTATTCGTCTGATTTAGTTCCGTGTGACTTCTGAACATTTGGGAAATTCAAACGACCGCTCCGGTGAAACCGTTTTGAGTCAATTGAAAACCTTAAACGTGAATCGTTACGCGCATTGAAGGCTATTTCAGAAATTGATTTTAACAACTATTTCGAGAATAGGAAAAAATATTGACACAAGCTTATTTTGACAAAGAGAGATCACTTTGAGGTGGACGACATAAATTTTGAAGAATAAATTAAAAAATATAAAATTATAAACAAAGTCTTACTATTTTCTGCCCAAGGTGGAAAAAGATCTGATAAGCATTTGCGATTCCGCTACCACAGAAGGCCTAAGCGACTTCGTCGTCATGACCGCACTTATGTAAGTCACTTGAAAACACCCATGATCCATTAGGAACTGCATCATGTAGAATTCAGTTTCGCTGTGTATTCATTCCATCCTTGTTTGCACATTACCAATTAATCGGTGCGTCCACCTCCCACAGACTGGGGAGTGAAGAAAATTGTGCTTATGCAACAATCAACGCTGTACGCGAAAGCCAAGCGTAATTTATTTATTTGAATAATTTTTGCTCTATCTTGCCACCAGTCGTGAAAATAGTTTACGATTACACAACAACAAAAATAATTTACACTGGCAGCACACACAATTGCAGTTAATTTGTGGGTACCAAGAAGTGGCAGCAACAAAATTAAGTTTGCCTTAATTTGCTCATTAAAACCGAATGCAGGCAAGTTAATATGCATGTGGTGGTTGAGTAAAGGTTTTCTGAAGAATGGAGAAAAGCGCGAAACAGCGCTCGTTTGTTATAATGAGCTTTCTTGTGGTAATGTGCTGAGAGTTTGGCTACGTTTGACTGCGAAAAAGTGGCAGCTCCAAAAATAATTTACTACCGGCGTATCCTGAGTGGAGTAAATTTGTATTTGTTTGTATATGTATGTATGGGTATGTGTATATATAACTAAATAGACACATAACACAATACTCTTATAACTGTAAAATCTATGAAACACATAAACAAAATTTAGTACTCTTAAGAACTCAAAATATTCTGGCAAATTTAGTAATGCTACTGGTTCATGACAAACACTATTTTTCCAAAATCTATTATGTTTTGTGATTTTAACCTTCTGTACTCACGACTGTTTGTTTAAAATTGAATATATGTTAACTAGATATACGAAAGCTCTGTACAGAAATTGGCAACCCGAACTCAATCCAAACAATCCAGCCATGATCTAGTCAAATTAGAGCAGATTTTACCAAAGCATATCAGTTCTCTTCTCACTTACATCGCTTAAGTTTTCACTTCATTTCTTTCATATCGGCTGATTTCAGCATCTCACTCACTGGTGCAGGAGAATAAAACCCGCCAGCGAAACTTGCAACATCTACATGGACAAATGAAAAAATACTGGTGGAGTGGGCGCGCCGATCTATTGCGTGCAGCCAATTCCTTACCTTCAACCCTTACAGAATACTGCAATTTCTTTCAGGTAGAAGAGGGGAAGATGGAGTCCTATGTAGAAGTTCACGCAAGTGAGGAAGGTTCTCTTTTTTCGATTTTTTCTCGATTTTTTTACATATGCCTCAAGCAGTTTACGACTTCAGGTAAACCAAGTATTCTCTAGGTAGCCAAAAAACCTACGTTTGAAGGCTAGCTACAGAAAGAAGGCAAACCATCCCTCCCAAATATTGAGTGCTGGGTTTGGGACCCGCCAAGTAAAAAATGAAAACTCAACAACAGTTTTGGAAGAGAAAACCTCATTTTGATGACGACTATGGCAAACACATTAAGGATAACGATTTAACGTCATGCACTTGGATTGTCCAGTTCCTTAACTGGGAATTTCCCGCTGTCCAGCAGGTTGATGTCTTTGCAAAACTAAAGGTTGATATCACCGCCATCCAAGAAGTGTGATGGACAATAGTCCTTGGGGTATTTAATGCGGTGTGGGATTCCTGGTGGGAGAGAGACTCCGTCGCCGAGTCAAGCATTCACACCGGTGGATAAACGTCTAGATCCAATCCACATCGAAGCGAATCAGATCGATCCCGTTGTGACAGACGGAAGATACGTCTTCAATGTTTCGTACGTGTATACGCTCCGAGGTCCTAACATCGAGCAACCATTGGTTTTCGGAAAATTCAAAAGAACAGCTGGTACGATGAGGAGTACGGTGTCGCAGTGAAGGGAAAACACACTGCTTACCTCGCAACGTTACAATCGACCACAACACGTACGAAGATATCGACAGTTGAAGAGGAAAACAAAACTCATTTGCAGACAGAAAAAGAAAGGGACCGAAATGCGGGAGCTTGATAAGCTGGCAGACGGAGGTAATGCTCAAAATTCTACGATAAGATGCGGCGACTAACAGATGGTTTCAAGATGGGAGCATACCCTTGTATAACTTCAAAGTATAACGCCAGGAAAAGGCGAACCCGATTCCCTTATCGATGACGATGGAGCAGACGTTCCACTGCCCGACCATGAAGAAGTTCGAATAGCAATTACCCGTCTGAAGAACATCAAAGCGACGGGGACCGATGGATTGCCAGCCAAATTATTCAAACACGGCGGTAAAGAACTGATAAGAATAAGCATCAGCTTCTTTGCAAAATATGGTTGGACGAAAACATGCCCAGTGAGTTTAATAGTGCTCGGCCCAATCCACAAAAAGGTAGACCACACAATCTGCGCCAACTACTGTGGGATAAGTCTCCTCAACATCGCATATAAGGATCGCATATAAACCCCACCGTCAACAAACTGATTGAACCTTAACAGTGTGGCTTTAGACCTGGCAAATCAACAACCGACCAGGTATTCACTATGCGTCAAATCTTGGAAAAGACCCGTGAAAGGAGAATCCACACACACCACCTCTTTGTCGATATCAAAACTGCTTTTGACAGCACGAAAAGGAGTTGCCTTTACGCCGTGATATTTGAATTTGGTATCCCCACAAAACTAATATGGCTGTGTAAATTGACGTTGAGCAATACCAAAAGCTCCATCAGGGCTGGGAGGGACCTCTCCCAGCCGTTTCATACCAAACGAGTTTTCAGACAGGGCGACTCACTACCGAGCGACTTCTTCAATCAACTGCTGGAGGAAATAATTCGAGCTGCTGACCTGCTTGAGGAGGATGGAGTCATGTGTAGAAGTTCACGCAAGTGAGGAAAGTTCTCTGATCGCCATTCACTTGGGAGTGGCCAGAAACGATTCTTTTACATATGACTCAAGCAGCTCACGACTTCCGGTCTCTGACCAAGTATCCTCTGGGTAGCCTAAGAACATCCGTTTGAAGGCGAGCTAAAGTGAGAAGGCGAAATATCCCCTACTTAGGGTTGTGCGCTGGGTTTGGGACTCGCCACGTAAAAAACCGCACCAATGAAAACCAACAATCAGCCTCGGATGAGAGCCCCCCCTTTTGATGACGACCATGCAAGCGAAATAAGTACTACGAATTGAGGGCATGCACCTGGAATGTCCGGTCCCTTAATTGGGAAGGTGCCGCTGCCCAGCTGGTTGATGTCCTCGTGAAAATAAAGGCTGACATCACCGCCGTCCAAGAAATGCGATGGACGGGACAAGGACAGAGACGAGTAGGTCCTTGTGACATCTACTACAGTGGCCATATAAAGGAGCCCAAGTTTGGTGTTGGATTCGTGGTGGGAGAGAGACTCCGTCGCCGAGTACTTTCATTCACTCCGGAGAATGAACGTCTAGCCACAATCCGCATCAAAGCGAGGTTCTTCAACATATCGCTGATTTGCGCCCACGCCCCGACGGAAGAGAAGGACGATGTGACCAAAGATGCCTTTTATGAGTGCTTGGAGCGCACTTATGAGAGATGCCCCCGCCACGATGTCAAAATCGTGCTTGGCGACTTCAACGCCAGGGTGGGCAAAGAAGGTATCTTTGGCACTACGGTCGGTAAATTCAGCCTCCACGAGGAAACATCCCCAAATGGGTTGAGGCTGATCGACTTCGCCGGGGCCCGAAATATGGTTATCTGTAGTACTAGATTCCAGCATAAGAAGATACATCAAGCTACCTGGCTGTCTCCGGATCAAAAAACCACCAACCAGATTGATCATGTTGTGATAGACGGAAGACACGTCTCCAGTGTTTTAGATGTGCGTGCGCTCCGAGGTCCTAACATCGACTCGGATCACTATATTGTTGCAGCCAAAATTCGCACCCGCCTCTGTGCAACAAAAAACGCACGCCAACAAACACAAGGAAGGTTCGACGTCGAGAAGCTGCAATCACAACGGACAGCCGAACGGTTTTCTACTCGGCTTGCACTCCTGCTCTCTGAGAGCACTCGTCAACAACTCGGTATAAGGGAACTTTGGGACGGCATCTCAAACTCCTTACGTACAGCTGCAACCGAAACCATTGGTTTTCGGAAAGTGCAAAAGAACAGCTGGTACGACGAGGAGTGCCGTGTCGCAGCGGAGAGAAAACAGGCTGCCTACCTCGCAACGTTACGATCGACCACAACACGTGCGGGATGGGATAGATACCGAGAGTTGAAGAGGGAAGCAAGACGCATTTGTAGACAGAAATAGAAAGAGGCCGAAATGCGTGAGTACGAAGAGCTTGATAAGCTGGCCAACAGCTACGAAAAGATGCGGCGGCTTACAGAAGGTTTCAAGACCGGAGCATACTCTTGTAGAACCCCCAAAGGTGATCTAGTCACCGATGCCCAAAGCATACTTAAATTATGGAGGGAACACTTCTCCAGCCTGCTGAATGGCAGTGAACGTACAACGCCAGGAGAAGGCGAACCCGATTCCCCAATCGATGACGATGGAGCAGACGTTCCATTGCCCGACCATGAAGAAGTTCGAATAGCAATTGCCCGCCTGAAGAACAACAAAGCGGCAGGGGCCGACGGATTGCAAGCCGAGCTATTCAAACACGGCGGCGAAGAACTGGTAAGGAGCATGCATCAGCTTCTTTGTAAAATATGGTCGGACGAAAGCATGCCCAACGATTGGAATTTAAGTGTGCTATGCCCAATCCATAAAAAAGGAGACCCCACAATCTGCGCCAACTACCGTGGGATTAGCCTCCTCAACATCGCATATAAGGTTCTGTCGAGCGTATTGTGTGAAAGATTAAAGCCCACCGTCAACAAACTGATTGGGCCTTATCAGTGTGGCTTTAGACCTGGTAAATCAACCACCGACCAGATATTCACCATGCGCCAAATCTTGGAAAAGACCCGTGAAAGGAGAATCGACACACACCACCTCTTCGTCGATTTCAAAGCTGCTTTCGACAGCACGAAAAGGAGCTGCCTCTATGCCGCGATGTCTGAATTTGGTATCCCCGCAAAACTAATACGGCTGTGTAAACTGACGCTGAGCAACACACAAAGCTCCGTCAGGATCGGGAAGGACCTCTCCGAGCCGTTCGATACCAAACGAGGTTTCAGACAAGGCGACTCCCTATCGTGCGACTTTTTCAACCTGCTTCTGGAGAAAATAGTTCGAGCTGCAGAACTCAACAGAGAAGGTACCATCTTCTATAAGAGTGTACAACTGCTGGCGTATGCCGATGATATTGATATCATCGGCCTCAACACCCGCGCCGTTAGTTCTGCTTTCTCCAGACTGGATAAGGAAGCAAAAGAAATGGGTCTGGCAGTGAACGAGGGCAAGACGAAATATCTCCTGTCATCAAACAAACAGTCGTCGCACTCGCGACTTGGCACTCACGTCACTGTTGACAGTCATAACTTTGAAGTTGTAGATAATTTCGTCTATCCAACAATGTCAGCCTGGAAATCCAACGCAGGATTACTCTTGCCAACAGGTGCTACTTTGGACTGAGTAGGCAATTGAAAAGTAAAGTCCTCTCTCGACGAACAAAAGCCAAACTCTATAAGTCGCTCATAATTCCCGTCCTGCTGTACGGTGCAGAGGCTTGGACGATGACAACAACCGATGAGTCGACCTTAAGAGTTTTCGAGAGAAAAGTTCTGCGAAAGATTTATGGTCCTTTGCGCGTTGGCCACGGCGAATATCGCATTCGATGGAACGATGAGCTGTACGAGATATACGACGACATTGACATAGTTCAGCGAATTAAAAGACAGCGGCTACGCTGGCTAGGTCATGTTGTCCGGATGGATGAAAACACTCCAGCTCTGAAAGTATTCGACGCAGTACCCGCCGCGGGAAGCAGAGGAAGAGGAAGACCTCCACTCCGTTGGAAGGACCAAGTGGAGAAGGACCTGGCTTCGCTTGGAATATCCAATTGGCGCCAAGTAGCGAAGAGAAGAAACGACTGGCGCGCTGTTGTTGACTCGGCTATAATCGCGTAAGCGGTGCCTACGCCAGTAAAGAAGAAGAAGAAGACCTCAATTGTGCAGTTACAAGGTTCTATAAGAATAATATCGTCTTATATCTCATGCAACTCGTCGTTCCATCGAATGCGATATTTGCCTTTGTCAATACGCAAAGGACTAAAAACCTTTCGCAGAATCTTTCTCTCGAAATTTCTTAAAGTCGATTCATTAGATGTTGTCATCGCTTATACCTCTACGAGGACTCTACTTCTCAATTACCTACTCAGTCCGACGTAGGACCTGTTGGCAAAAGTTATTCTGTGTGGGTCAATAATGACGTGGGAGCCTAGTCGTGGGAGTGACGACTGCTTTGGACGCTCTTATATATCCTCTCTATTCAGCTCTGCAACTCCAATTATTTTCTTTACTAGTCAAGTCACACGATAGATATCGCCTTGTCTGGAACAATAGGGTGTCGCCTTGTCTGGAACCTCATTTGGTATCGATCAGCTCGGAAAGATCCTTCCCAATCCAAAAACAGCTTTCAAATCAACGAAGAGGTGGTGTGCGTCGACAGTGTGTAAACAGTCTTTGGCCGACTAAAAATTCAGGTTCGTTCCAGCGATGTAGGTTCGACTACCAAGCGAACGAAAAAAGTTACTTCGCCGGTTATGGCAGAAAAGTTAATTTTTCAATCGTCTGCAAAAGCGATATTTTAGCTCGTTTCTTCAACTCGCAACACTTACACACGAATATTTTCTTTCATTTTCCGCATTTCACAAAAAAGTGTCTGCTAAACTTCAGAGTCGACTTTTATAATGAACTGTGCCACATGCTTTTTGCTTAGTTAATACAAATGGCTGGCGATTTGTCATGTCGCTACATTTGAATTTATCATTCTGTTCGACCGCCGTCAACATTCTCCGTTCTGTATACATGTAACCATGCATATGGGATATTTTCGACCCACCGCCCCTTAGTTGTTAGAGGCCTTACTTTGAGTAGACATTTTTTACATGGCTTAAGTCCATTGAACTGCCTTTGTTTTGTCGAATTAACGGCGCCTTTTTTTTTTTTTTTTTGAAACCATGATAGTTGTGCGGGTGTATGTAAGCAATTTTAAATGAATTTTTCAACTGTGTTGACATAGTATGCATATATATACTATGTATATATATTATATATGTATATATATGATATCTATAGAGGTGTAAATCTACATAACTGTGGAATATTTGAAGTGACATGCAGATAATCCTATCAAATAGTTTAACGGTATGACTAACGCCATTATTAGTTGTTGTAATGCATTTTTGTTTTTGTATCATATATGTGGCAACAGTGCCAACTCCATTACTTTTTAATTGGAAATGCAACCACGCTTTTGGCATTTTATTTTGCATTGCCATTTATCACTCATATTTCCATTATATTAATTTTTGTTATGAAAATACATATATCCTCCATTTTCGAACATACTATATGTATCTATACTTTATATTTATATACCCGTATATGCTTAGACATATGTACATCGTTTTTTGTTTCCTGCGCTTGAATACGGTAGATAATATTTATTGCTGAAATAAATGATAATAAAGGGAGAATTAGGTTAAGTTAGCTTAGGTTGTAAAGTGGATCTTCGCACCAAAGATAATGCAGAATCTCAGTTAGACAACTGAGAATATTGGCCTTTTTTTGAAACCCAAAAACTTCAAAAACTAAATAACCAGAACCACATATATCGAGGAAGCGTTTTATTCTTCATTGAACAGGCGTAGGGAAATATATAGGTCTGAAGTATGCAGTCCAGAATTAGGCACAAGGCAACCTTTTAAGTTGCCGGACCACTTGATTATATTTCAAGCTGAGGTTTTCCTATTGCAAAGCCGCTGAGCTGGCCTCCAACGCACCTGCAGGCAATTCCAGAGTCAACATCTACGTAGACAGCCAGCCAACAATCAATGCAGTAACCTCGTAACGCATATCGGCCAGAAGTGTTTTCGGAAGCAGTACAGCAGTCGAAAATGTTGAAAAAAGTAAGGAACTTTACTTCTATTGGGTGACAGGCCACAAAGGAATCGGGGGCAACGAAATAGTGGACGAGATTACCAAGAATGGTGTGCGGCTAACATCCGAAAACGTGATAAACATCGGAAAATCCATGCATTGCCTATACGATGATCTCGACAAAAGCATGGTAAAGGAAATCAAAACACCTTGAAATGAGCTACCTGGATGGAAGACTTCAAAATCCATGTGCAAAACGGTAAAGCAGAAGTACACAAAATTCCTATTGGCACTCGATAGAAGATACTGTAGAAAGATCATCGAGAAGAAGGCAGTAAATTTTTAGAGCAGGGCACCAGGGAAACTGTGGAGCATCTCTTGTGCACTTGGCCCGCATTCGCAAGACTACGCTGTAAGCAACTAGGGTCTCCACGTAATGATACGCTGGAGGAGGTTTCGATAGTGAAACGCAAACCGGTCTATGCGTGACTTATTGGCTTACTAGTTTAACCTAACCTAACTTCGATCCCGGCCACTTCGCTAGCTTCGTTGAAGATATGTCTACAGAGATATTTCAAACTCAATTTGGCAAAACTGAGCAGTAGAGGAGAAAGTGGGGGATGAAAAGAAGTTGTTGCATATTTCTAGGGGTTAAATTGGCTTTTTACACTTGTAAGCTTGTTGTTGGTCCGTTCCGGTTATTTAGACCTGACTGTACTAGGAACTTGTACGCTTCGTCGACCCTTATTAGGGATAAAGTCATCGAAATTTACCAAGCATTGTTCTAAATAACGGGCTGCTGTCTAAGTCGGTACACCTCAATAGTGCGTTTTTACAATAGATAAAGATATCGAATAAAGCATTTGTCTCAAATTTTTTAGTCCTAAACAAATTTTGTATGCGGAATCAATGCGAATGTTGGAAAAGGATTCAGTTCAAGATTCAGTTTTATCAAAACCACAAGCCTACATGTGGTACAAAGCCTTCAAATACGGTCGAGAGATCATTGAAGACAATCCTCATTCTCGACGACCTTCGACCCCTTCAACTAATGAGGATATTAAAAAAGTGAAAAATATGGTCACGCAAGAGAGCTCGATATCTGTCGTGAGTCTGTTCGAATGATTTTGGTGGGTACTTTGGGCATGATACGCATTTGTGCTTGATTCGTTCCGATAAAGCTGAATTTTTTTGAAACAGAATCCCTTAATCAGGTCTCTTTGGACATGCTTCTTGGTGCAAATTCCGATTCCACATTCCTGAGAGCATTATAACTGCCAATGAGACATAGATTTATGAGTTTGACATGCAAGCAAGTGAACAATCATCGGAATGGAGGGACTAACATGACCCGAAACCAAAAAAAAAACATTGTTTTGTTCTATGTTGGTGGTTTGGCATCGTGGATTTGTTTCGGAGGAACAGACGATCAATAAGGAGTTCTATTCGAGCGAATAGAGGCGTTAGCGTGAAAACAACTAAACCGGCCGGAATCGTGAAAGAACAGTTCATGGATTTTACACGATGAGAATTCATCACCACATCGAGTCACGATTGTGACTGAATTCAGTTTGGTTTGATTTTTTCTTGTTCACTCAACTGAAATTTCCGCTCCGTGAAACCTGTTTCCAATCGATCAAAAATATAAAACAAAATTCGCTGAAGGAGCTGGAGGCCATCTTAAAAATTATTTATGAAAAGTGGTTCGAGGACTGGAAAAATCGTTGGTATAAGTGCACTTCATCTCGTGGGGATTACTTTGACGGCGACAAATGAAATATTGATGAATAACTTAATATTTCTGTGTACTTTTTTGTTTGTTATCTGCCAACAAAGTGTAGTGTTCAACGAACCCGAACCAAGTCCCCGACCAATAAAAAAGTTTTTTCCAATCTATGAGTGTTTGCAAGTTCATCTGTGAGGAAGAAGTTTCTTGTTAAAATTATCAGGGCTTAGTTGATGTCTAACGATGATGTAAACTCTTCATTTTTCGAACAAATTTAAGGCATAAAGACAAGGTGTAGCTTGGTTAAAGTTGGTTAACAGTATTAAGTTCTTAAGTAGAGATGCTTATAAATAAATTTATTACCATTATATCACAAAATTCGACTTCTACTTCGTATAAGTTCGGGTATCAAAGGTTAGTCCGTTCACGTTCGTTCTTAAAATAATAGTTACGGTCCTTTTGCACTGAAAAAAAAACTTTATGAATTCAAAAATTCTATTTTATGCATACTTAATGCAACATAGTCGAGATATAGGTTTTAGGTTTTCCATTTATATATAAAAAGTCTGACATATATATGTACTTATGTATAGTATGTACTTACATATATATATTTATACATATGAAACTATTTATATCAAACCTCGGCCTGTCAGTTTCATTGCTATTGCTGCTGACGGCCTGAATAAATAACCGCCTAATGGCTAGGCGAACAAATACAATTCCAAACATACGCATTCACAAAAGTATACACATACACTTACACACATATACAAAATGCGAACAAAGCAATGCAATGATTAAATGTGTGCACGAGTTTGCAATTGTTAATGACTTGTAAAATTGGATAAGAACTGTTTTTGCCATTAGCTTCGTAATTTTTTCGCCATTTCCAAAGAAAACTGTAAAAAATTGTGTAACAACAAATTGCGAGCATATTTTCACGTTTTGTACAGTTTTTTAAATAAATGCGCACGCAAATATATTTTTGTAACTGTTTGTCTATTTACAAACGTATTTTCAATTACACAGAGAAATTTAATTGAATGAAACTAAAATATATTTACATACTCGTATATGTATATTTATGTTATCTAACGAGGAAAAACGTTAACGTCAGCTGTACGGAAGCTATATTATTCATAGCTGAATTTTTAAAGCATAAAAGGTTATGAAAAGATTTTTTTTATTGATTTTGATGGCCCTGTTTGTATGACAGCTATATGTTATGGTAGTCCTATCTGAACAATATGTTCGGAGATTATGACATTGACTTAGGGAATATTCCGTGCGGAAATTCGCTAAGATATCTTGTCAAATAAAACAGTTTTCCATACAAGAACTTGATTTTGGTAGGTAAGTTTGTATGACAGCTATACGCTATAGTGATCCGATTTGAAAACATTTCTCTGAAAATAACACTACTATCTTAGGGAATAATTCATGTCAAATTTTGTGAAAATATCTCGACAAATGAAAAAGTTTTCCATACAAAAACTTGTTTTTCAACGACCGGTTTGTATGGCAGCTATATGATATAGTGATCCGATCTCAAAAAATATAATTGGAGATTATTACATTGCTATAATGAAAAATCTTTGTCAAATTTTGTGAAAATATCTCGTCAAATGAAAAACTTTTCCATACAAAAACTTGTTTTTCAACGGTCGTTTTGTATGGCAGCTATCTGATATAGTGATCCGATCTCAGAAAATATAATTGGAGATTATGACATTGCTTTGGTGAAAAATCTTTGTCAAATTTTATGAAGATATCTCGTCAAATGAAAAAGTTTTCAATACAAAAACTTGTTTTTCAACGGTCGCTTTGTATGGCAGCTATATGATATAGTGATCCGATCTCAAAAAATATAATTGGAGATTATGACATTGCTTTGGTGAAAAATCTTTGTCAAATTTTATGAAGATATCTCGTCAAATGAAAATGTTTTCAATACAAAAACTTGTTTTTCAACGGTCGCTTTGTATGGCAGCTATATGATATAGTGATCCGATCTCAAAAAATATAATTGGAGATTATGACATTACTTTAGTGAAAAATCTTTGTCAAATTTTGTGAAATTTTGTCTTGTCAAATAACAAAATTTTCCATATAAGAACTTGCTTTCGAGAGATAAGTTTGTGTGACAGCTATACGTTATAGTGTTCCGATCTGAAAAAAATTTTTTGGAGATGAAATTATTGTCTTAGACAATAATCTGTGTCAAATTTTGTGAAGATACCTCGTCAAATGAAAAAGTTTTCCATACAAGGAGTTGCTTTCGAGAGATAAGTTTATATGACAGCTATACGTTATAGTAGTCCGATATCGGCGATTCCAACAAATAAGCAGCTCTTTGAGAAGAAAAGAGCGTATGCAAAATTTGAGAACGATATCTCTAAGCCAAAAGGACTAGTTTTCGCATATATAGATAGACGGATATGACTCAACTGACTCAACTCGTCACGCTGATCATTTATGTATCTGTTTAATAATGCCTTCGACGTTGCAAACTGAGTATATTGTACATACATACCCTGTTCAGGGTTAATAAAAGTCTTTATAATTGAAAATAAAAAAACAACTACAAGCATTTCTTGTTAATTTTCCTATTGCAGACGTCATTTGGCTTTCGCTTCTTATGTCGGCACTTTCTTTGACGCGCAAGACAAAGGCAAACTAAGAAATCTCTTTTAATCCTTAAAGACGTAAAAGCTCATTCGAATAAGATTTAACATGGTCGGCATGCTTTTATTTGCTTATTTTTTGATGAATGAATTTCTTTGTTTATCGCTTGCAGCATCTTTGTTGCCTGAGCTTTTCATATTCTTTTGATTTTGATGCTCATGTCACTCGGTACATGTTCGCCCTTGCGGCCGTTTGAAATTATGCTCAGCAATTGTATAGTAATATTTTTTTTGTATTTGAATATCCATAATTTTTTCAGCTTAAATACATTTCTTTAAAATATCAATACACTTGAAAACCATTCCGACATTGGAAGTTGGATATGAAGAAATAAAATTACTACAGAATGCGGGTAATAATTAATAAAAGGCAGCTTTAAAATAAGAATTTATTGGAAAATGTGTAGAAATTCGAGAATAATTGCATTTTATTAAATGTTTAGAGTCTTCTTCAATACCAATTTTGTTCTTGAGGCATATATATACACAAGACGAGACGTCATGTTCTTCTGTACTTCCGACTACAGAGTGAGACCCAGCAAATGCATAAAACATCGTAAACTTCTAAACACTAAAGTTGATATCTTCGAAAACGAGATGAGTGCAATAAAAAGTTTGAACTTCAATAGGGACTTCTTGGTGAGAATACCCATTAGACGTGAATTGAGAAGAGGCTTAGCAGGGGAGGAGAATAAGTTTATAGCGACGAGTTCAAACTGGACTATGATGTAGAGACGTGGCAACATTCCGAGGATCTCGATATTTCTCTATACTTCCGTCTAACAAAACTTAGCCAGAATCTTCCCAGCGGTAGTAATAGGCCTAGAGAAGGCATCCATAGTACTACTGAACAAATTCGAGAGGATACCAAAATAACATTTAAATTGACAGACAGACGGCACTACCAGCCTTGTTGTCGCCAAAGATCAACTTCAGCTTAGCAAACAAAGCGAGACAGGCTTTAAACTCGCTGACATGTCTCCTAGACTAGTTCATAATTTGGGTTCCCGGTCATAGAAACATTTTCCGCAATGAAATACCATACAAGTTGGCTACATCAGGAGCTTCTCTAGACGAATACGAGGCAGGCACAATCCCTGTCTGGTAAGGATGATCAAGAGACAGTTCAACAGACAATTCGAATAGTTAGCACAAAACAGTTGGAAATCTACTACCAAATGCAGGATAGTGAAACTGTTATGGCCAAATTCTGACAAAACAAAGCTTAAGCACTTATTACATGAGTCCAGAAGGAGTATACACAAACTTACAGCTACCACAAAGAAGCATTTTTCATTTGGAGAACACGGGTTAAAAATGGCTATGCCCTATAATGATATTTGCCGTAGTTGCAAACTCGAAGGGAGCAAGCAAACGACTCTTCACTTCCTCTGTGAGAACCCAGCGCCATCTCAAATCAGACATCAAACTATTAGAAGCCATCAGTTACTAAATGTACAAAAACATAACGGAAAAAATAGTTTTATTGAGGGAAACAAATGGTTTTGAACACAACAACGACACCGAGATATAAGCTCCTACGATATTTATCAAAATGGCACTTCCAGTGGTGATCGGGCCCGAAAGAGCAGCACTCTTACCAACCTAAATACCTAATAAAAAGTTATTCGAATGTCAGTAAAGTTAAAGCCTTTCATTTTTTAACAATATGAACTGGATTGTTTAAATAACAGGTGATCCGAAGAGAGGTGCTTTTTTCAACAGACTTTTTTGACAGATCACGCGTGAGTCGTTTCAAGCTTTCATGTTATTTTTTCCAGTGTTGTTTGGCATTTTGTCATGGAAAGACTTACGCCTGAACAACATTTACAAATCGTTCAACTTTAATGCGAAATCTCACGTTCTGTAATTAATGTATTTTGAGCGCTTCGCTCAACTTGAGGTCAATATAAACGGCCTACTGAGCGAACTATGTATTCGCAACACCAACGCCCATCTTGAGACCCAGCATTCATTATTGGATAATATATGAACGAATACACAACGTCCAGTACGCGGTGAAGAAAATATGGCAGCCATAGCGGAGAGTGTACACGAAGAGCGAGTCGATTAGGTGCCGCTCGTAGCAACTCGGACTGACGTATAGAACGATTTGAATCTTAAATTGAAAGCTTACAAACTACAGCTTGTACAAGAACTGAAGCCGCTCGATCTTCTCACATCTTCGGTATATGTATTTGTGAGGTCATGTGATATCATACCGTTAACGCTTTACCTGTAGGGATATGTAAAGTCTAAAGTCTATGCGTATAATCCCGCTTCGTTTCAGGCCTTGTAGCAAAACATCACGCGAGTTACGTAGCCTAACATAACAGTCTGGCAACTATCCCTCCACTAATTTCATTACGATATATAATACATATGTACGATATTAAGGTCTCTTATAAGCATAATAAGAATATTGTAACTAGTATTAAAATTCATTTCACAAATAAATGTTGTATATATATTATACCAACAAAACACGCGTGTTATTCGCCAATTATTAGGCGAAATACTCGAACCGGTCATCGAAAATTGTACACTCAACGGATGGACCATCTGAGACGTAGCCGCGGCCAACAAAGAGATAATCTTCAAAAAATAAAAGCCAAAGAATGTTCTTTCGAATGATGAGAAATGTTCCTCACTAAATTTTAATTTTCTGTGTCTATTCTTGGAAAAAGTAGGAAACCTTGAAATGAATCGATTAATGAAATGAATGTATATGTTCTAGTGAATAAGCTCACAGACCTCTTTACTAGACTACAGCCTAGGAAAAAGAGCGCAAAATTCTTTTCAGTATAAACTTTCTTGTTGAAAAAATTGTCAGATTTGTGCGGAACAGAAGTTCCAAGTTAGAAATATATAGTATTCTGATTTCCACTTTCCAAATTCCCATACGTTGTTGTTCTCTTCACCTTTCACTGCAAACCATTTTAACGCTTTATATTCTCTCAAGTCGGTTGAACGCTGGCAACACAAGCACACTCGCTTCAAGGTTCGTGCTCCACTTGCCAGCGAACTTTGGAGAGAACAACAATTTCGCAATATTTGCGCCCTTACTTTACCACACATCCCGTTTTGCCTCTTAATTTTGCATAAATCAATCAAGTCCATGGCGTCATAGTATCAATATTTTAACATCAAAGACATTGAAGCGTTCACTTGGCTCTGCGAGTAGCTTCAATATTTAACGACGTTGGCGAGACACCGCGGCGTCGCCACTTTTGAAGCTGCTTTACGTCTCCAGGAAGTTTCGCCGTTTTTGCTTCGTCCGTTGTTGTAATTTGCATTTGTTGTTGTTGGTTTTTGTACTTGTTGTTTATGTGAGCGTTCGCTCATTGCATTCACTGCTTTTGGCATATTTCGTCCATGTTATCCTTGGCTTGCGTACGAACAGTTATGCGTTGACTCCGGCGTGCCAACAAAGCGCAACCGACAATATGCTGTCGCAGCAGCCAAGCCAAGCAACATCTGCTGTCACTTCATTATCCTCTACTCCACCTTAGTAAGCCACTTTCAAATATACTTTTAGTGAAATTTGGCGAAACCCGTTCGCCTTACAGCGCTCTCGCTGTAAATTGTCAACTCGTTGGTTTCTAAGATGTGTTACGATGGCGCTAATTTCCTTTCGCTATTTTGTTAAAAATAAATTTGAGTTGTCTAAAGCTAAAAGAAGCTAACTTTTAAAAACGCGCAGTTGACAGTGGAGGTCAGGAAGTTTCTTGGTTTAAATAGAGTTATTTGCTCTTCGCGTAGTAAACAGAGACGGTAACTTAATTTGGTCAAAGTGTCTACAACAGAGATAAAAAGTATTAACGGCATATCAAATTAATTGACAACCTGAACATCTCATAAAATTGATAGTCCAGATTACATCTTAAGCCTTGTTCCGTCAGATAGTTAAATGAATAATTAAGAGAAATTACACAATATAGTGTCCGGTTGTTCTCGATTTTCGGTAAATAATCTCGCCAATTTAAGTAGTCGTAAAAGAGTTGTGATTTGACAACCCTAGTGTTACATACAATCTTGCAACTCACAACTTTATCGTGAAGCTTGATATTTTTGTTGTATTACATATTTATTTACCATAGGAGTTCTATTTGTGTCGTTAACAGTAACTTCAAAGATTCATCTTAACTATAAAATGGAATTGAATAGCGAACATTTTCACGTCAGTAATACAATTTTCGACCTCGATTAACTCAGCAACAAAGCATCTATGAACTTAATTCCACTTTTGGTAATGAAGCTCCATCAACAATCAGTGCATATCAATGGTGTGGTGAATTCAATAAAAGTCGTAGATCACTCCACGACAAATTTCGTAAATGTCATCCAAAATCAGCTGTTGTTCCGGAAACTATTGATTCTGTGTCCAAACTGATATGCAAGATCATCATATGACCTATATTGGGAAAAGCCATAGCATTTGATTAACATAGGTATCTCACAAAATTAGTCAATCGTTGAAAAAAGTATCATGCCGATTGGTCTAAAGATACGATGTACTATACATACGATAGCGGTGCTTCGAAACCCCTATATAGCATCGTGTCAGGTGATGAAGCGTCAGTTTACGCGTATGAATCCGACAATAAACATAAGCCAACTGAGTGAGTGTCTCAGGGTGAGCCGAATCAAAACAAAAAAAAATTATTCGCGCATGAAGCAGTTCCAACCAAATGGTTTTTTTTTTTTTTTTTTTTTTTTTTTTGGGAAAATCTGAACGTATCGTAACCATACCATTAGAGCAACAGGGAACAGTAAATTTTTATTGGCAAATAACCATTTGGTTGCTAGTTGACTTTCAATGATTCAGAAAAACCAACCGCCAAAAAAGATCACTCTTCACCACGACAATGCGAACTCCTACAAGTCGACTGAAACAACCGAATTTTTTACCGCTCAAAGGATCGATTTAATGAGTCTACTACTGTATAGTTCTGACTTGACACGGAATAACCGCTTTTTCGTCCCGGACATAAAAAATAAACTAAGAGTTCAACGTTTTTCGACACTTAGGAAGGTGGTCGATGCCTTTGGAATTCATGTTTTGGAAATACCTCAATCAGAGTGGCAAAATTGCTTCGACAATTGATCCACACGCATTTAACAGTGTATAGATTTTAATAGAGAATGTTTTGAAAAACAGTAAACTGGTTTTCTAAGATCAGTATATGAGTTTTTTCTTTGATCCAGAAATATAAAGGCAATGGAACCTATTTTAAATAAATATCATTTTTTAAAGGTAATATGAATTCCTATTTACTGACCAAGAGGTTTGACAATTAAGTAATGAGACTGATTTTATTGCCGCGCTTGTGGTAAACCTGTGACCTTGAAATTCCCTTTCTCTCTTTTCGGCAGCCCTCCCCTCTCCATTGATATATACACCATCGCTCTAGCTTGTTTAGTTCGCCTGCTGTGTCAAGTTGAGTAGACGTGTGTTTGTAGTGCTCGTCACGAAAATGGAAAAACGAAATCATGGGCAACGCGTCGCGATAAAATTTTGCACCAGATTGGGCGAAACAGCTTCGGAAACGTACGCTAAAAGTGTAAAAGTGTATGGTGATAGTGCTCTTAGTCGACCAGTCGAGGTGCAGAATAGCCGTGGAATCGTCCAAAAAGAATTCGTTCCACCGGAAAAAACCGTGAATCAAGTCTACTATTGCCAAGTACTCGAAAGATTGCGTAAACGAGTCAACAGTGTGCTCTCAGACATCGCTCGTAACTGGATCCTTCATCACAACAACTCGCCGTTCCACACCGCCCTCAGCGTGTCCAGTATTTGGCCTCTAAAGGGATCGCCGTGTTGCAACAGCCGCCTTATTCGCCCAACATCTCACCCTGTGACTTTTTTTGTTTCCTAAAACAAAATCGGGAGTCAAAGGAACCCATTTTGGGTCGATTACGGACATCCAGGCGGCCGTGACGTGGGTACTCGCGGACATTCCAGTCGAAGCGTTCCAGAAATATTACGAAGCTTGGAAAACGCGCTGGAATCGCTATATAGCTGCCCAAGGGCACTACTCTGAAGGGAATAGCAGAGTTGTAGAATAATTTTCAAATATACTGTTTTTATGGAATCAGTCTTATTACTTAATTGTGAGGCCACGAAAAATGATATCCAGAACTCCTAAGTGCGCTTCAAAAAGACCGTCGCCTATCTACAATGCACCTAGAGCCAGCCATAAATTTAATATATAATATGGTCAATTCGCCGATTTCGTAGAAGGTATGACAACCAAGCTACTTCAACCTTAGTCTGGCGAAAACTGGAAGGTGAAGGAGAAAATGTCTAAATGTCTTCACCTCATCTTCACCACTACAACTTTGACAAATTACGTTCTCTAAAATCTGAGTGACAATGGGACAGTGTCCAGTTAGAAAATCTATTATTGCGGTCATGCGAACCTTTCTAATAGCTTCATAGATCTTTTACGTTCCACTCTGGGCCATAAGGCTTCCGTAATCCTAAAAGTGATGGTGGATGAACAATTCTCACTGGGCTCGTGCGAGATCTATAGATCCAGGGCCCGAATGCACGAATACAGGGGAACACGAAGACAGGGGAAAGTTCTCTTTCTGGTATTTGAGTAAGGCGTTCTTATGAACTCAACGGCTTTACAGTTTTCGATGATTCCGCTGTAACCATGCATCTTGACAAGTTTAATATGGCAGTAGCCTGATGCTACAGCTTGTCCCTGACCAACTTTGAGCTCACTGTCAATGAGCTCTGGGTCTGTGTAGTAGCTCTGCTATAGCAGTACACGTAATCTGTCGAAAAGATTCCACACTTCGTTGATTTGATGCTACCAGTTCTGCTTGTCTGGGTGTGTTCTGCTACAGTGGCCTGGAGTCTTAAACAAGAGTTGATGAGGAGCTCCCGGTAGAAGACTACATCCCTGAAAAACCCGCTGCGATTCCCTTTGATCCAAGTTAACAAGGATGCATTCGAAATGAGAGAGGATTTCGGAATGTCCCTCTCTGGGACCCTCAATGTTTCCTGCTTCACGGAGTCTGTTAACATTTTACATTTGCCGGCTGTACGTAGAATGATATTAAATGAACGCACCCTAATACAACAAATTTTAAATAACTTTGTATTAGAAGCAGCTCAGCTGTTGCGGACTAAACTTTTACAAATTGTCACTTTTGATTAATACAAATGTTGCATGACAACTGCAATGACAAAACTGTGATGCGGTGCATTGCAAGAGCGACTAGAATACAAAATAACGCAATGTGAATTAGAAAGCGGCAAGCGGAGTATGCAAAACTATGCGCCTCATATGGAGCCACATATACACGCACAAACACCACAAACAGCGCCAATACATGCCAGTCAGTCGGCAAGCAAGCAGCTCGTGCAACGTGCGGCAACCGCGTGAGTGCAAATACTCATTATGACATGTTGTGACACCTTGCAGCGCAGCGTCAACCAACACACGCGCACAAATAGCAAACACAGCGGCTCCTTACCATTTTCCCCACACACACTTGTTGTTATTGTTGTTTACGAAGTTACTGTCGCACCAGCGCGCACTGAAGCTACGCCGTCTACGCGTGCGGATACGCAAAAGTTTTCCCAATGCAACACATTCGCCTGGCAACGTCGCGAACTGCAGCGTTGCCGCACATTGTGTGGCAGCCACAACATCTTGAAAATATGTGCCATGGAAATTTTGCACTTTGCAACAGCTGTGCTGTCATCTTCGCGGTGTGACATCGCCTTTCTTTGTGTGTTTTATGATTTTTGCTGTTGTTGTGCCAGTTTTCTGGCTGCTGACAGTCAAACTTGTTTGCTATCGCGTAATATGTAGATTTCACATGTGATCGCTTGACATGTTGACAACATCATGTTTACTTCATGTTGTTGTTGTTGTAACACCAGAATTAAAATGTTGCAACTTTTTGAGTTTCCGTTATACATAGTTGCGTGCATAAATACGGCTTCGATGAGTGAGTAAACTTTAAGGAAAGCAAGTTTTCTGCCTACACCGAGAAAAAGCCGAAGTCGAAGCCGACGCCGACTCCTTCAAATGAACGAAATACTTTTACATGATGATATTGACCTGAATGACTAAGAAATATAAGAAGAAGAAAAAGTTCTCCATACAAAAGCTTTATCCCGATCATTTAGTTGGTATGACAGTGTGTGCCATAGCGGTCCGATATCGGCGATTTCGAAAAATGAGCAGCTTCTGGGGGAGAAAAAGACATGTGAAGTGAAGAATGAAACTGAGAACCCTGGGAGCAACTGCTGTATGGAGCTCTCCGTTAATCAAGGCTTTGGCTGCCGGACCACTACATCGTTTATCAGGCAGAAGTGGCTGTAGACGCACACTATTTCAGAAAGATGAGCATTCAAACAGGGCGCTCAAATCTAGTGAAAGGATGTCTGTCCCCGCAAGAAGAAGCATATATCTACTTTATCATTAGACTCGTTTGGGTGCCTGGTCACTGCAAAGCCGATGAGTGAACCAGAGGGGGCAACCTTGCTCCCTCACATCGGAATGGAACCGATTAGTAACTCCATTGGCGTCTTGCGTTTTAGCACTCAACAAATAACCGATGGTAATAAATCTACTGAAGTATTTATCACGAGCAAAATCATCTTGCCCATCCCCCAAAGGTGATCTAGTCACCGATGCCCAAAGCATACTTAAATTATGGAGGGAACACTTCTCCAGCCTGCTGAATGGCAGTGAACGTACAACGTCAAGAGAAGGCGAACCCGATTTCCCAATCGATGACGATGGAACAGACGTTCCATTGCCCGTAAATGTAGAGGTTCGAATAGCAATTGCCCGCCTGAAGAATAACAAAGCGGCAGGGGCCGACGGATTGCCGGCCGAGCTATTCAAACACGGCGGCGAAGAACTGATAAGGAGCAATTATCAGCTTCTTTGCAATCAGCTTCTTTGCAAACGATTGGAATTTAAGTGTGCTATGCCCAATCCTTAAAAAAGGAGACCCCACAATCTGCGCCAACTACCGTGGGATAAGCCTCCTCAACATCGCGTACAAGGTTCTATCAAGCGTATTTTGTGAAAGATTAAAGCCCACCGTCAACAAACTGATTGGACCTTATCAGTGTGACTTTAGACCTGGCAAATCAACAACCGACCAGATATTCACTATGCGTCAAATCTTGGAAAAGACCCGTGAAAGGAGAATCGACACGCACCACCTATTCGTCGATTTCAAAGCTGCTTTCGACAGCACGAAAAGGAGCTGCCTCTATGCCGTGATGTCTGAATTTGGTATCCCCGCAAAACTAATACGGCTGTGTAAACTGACGTTGAGCAGCACCAAAAGCTCCGTCAGGATCGGGAAGGACCTCTCCGAGCCGTTCGATACGAAACGAGGTTTCAGACAAAGCGACTCTCTATCGTGCGACTTCTTCAATCTGCTGCTGGAGAAAATTTTTCGAGCTGCGAACTTAATCGAGCAGGTACAATCTATTATAAGGGTGTACAGCTGCTAGCGTATGCCTCAACACCCGCGCCGTTAGTTCTGCTTTCTCCAAACTGAACAAGGAAGCAACGCCAATGGGTCTGGCAGTGAATGAGGGCAAGACGAAATATCTCCTGTCATCAAACAGACAGTCGTCGCACTCGCGACTTGGCTCTCACGTCACTGTTGCCAGTCATAACTTTAAAGTTGCAGATAATTTCGTCTATTTAGGAACCAGCATTAACACCACCAACAATGTCAGCCTGGAAATCCAACGCAGGATCACTCTTGCCAACAGGTGCTACTTCGGACTGAGTAGGCAATTGAAAAGTAAAGTCCTCTCTCGACGAACAAAAACCAAACTCTATAAGTCGCTCATAATTCCCGTCCTGCTATACGGTGCAGAGGCTTGGACGATGACAACAATCGATGAGTCGACCTTAAGAGTTTTCGAGAGAAAGGTTCTGCGAAAGATGTATGGTCCTTTGCGCATTGGCCACGACGAATATCGCATTCGATGGAACGATAAGCTGTACGAGATATACGACGACTTTGACATAGTTAAGAGACAGCGACTACGCTGGCTAGGTCATGTTGTCCGGATGGATGAAAATACTCCAGCTCTGAAATTATTCGACGACGCAGCAGAGGAAGAGGAAGACCTCCACTCCGTTGGAAGGACCAAGTGGAGAAGGACCTGGCTTCGCTTGGAATATCCAATTGGTGCCACGTAGCGAAGAGAAGAAACGACTGGCGCGCTGTTGTTGACTCGGCTATAATCGCGTAAGCGGTGTCTACGACAGTAAAGAAGAGAAGAAGAAAATCATCTTGCCGTTTCGTAGGGATAAGACTAAAACTCTTGTCGGGCGCTCGTTTTCAAAGTTGTATGGAGGTCCGTGAGATTTTGGCACTTTTTCCACCATTATCCAGCCTTTGCATGACTAGGACTCTAATACCTCAGCAATCTTACCGTCGGCGAACAAAAAGTCATAGCCGAATTGGCACTAGCCGTCTCAATCAATTTTGGAGAGGTTCAGATGATCCAGTACTATATATGGGAGGCTTTTTTCACCATAGCGAGCCAGCGTACTGAGAAGTCCATGTGAAATCACTATTATCCAGGTTTTCCACTTAATGCAGATTTCTAGTGAGTCAAAGTAATGAAATGTAGCGAACCGATGTGAGGAATCAACGTTATGGTAACGGAAAAAAATTCTAATGAATTAAAACCATATCCAAGCTGGGACTTCTTTACAGTCAAAGTAATTCAATATAGAATTTAATGCACTTTCTTTATCAGAACTCCACAGTCAATAATTTAACAGCTTAAACAGCTTCTTATGTACATAGACAGGTAGGTTGGCTGTCTAGCAACGCACCTAGGCCTTTAGGGGGCTCACTGTGATCCTAATGGCACTAAAGTCCCCTCACTGTAGTGACTCCTCTCTGAATCACCCTGTGGTTCTGATGAAGTTCATCAGTCCGAGAGGTCGTCAAGCAACCCTCCACCAATAGTTCCGATTATTTTACTATTTAGAGATTAACATCGCAAAGAATATGTTTTGTAGTCTTCTTCTTTTGTACCTCCTGACAGCTTCGACAATAGTTGTTATATGGTATTTCTACTCTACTCCAGCGTCTGCCTATTAGACAGTGACTTTTTAGTGCTCCTGCTAAAGTTCTTCTAGTATTTCTTTAAAATTGAATTATCAGCATCGGCGGCCCATATTCCATTCATGCCACATTTGCCTGCTTGTTGGGTAGGCCAGGGATTGGCTCCACTGTTACTCAGCTACTTTTATGAGATGTTTGTCGATTAGATATCTAGAAGTAGACCGAGCAAATATACTCTTTCTTTTCTGAGGTCTAATTGCAGAGTTATGACACTTCTGGCTAGCTCGTTTGCTTCACAGTTCCTTAGGATATCACTATGTCCTGAAACCCACTCGATTATCTAGTTTTTAACAATCCGTATAGGTGCCAATCCCTGCCTCCCTGTCCACCTCGTCCTTTCCCATTCTTTTCTGACAGGGAAGGCAATATTGAGGACCGAGTTTAAGTTCAATTCTATAGGATTCCGAAAATCCGAGGTAATGAGTAGAAATGGGAATATTTTAAGTATCATAAGATATCGCTTCTTACTGTTGGCAGTAAGTGAAAATACGTTAAGTGCCTGGCTTGGCGTTATTCGGAGAGTTCCACTGATGCAAATACTAGCTGCTCATTTTACGCTTTCCATACGATTCACCCCGTATTCCTTTTCCGTTATCGACCATTATTACCAAAATACGTACGGCACAATCGATCTTACAATCATTGTGTAAAATCAGCGAGCTAACCGAGGCGATAATCCCCATTAGGCTCCCTTATGTTACTGAGTCTCTTTGTTGACTTGGTCAAAATCTTCAGTATAGATACATTCTGTAATAATGTATAATTCTTCTTCTTCTTCGCTGGTATTTCAATTGAGGAATCTTTGTATGTGAACTCCAGGTACTTTACCAAAATATCAATCATTTTCGCTTATTTTTCTAAACTTGAAACAGCTACGCTGACGGCTCTGTTATTAAGGCCTGCGATGTCAATATCATCTGCGTACCCCAGTAGCATTATATTTTTAGAGTAGACAATGCGCCTGCGGTTCAGTTTAGCGGCGCGCGTGACATTTTCCAGGATTATATTAAAATAGACGTACGAGATGGAATCACTCTGTCGAAAACCTCGCCTGATATCGAACGGCTCGGAGAGACCCTTCCGATTTTGACCGACTTCGCAGGGATATCAAATTTAGGCATGGCTTCGAATAGGAAGCTTCTGACAATGCTATTAAAAGCTCTTTGAGATTGACCAAAAGTAAAGGATGTTCTTTAATTAAGATTACTACTCTCTCTTCATGATTCCAATCTTCGTCTACATCTACTCAGCTATCTGAATTATCAATCAGCATGGTGAAGATGTTACTCATTTCTCTAATTTTTCCTTCTTATCTCTTATTTTGTTATATATACATATATATAATATTTAACTGTAAATACACAGTTCCAAGGCACATTTTAAGCCACTTTCTGAAATTACTTTACCACTTTATAATAGTCACTGGTAGAACGTGTGTAAACTCCACAAGAAGGTCTCCAAATACGCATTAGCTGCACATTCTTTTGCCACTATCACAGTACAGTTATTAGTGGCGAACGCAATTTAAGTTTTCCGTTGCAGCTTATTTCTTAAATCTATTTGCCTTGAGTTTACCAGCTCAACTCTCCGCCGCTGCTCGCAAATTGTTTGGGCCAACAATGTCCCTGCTGTAGAGAGCGGATTGTCTTCGTACCGAATTTGCTTCTTGACCAACTTTTCGCTAATTAATTCATGCAAATGAACAAATGAAATTTTTGTCAACGCCTCCGGCAGTCGAGTGTGCTGCCTAATTATGCCGCTTGCAGCTAAATGTATTTGTGTAGTCGCAGCAGCGCAGAATCCCGGGTCAACATTTACCATAATGCTTAGAGTTCCGAAAGTAGTACCCGGTCACCAGCAGCAACAGCAGCAGCAGTGCTGCAACCGCTCCGGCAGTCAGTACTATTACCGTTACCCTTAAAGTCTTATTGTTGTTTTTCTTATTTTTGTCTCCTCGCTGTCGTTTTTTGTATCTCGTACCGCTTTGACTTTTGGGAAAATTTTGTTTTATCATTGTTGTTTTTATTGTTGTTGTTGCTGCTTTCGTTGACTAGATTTCATTTAAGCAAAATTAATTAAACAGAAGACAAGACAGAGCAAAATGCGAGCACCACGCAACCAGCGAAATAATAAGTCCGCTTCGGCAGCTTACATTGAACTGCAGTTGTTGTTGTTGTTATTTACGGTTTTTTGTTTTCTTTTTTTTTTTTTTGCTTTTCCTTACTAGAGTCTTAGGACCTCTTATTGCTTGCAATGTTTGCTCTTTTTTCTTGAAATCAGCGCTGCTGAGCTGCTGAGTAAGTAGCTAATATAATTTCACTCATTTTATTTATTTTTAGCTTAGCAAATTTTAATAAATAACTTTGTTAATTATACCAAAAGTGGGTCACCAAATGGGATAGTTGGGCCTTAAAAAGTATTAATGGGCAAATAATATTGTTTTAACATTAGATGATCGTTTACAAAAACTGGTGACTCTGCTAACCATCACATAACTGCAGTTAGAGGGAGTGAGAGATGCATTTAGAAGAAGAGAAATAGATTGAGGTAAGAGGAGAAAGACAAAATATAAAATTTGGCTTAAAAAAATTTCCAGCACCTGGTAACCCACTTATGATTTGCTTTAATATAATTTATGAACTGGAGAATAGAAAAAATATTGTTGTATTTTTTATATCATTGGAAAGTAGAGATTTCGAAGAAAAAACTCCTATCATGCAAACCAACCAGAGGATCGGAATCCAGCAATTTTATGCACACATTTGTATACTCTATATAACTCATACACTTACCGACATATTCACCATAAGATTTGTTAGAAAAGAGAACAACATTATAAGAATTATATGGGAGTTAGAGTAGCATCGACACGATTTTATCTATTTTTACGTATACCACATACTACTCAAACGCCACATACTTAAAACACAACAAGATAAAACGTTAACTTCGGCTGCACCGAAGGTAATAACTATACCCTTCACACTTGCATTTCATTTAGTAACTACGTGTTTAAGTAAATCTATAGACGTAACTGGCCAGTGGTTTTTATCCAAAGGAAAACATTTTACTACTTCTTTGTATACTATATATTGTATGGCAGTGTTTAAATGAGTTAAGCATCCACCCCCTCTACTCGGTAAAACTGGCGCATCCTAATGCTACATCGTCATTCACCACAGCTGATGACACTTCAACGCAACTCACCACACCTGTGCTCTTACCCACTAAACAAAAAGGATAGACAACAGGAAAGGAGGCTACAATTCGTCACCTGCTGTTCGCATCAACACATCAACATTCGTTCTACACAAACCACCCAGCCACAACTTTCGCTTCTATACTGCGCCGCGGAATTCCCACTTCTTTTCGATCGTCATCGTTCCACCTGCGCCGACAGTGGTCCAACACATCTTATTTCGAATCGACGCGATATATTATAAGGCAAAATATTGTACTGCAAACAAAGGATTTAAAATAAAACTTTTAAAACCTCAACTCTTTTTTTCCTTTTAAACACTCGCGCGAGTGTAAGTGCAAACGGAGGAAGGGGTTAGTATTCCTAAATAAATTCGGTCAACATTATTCAGGCAGCTATATGCTATAGTAAGGCGATCTGAACAATTACTTCGAATATTGCATTATTATCTTAGATATATTGTCAAATGTGAAAGTTTTCCATATGAGAACTTGATTCCGATCGTTCAGTTTATATGGCAGCTATGTGTTATAGTGGTCCGATATCAGCCGTTCCGACAAATGAGCAGCTTCTTGAAGAGAAAATGACGTTTGCAAAATTTCAGAATGATATCTTAAAAACTAAGGGACTAGTTCGTATATATATAGACAGACAGACAGGCAGACGGACATGGCTAAATCGACTCAGCTCAACATAGGGAGGTAGGTAGGAGTGCAGCCCTATCGGACTCAATTAGCACTTGATGTGCCATTTTGATACAAGATACTGATCATTTAAATACATATTTTATAGTGTCTTCGACGCTTCCTTCTGGGTGTTATAAACTTCGTGGCAAACTTAATAAACCCTGTTGAGGATATAATGACATGGAGTAAAGTCAGTCGCATGTTCCAAAATCCTGGTAACAGTTATATAGGGGCTAGGTGAAGTTTTAACCAAATTTTATTTATTTTAGTCGCACAGACACATTGTGATGAGTAAAATACGCTCTCTCATTTTCAGTGAATAACTCACATATTAGCCTATATGGGCGGTATAAAGTCCACTGGAAGTTCGAAAGTCTTTGTATTACATATATGGGAGCTCAGGGAAGTATTGACCGGAATCAACCCAATTCGGATACACAGAAATACTATTTCAATTGTATATCTCACAAATCGATTCGTTCAAAAGTCGACTTCTTTGGCTATATGAAGCTTAAAAAAAATCTCGATTACTCAATAAAATATTTCGTTTTTTATATGAGAAAAATATTGTTGAATTAAAATTGTTTTTTGTCCGAGGAAACCCATGTAACTTCTAAATATCTTAAAAAAAACTTTTTTTAAACTAAAACTAAAAGCCAAAAACTTGGTTATTTTAATTGTTCACTTGAACTTTTTATGTATGGTGCCTTTCTTATTTTGGCAACTCACAACTATATCGTAAGGCTTGACATTCTTGACGTTCTAGACACTCAGAACGTTTTGACACATGAGCGCTATTTGTGTTGTTTACACGAATTTAACTCGAAATATTTATCTCAAATAAAAAATAGAAATACATCGCGAACATTTTCACCTCATTATTTTTACAGCTTTCGACGTGGTTAAACTAAACAACCAAGCTCCAGCAAGGACCAGTGTTTATCGGTGGTATGTTGAATGCAATTGAGGTAGCAGATGAATCCACGAAAAATTTCGTGCAGATCATTCAAAATCAATTGATGTCCCGTAAACTATTGGTGATATATAGCAATCGACTGTGTATGTGTTTCCAGATAAACCGAATGTAACAAAAATTACTCGCGAAGGAAGCACTCCCAAGCAAATTGGTGCTTGTTCTTTTTGAAAAACGTAGCAGAAGTGTAAGTCACTTTTTTTGCCAGTTTTCTTTTATAATTCCAGTCAGAAAAACTAATCGCCGCAGATGAATCACACTTCACCACGACAATGCGAGCTCTCACATACGTATATCGACTGTAACAACTGCGGTCAAATCATCGATTTGTGGAGTCATCCACTATATGGACCTGACTTGACACCATTTTATACCCGTTCGTAAAAAACACTCTCAGAGGCCTATGTGTTATGACAGCTGAAGTGCGGATGATATGTTCCGAAGGTCTGGTTTAAAGATACCTCATTCAAAGTGGCAAAAGTGACCGGCAACTGGTCCAAACGTATGTAAAAATTAAGTAATTCCAATAATCATTATTTGTTATTATTCTGTTATTCCGAAATATTAAATTAACCGTAGTATAACCTTGAACTTTGCCAAATAACTTTTTTCCATGGGACGCGTTAATTTGCTGGAAATAAGGAAAAAACCTTCTAAAATATGAAAATTCACCACACACCCTTTCCACTTCACTACCACAGATCGCCATAAATAATTTTTCTTTTAATTTTCATTTTTTAATGGCTTTCATCTTAATATGATTTTCTGTTTTGTGCTTTTTGTTTTGCTTTCAAAAATTATCAAATTTAGTCTAACTTTCAACTGTATGATTAAGAAAAAAGTCGTGTATGGAAGAAGTGTAGCGGTAAAACCAAAACTTTTTAATGTCATTCGAACAAGTTGTGGTCAGTAATGATGAATGAAGTTCAGAAGGGAAATTATATAAGTATGATCTTTAGAGAGAAGTTTTCATTGAAGAAACATTTCTTGTATAAATTCAGAGGTTTATGAAAATAAAAAAATCATTTCGACTGGCCAACAGTTTTGGAAAATTTTAACGATAATTCGAAATACCAAGTAAAACTGAGACTTTCTCTTTTTTCAGCAGTAAATTTTGCTCTTCTTAAATGTCCATAAGTTGAAGAGATGAATGTATTGGATTTTTTTACGGGCTTTTCGGATCGTTGTTAGGAAAAATTTATAAAGTGCTAGTCTCGCTGTCGTACTTTAGTGTTAATTTTACTACGCGGAATAGAGGACAAATTGAGTATGATGCATTCGGTTAAACAATTTGCTCTTAAAACAAAGCAGATCAATTGAAAAGTCCCTAGCCTACCACAGTAAAACGCTTTTTTTTGGAAAAATTCGTTTTTTTTTTCAAGGGAGATACATTGCTTATATCGACCTTGTATTGACTTTTCAATACATTATTAAGTACGTTTTGCCCTTTGCTTCAAAACAGACCTCAGTTTCGGCAAAAATCATTCATTCGACAAAAATTTCTACCCAGTGGACATTTTTTCGATATCTAAGAACAGGAAATAGTCGCAGGTGGCCAGATCTGAAGATTCGAAACCCTATTAATTGATTTTAGACATCGCATTTTTTTTTTTTTTTTTTTTTTGAAATCCGGCGTGTTTCGGAGATTTCGTCCATCGAACGGTCTAATGACTCTATTTATTAGTCGCTGTTGATTATCCTTCCTTTTATATGAAGTCAATCAAAATTATTACACGGATGTACCAAAATGCAGACGCTATTACTTAGCCAGCTGACTTTTGCATTTTTAAACGCTTTGAAGCGGATGCATTCCGTGCAGTCCACTCGGTGACGGTCAGAGTGAAATGATGGAGCCATGTTTCATCCACTATTATAATTACGAAGTAATGCATGTATGGGTTTTTAATAGTCGATATCTGCTGAAAAATTTTCTTGTGTATGAAAATTTAAAAAGTTCCACTTATGATATCTATTGTAGGGGGTTTACAAAATATTTTATAACATATATTTTCCAATAGTATATCCCAAACACTTTTCCACTCAGACTATTCAAATCTTCTTTTAAATCTCACGCTTGAAACCGCTTTAGGAAGACGAATTCTGCCACGCGCCTCATTTGTATGCAACACTTTTAGTAGTTAGAATAATATTAAGAAAAGCAAGTACAACAAACACATTAGAAAGAAGAAAAAAATAAAATAAGCAACAAGAACAACCAAAAGTAACTTAAAAAAAAAAGAAATTTGTTGAAGTGGGAAAAGGTAAATACGTGAAAAATGCACACGCATCGTTTGTTTGGTTAGTGGGCCAACACGCCTAAAACTCCACTACAATTACCAGGAGTGTTGTTGTAAAAGTTGTTGCGCCCACTTGGTAATGTAAACTTTGCTCTTTTGAGGTTTTGCACTCATTTTGCTGTATACATTTGGGTTGTTTTTGTATAAATATATAAACATACAGGGTGACACATGAGTTGCAAATTGAAATAAAATACGAGTATCTTAATAAAAATAGTAGAGCCCATAAAAGCATTGGTAAACCTTTGCATTAATATCCGTGTATACTCAGCTCTACAGGTGTTTTGTTTAAGTAATTTCATAAATTTAGATGTTAACGCCTAAAGGTAGGCAAGATATTTAATTTTTATATGTATTACACCGTTATCTGCACCTAAATGTAGGCAACTATTTAATTTTGATTATTTTTTATTTATATTTTAAAAATTTTAAGTTATATTTTCGAAAGTAATTCGACTTTTTTACGAAAATCAACAGCTGACAATGAATACCGAAACTACGCTTTCCATATAACGAAAACATACCCAAAATATTTTTGCAAACAATACCTACTGAAGCAGCTTCTATCACATCACTATTTTTTCTGTAAATACATTATCTATTCAATTTACCTTGCTTATATTTTTCTGTGCAAACGTCTAACTAATTTACTATTCAAATGCTGTGCCATTCATGTTTGACTTGTTGGTCAGTCGTATACCGCCTTGCTAGTTACCTTTCACAACTACCTCCCGTGCTTAAATAGCACAGGCAGCACGTGTTTTCTTTTATCTCGTACAGATGCGTAGTCATTCGGCTGCACAATCTCATTTACCATTTATTTGTAGCAACAAATTCAAATTTCGCTTGATTTAACTGGCAAAAGTTAAATTAGCTTTGGTGCGCGTATGATTCTATGGCAACTTGTCGGCTTTGTGTCTGTCGGTGTTCGTGTCTGTCTGCGCCCTTTATGTATTTGTGTGTGTATTTCACTTTTTCCTGGTATATTTTCATTTCACTTTTCGTTATTATTCTATTACTGGTTTGCTATTCTTGCAATGATTTTCTGGTTTCCAACAGTTCCCACGCTTAACCCAAATTTGCGGCTACGTTTTTGCCAAAATCAGTGAGCTTGTAAATCAAATTGAAAACAATTGAATTTAATACGATTTATTTTGTTAATTAATTGAGAAATTGTAGCTATCAACACAGAAGGCACTTGACAGAATGATGGGCGCTCAGCACCGCAAGCTGCAGTTAAACGGGTGAACTCATCAACTCGCTTGGGGCTTGCGAGCTTTCTGAATTTTAATAATCACCTTTAGTTACCAATATATTGAGTTTAGGTTGAGGTTTGCCTAACTGTTTTCATTAGTGAAACGAACCATCCTGATAAAGAGTATTTCCAAGTTCGCAACTCATTCACCTCCTTAGAGAACTTAAATCCATGATTTGCTCTTCCACAATTTCGGCCGGTTCTGACTGATGTTCTCACACTAACTCATAAATACGGCCAAAAAAAACTCCTTATAGACCATCTGTCCCTGCGATAAAAATTCATGATGAATCAAACTACGAATATCGAAAACAACAACAACAACCTTTAAAGTTGAGCGGCTTTGGAGTTTTATTATTATTTTTTTTTTTTTTTTTTGTTTCGGTTCGTGCTTTTCCTCCTTACGATGATTTCTGATTTTTTTGCATGTCAAACTCATAAGTCCATGTCTCATCGGCAGCTATAATCCTCTCCAAGAGAGTGGCTTCGGAATTCGCACGACCAAGCATGCCCAAAAGAGCTGTTTACGATATTCCTTTTGAAAAATATTCAACTTTATCCGGACGAGTCCAGCAAGAACGCTTTTCATATCCGAAATATTTACCAAAATCATTCGAACAGACTCGCAAGAGGTCTTGACTTCTTTTGTCAACCCTCTAACACTTGCCTGTCGACTTTCAAACACCATAGCCTTCACTTTTTTAATATTTTCATCAGTAGACAAAGTCGAAGGTCGTCCAGAACGCAATTTATTTTCCAAGAATGACGAAAGACTAAGAGACAATAAATTGGCTAATAAAATAAGTCGTCTTACTTGTCGGAAGAAACCAGAGAACTTTAAGGAACCATGTGAGATTTTATTCGACTAACTTTTGTGGACAACGTAATGGCAGAAGGCGTAGAAAAACTGTAGCAAGAAAAAAGAAAACCAACCATACTTTTTTTCTTGCTAGATGAAGGAACAAATATAGAAGCCTTTAAGGCTTCATTTTTCCCCCTTTGCGTTATCTTGCTGTGTGGAAATCACACTTGGATTTGAATAATACCTCATCTTCACTATCAACTGACTGACGAAAGGATGGCCTACTACGAGTTGAAGAAAATACTAAACAAACAGTTTGGTCATCTTTTGACTAGCTCTGCGTAACTCACAAGTGACGTTAGTCACAAGCGTAATCCGTACTCCCTACATCACTCATCGCAGTGACAACTTGCGCACCTGATCAGCATATTAATTGTGTGTGAAATGAGGATTTAATAAACAGTGACAGTGACAGTGACAGTGACAAGTATTCGCCTTCTACAGGCAGCTGATGTTGACACATAGCTCCTCCTGATACAAAATATACCTCGGCAAAAAAAAAAAAAATAAAACCAAAAGCATAGAGGCAGAATCATAAAAAATGTCGGAAGTCAAAAAATATTGTGGAAGTGACAAGAAAATCTTCAGTATGACAAGTTATTAACATAACAGCAGCTGAAATTATGTCCGAGTTGACTAAGGCGTTGCATGAGCCAACAAGGCCTGGTCAGTCAGTCGGGTGAACAGCAGATGGCATTTTGAGGTTAAGTGGTGAGTACGGATGACTTCTTCGCATATTGCTTAATTAGCTTTACGTAAAAAAGCGCTAATTGATTGGTAATGTTAATATTTATGTACGTAATTATGAAGGTATGCTGGTTGAAGTTAAATTCAGAGCGAAATAATGTGTGGCCTAACTTGAAATGAACAGGACGAGTGGAAGACCTAATTTAGTAAGAACCTCATTGTTGAGCAGTTAATACGAAATTTAATTGTGTGTTTAAATCAAAATCAAAGCTTTAGATGAACTCATCGACTATTTTATCGCTAAATCATAATTCAGTTGGATAAAGGAATATACCAAGTACATCGAATATTCTATCTTCATACATATAAAATTTTTGTAGAACAACTTTAAACCGTATATTCCCTGCTGTCATTGTTTAATTACTTTGAATACGCTTACTCTGATTCAACCCGTTTAAATAATACTTAAAATTTATCAAATGTTTTTTCGAGATGCACCGCTATGCGCCATCAAACAGGAAACCGACATATGCGGCAGCTGTATAACAAATTGCTGGCAAGCATCGTTGACACCTGTGAGCACATGTGGCGCACAGATTTGAAGACAAATAAAGCTTTTTACATAGAAGTACCCATTTTTTTGTCTGGTTAGGGTAAAATTATTTTCACCAAATTTCCATAGGCAAAACACAAAAAAATGAGGAAATACAAAAAAGTCACGAAAGTCAGTCAATGTGTGAAACGAATGGATTTCATTGAAAAATTCGTTGCTATGTCGGCAACATTTATTATTCGCATTAAGACGGTTCTTAGGCTTATGAACTTGCAACAAGTAGCAGAAATATATTTTTGCATCAACATTTTCAAAGTTTGCTTTTTACATAGTTGTTTTATCCGAGTTTGTTACTTGCATGTGATTTTAAGTGGTGACGTGGGTTTTGAGATTTCAAAAAAAAACGATTTTATTTTTAAGTTTTTTTTAATAATTTAATATGATTAGAATATTTTTCCAAATTTTCAAGGCAATCGCAATAAAAGTGTAAGAGACAGCAACTTCGGCAGAGCGGCTCGGCACGTTAGAACAGTCGGCCTTCAATCTCTGATCGTGTTTTTCCCGAAACATCGTTTTCAAAGTTGGTGGGCATACTTCTCAGAAACTACTGAAGTGATTTTATTGAGATTTTGCACAGTTCTTTCAAAGAGTATGACATCTGGGTTGATCGAACGATTTTAACTAATTTTTCTAGGCAATTTGTGGGAAAAAATTCGACCTAAAATCATACTGTTTTATTTGCAACTCTGCCAAAGATTATTTTTTTCCAAGTCCTATGATTAATCAGAGCCTATACTCATCTAATAACCAATGAAATTTATTTTTGTTTTTTTTTTTTTTGGTCTTAGTTGCATTCTTCTAATGTTATACCGACCATTGCGAGGAGACGTTTTTATCTCTGGAAACCATTTGCCAATAGCTGAATTACCGAAATTTTCGAAGAAAAATATTATACAGACAATGCTTTCTGATATGATTAAAAGTTTCAATAAATTAATTTATTTATTATATGAAAAAAAATACTGAAATTTGCAATTTTTCTCAACTCAGCTTTTGAAGTACCACCCTAATATACATAAGTATAATATTTGCCCACATTTTTTACAAGTTTTTGTTGCTGTGCATTCCATCGTGTAAATAAATGATTGTCAATTCATTCATTTTTTTCATATTTCCAATTATTTTTGAATATCTCATTGAAATCTGGCATATACATTCTGTCAAAAAAGTACTGGGAAACTATAAATAAAACGCAAAATATTATTTATTATTCAATATTTATTTTGTCGTCTTCAAAGTAGGCCCAATCAGACCCCAACTGAGACCAACGGTTTTTCCAGGAGCCAAATGTGGTGAACAAGATGGTTGCGCGATTGTATTCATTGCGTTTTTGGATCAAAGAGACCTGTTTACGGTACTCTTTTTGAAAAAAAATTCAACTTTATCTGGTCGAGTCGAGCAAGAATGCTTTTTAAGTATACCCAAAGTCTCCACCAAAACCAATCGAACGGAATCGCGCGAGATGTAAAGCTCTCTTACCATCTCTCTAACACTTGTCAGACGATTCTCAAGCACCATATCTTTCACTTTTTTAATATTTTTATGAGTTGAAGAGGTCGAAGGTCAACCAGAACGAGGTATGTCATCAACGACTCTCGACTCGAGGCTTTTTACCATTAATAGGCTTGTGTTTTCGATAAAAACTAATCACCGTAAGCCTTTCCCAACATTATTTATTCAATATTTTGTTCGATATTTGTATCTATTGTAAAAATCGCAATGTACTACTGAGGCTGCTGTAAACAAACCGGTTGACAGGTCGCACTCTTATTTGGCATAATAATTAAGGACAGTCATACTAACTTAGTAAAGTAATTTTTTTATTTTTTTAAATCATTTATCCGGAGAATTGAACTACAATTCCGAATTCATTTTGGTCGCAATGTATTTCATTAAGTAAAATACTGAAAAAAATTAAATGGACATCTGAACCTTTTTTGGTGAGCAAGTGGTTAGTTGGCAATTTGTTGTCAGATTTTTAATAACTTTTAGTGTAGTCTGTGCTCTAATTTATTTATTACATTTTTCTATAAATAATACTTTTTGTTGACAAATATTTTTATAGGCAATGTATGTATATATGAAAAAAAGCGGCGAAAGCTTTTAGTTCCTAAAAATTTGTTAACTAAAGCGGAATATATTAGTATTGCTAATATAATGGCTGTTCTTAATATTATATTAATTTTTTTTCCTAGCAAACTTCTTACTTAACCGCTCTACCGTACGGTTTTCACATAACCAAATAAATTTAGTAACCAGATTTTGCTTTTCGCACAACCGGCTAACTGATTAGCGATCGAGAAATTGAGTTTTTCGTTTTATATTTGCTCTAATAATTAAAATTCGTCGACTGATTGCTATTTTATAAATGCACCCAACCAAATTTATAGCCTTGACAACAACCGGTGGTGTTAAACACAGCTAAATCTACAGTGTGGACAACAACCCGGAGAGTAACGTTGCAGTTTCTACTCGATTTGTATTCGATTAAAAATTAATGTAGTAAAATAAGATTTTTATTTTGTAAGGTAAATCGATCTATACAAGCGCTTTAATCGAGTGAATTAATTGATCAATTTACTCCTGTGCGAAAAAGCAAAAATTTTTAAAAAATTTTGGAAATACTTTTTATTGCACTAACGAAATTGAGAGATCGTAAAATGCATTTTCGACATATTTATCTGTTTACTATTCAAGGTCCAAAGTGCAATTCAAGCAAGATGAAATATGGCAAAAGATATTGGATCAAAATGGCGAAAATATTACTTCATAAAATACTCCCATATAACGGACAGAAAAGCTTGAACTCAAATGGTTGTAGGCACAGAGGAAATAGAGAGGTCACAGAGGCGCTCTAAAAATTCACTATATCGACAAATGTATTTAAATGAACCTTTCTTAGAAATATAAGCCAAATTGCCGAACTTGAATTGGAAAATCTCTAAAACTTGCTAGATATCGGGAGAGAGTTGAAATTGGTTTGCATTCTAAAGACTTTGTGAATCCAAATCATTTTAATTCACGCTTCAAGTATTAAAGTATTGTCATATGAGTGTGAATAAAAAACAAGTAAGGAAGCGCTGAGTTTGGATGCAACCGAATATTTCATACTCTTACAATTTGCCAGAATCAAAGATAGAGGAAATACAGCGTGACGCAAAAGTCGTGCTACAGAAACAAACCGTAATAATTTTTTTTTTTTTTTGTTAAAGTAGTCAACTTACTTTTTTTTTATTCTACAAATTACTATTTAAATTTTAAAAAATGAATGCTTGGAATATCAAAAAGAGGGCTTGGATAGTGCAGCGGTACCAAGCTTTGCAGTCTGTCATTTCGTCTGAAGGGAACTCAGACGGGATTTTAGCGAAGCGCTGACTCTTACAATTCGCCAGAATCAAAGATAGAGGAAATACGGTTGTGCTACAGAAACAAACCGTAATCAGTTTTTTTTTTGTTTAAGTAGTCGACTTACTTTTTTTTTATTTTGCAAATCACTATTTAAATTTTAAAAAATGAATGCTTGGTATATCAAAAAGAGAGCTTGGATAGTGCAGCGGTACCAAGCTTTGCAGTCTGCTATTTCCGTCCAAAGGGAACTCAGACGGGATTTTAGCGACACTCATGAGGTTGGTAAACATGTTTCGTCAAATCTGAAAATATACAATCGAAATCTGTAAATTCGTGTTCAAGAAACAATCACAGCTGTTGCATCGTCAATTCAGGCAAATTCAAAAGTTTCGTCTCGCAACTTATCGGCACAACTTTGACTTAGCAGGCAGGTCATTACAACGTATAATTCATGAAGACTTAAATCTGTTTCCGTGAAGTGTTCAAACAGCAAGCTGGTTAAGCCCAAGTCTAAGTCTCTAAGTTTATCTATTCGCCTGGCATTTCACCAAAAAATTATTGAAAAGGCCAAAGAAGACAATTACTTGATAATTTGCCTGTTTATGTCCGATGAGGCCCATTTCGAGCTAAACGGAAATGCAAACAAACAAAATGAATTAAATTCAGAAATAATACAGGAGACGGAACTTCACCCAGAACGAATCACTGTGCTTGGCAAGTTATATTGCCACGCAGTAAATAAGTAAATGAGGATTGCACCGTCACCTACGGCCTATTGTGTCCGAAAGAGAAGAAAACGGTTTATCAATAACGGTCAATATGCACTGTTATTTAAAGATGTTGAATGAGTTTTCTTTTCATCAAAATTGAGCCACTGTACACATAGACAAATCGGTTATTGCGGAGCTACTCTGTACTATAAGGTGCCTAAAGTTTCTTAGTTATATGAAGTCTAGAGTTTTTAGTTTCATATATAAATTTAGCGCTTAGTTATGGCATTTTACAGGTCATTAAATGATCTTTTACGGGAGTGGATGTAGTCCGATTATGCCCATCCACAAACTCGGCACTCGTCGTCACTTTTTTGCCAATGAAACACGTGAACCAAGTTACATTGCGACATCTCAATTTTTACTCAAGTTATCTCTTGCACGGATGGACAGACAGACAGACAATATATTTGCCCTGATCTTTATATATAGTTATAACTTTATCTCTATTTCGATTAGTTTAAGGCGACACAAACAACCGATAGGTGAATTAAAGTAGAATTTTTTCGACAGATCAACCCTGGATCGTGACAGCTTGAATGTTGATTTTGTCCCAAGAAACTGTCGGAATCGCTGATGTCGGATCACTGTACCATTTAGCTGCTATACAAACTGAATGATGCGAATCAAGTGCTTGTGTGGAAAATTTTTTTATTTCTTCATCAAATTTGGCATAAATTAGTTCCTAAAACCTTGGTGATGTATTCGAAGAGACGGTTGGACTATTCTAGCATAGAGCTGTCAAACTAACCGATCAAATCCAGTTCTTGCAAACAATCATTTGTATTTGTGAAGGGTATTATAGCGTCGGTTCACGTCAAGAAACGAATTTTTTGTTTTTGTTAAAAACAACAACAAATTAAGTAAATATTATAAGTCTTTTTAAATTAAAATCGTAAGAATTATAGCCCAAATAGCAGCACTGCTAAAAAATGAGTTGAAAATTGTAAATCCTTCCGCTAATTGCTGCGGTTCATAAGAGTCAACGTTTATAAGAGCCAACGCTGTGTTGTATTTTTACACACAGTAACGTAATCCAAGCTTTTTTTCTGGTTTGTGTTGGCTCTTCTTGCAAATCCATTAGGCATACATATGAGCGCGCAAGTAGTCGTTCAACGAAAACGCCTGCAAGTATGCAAAGCCCACGGTGAGCGCAGCTAAGCGCCGCAGGATTTTCAATTCGTTCTGCTTGGCTGCGGCGTATAACTGGACGCTGCAGGCGGTTAATGAATCGCCAGTAACATTAATGCTAAACCAACCGCGAATGCGCAATGTAAACAACCACACAACCACACACACACACGCACAATTGCTGGAGCTGTGGCGCGAAGGTGCAAGTGTTGGCTGTTGTGGATGTGGGTGAGCGCAACACAGTAAACACATTAAAGCGAAAGTGCACGGCAATGCTGTTTTACACACATGTATACATATGTACACGAACACATATATATGTGCACACTTGTGTGTGTATTGTGTTGAATTGTTTGCGAACATGCCTTTGCTGGCGTGTGGCAATTACCAGCGTAAATCCCCTGCAAATGCGCGTGTTGCAACAACCATGTTTTTGTTTTTGTTGCACCACTCAAATTATACATGATATTTATTGTTGTAACACTGTACATATGCTCACACACACGCGCGCATATATGTAAATATGCGCTGAAATCAAATCGGCCTGTTTGCATAAGCGCCTACTTGAGTCGACTGCACCAGTAAACGGCGATCCGGGCCAAATACCAGGATATAGAGATTGTGTGGACAGCGCCTCGCAGTTGGGCTATGAGGCGCAAAACCTGGCGGCGCATACATATAAATCACATATCAGCCCAATAATAGGCCTAGTGGTGATTTTCAATCGGTGCTTGGTAATGAGTGGAGAACGATAGGGAATATAGAACGAACAGATGAAAAATATGCTGAAAGCTCGCTTACTAATCTTAATTTATGTGATGTTAGCCTAATGCTCTGTGAAAGCTGATACCTCCTTAATCAACACCGAAACGGATTCCCCTCAAGGGATCTCCTCACAAGAGCTGGATCTAGCTCAGCGGACCTGAATTTTATTCGGCAAAAGACTGGTATTTCGGCGATCCAAACTCCTTTGGATCGTTCAGTTTAGGTTTCGGTGACCTAATTCCGTTTGGATAGGTGAGTTTTATATCGGGGATCTTCTAAAAATCTAACTAAAAGTCCAATATATTATGAAGGAAGAAAGTATGGAACTCTTCACGCTTTCTCAAATATTTAGATGTTAAATGAATCTTAATTATGACTCTGAAGTCAGTTGTTGAGAAGTAAACCAAGCAGAAAATATGGAATACCGAAGTCAGATTTGCTATACTCAAGTAGATGAAAGAACGTTGTGGAAAGTTTTCTAAGAAATACTTGCGACAGTCTTCTTTGCTTACCGAAGTATGTTTTCTGTAAAAAAAAAACACGCGGTTAAAAGAGATCACATTAGTACTGGTGGCAGTGAGCACCGCTGACCACTTGTCGGCTGCTCGAAAATAAGATGGATAGAAAGTGTTAGGAAAACTATTTACAGAGTTGTAAGACAACGAAAACTTCGATAAGGAAATGGAAATTCATTATATCCCTGTAGTGATTGATAAATAAGGCAGTCAACATTTGCAGTTTGTAATATTAAGTTAGGTTAGGTTCGATATCTGATCCTCAAGATGGCGATCGAACTGATTCCCACGCCGACTGTAGTCTTAGCAACCGTAACGAACCCGGATTATTATCTGTCCAAGTACTGTAAACTCGGCACCATTCCTCAAAATGCATTCAAGAAGGTTTTCTGTCAGCAGCAACAGCAACATGGAGATCGAACTGAGACACAGTCTTTTTGCGAAGCCTTGAATTGAAACTCCTGTATACGATACTTTCAGTTAACAAATCGCCTAGAGACCAATGCAAATCTGCTTGCAGCAGCTATTCGATAAAGCGCTCAACCTTACGGCAATAATCAGTTAGAACTACCACAACTATATAGAGGCTAGTATTACGGAGGGAAAGGATTTCACTGGATCTCTTGCGATCGACATCGGACCAAAAGGATCTTGTGTCGGCTTAAAAATGGAATTATGTAAGCTAAGCGATTGTCAAGTTCCTGCGAAGCCCTGCTATGCAATAGTACGAGTATAACGCGCGAAGAGATCGGAGTGACGATCAGTTCCCACTCCACTGATAGCTGGACTACGGTGGCTTCACTTGCCGACTAGTCAGCTTTGCACTTAATTGTGATGTGGCCTAGCAGCCTGATTTGTCTTGTCACAAAATGCTTAGATGTCATAGATAAAAAGGTTAGGTGTTCCTTAAGCAACTTAAAACACACAGTTAGTGAACTGCAAACAGAGTTGCAATAAAATTACCGCGAGTTGATGGCAGCAACCCTCCCCGATTTGGAAACATACTCCTTATCACACATCACAGAACAATGACTGTAAGATCTGAAACAATGCTTAAATTTGAATCACGTACTATTTGTTAGTACCTCGGCTAGGATCAAGGGTGAGGAACTGCTTAACAAACCGAGCTCCTTCGAAAACCTTGTTATGTAGACTTTCGTAAGTACTTGTTCGTGAAACCACACCATCGTATGTTATACAGACAAGATAAGAGATCCCGAAGCTCTTTGCAGTTCACTCTATGATCTGATCGTAACTCGGCATAAAACTTTGTGTAGAGAACGACAAAGCTCTCATTTAATATAATATAATTTAATATAACTAAAATCGCAAATCTTTTTAAACTTGTGAAACCAGTTTAAACTCCTTTTGAGTCATAAATTGTATTAGTACAAAATTACTTGACGCTCTCACGATGAGAGCAGTAACCAAACACACTTCTCAAATTTTTGAGAAAACGCTCTAAGCCAACTATTTTGGAGCTCGTGACTTGTCTTTGCAGCATCGCGTCGCGCTTTGCGTCGTGTGTTTGGTCATTTAGTTGCTCATACGCCTCGTTACACTAACACCCTCGCTGTTGTGGATTGTGAAGACTTGTTGCGGCGCAATTTATTTACACTTACATATACATACGAGTATTTGTTTATCCCATTATAATTTTCTCATATGTTATGGGATTATTTCGGACAATTATGCGCAGATTTGATTAGGTTAAGCCCTATAAACACACACACGTACAAGTCCTTAATGAGGACGCTATTAAGCTGAAGAAGAAAACTCCAAAATTAATTTAAAAATCAAAATTCCTTTATTTTCGCCAACTTTAATTTTGCATTCCACTTTCCGTATCAATTTTCCGCAAAACGAAAGACGAAAGTAGAGACCGCAATTGCGCAGCGCCTTGATTGAATCGTAAAGGTGGTAAAATGATTGTATTTGCCACACATCCATACATATACATGTGTGCAGTTATTCCAGTTATACAGGCATGCACAAACATTTCGAATGCAAGAATTTCGAAAACCAAATGAGTAAACGATGGAATGAAGCAAGTGCGAGCTAACGAAGCCATTAAGGGAATCAGCAAGTCGCTGCCGCGTCGACTAACTGCTAGTGCCAAAACTTTCGGGAATGAAAGCGTTTTCGATTGTATTTGTTTGCTTGCTGTGTAGATATGTATGTAAACATGAGGCGGAACTGAAAAAAGTTCGGAAGAGTTTTGGAAAATTTATACCAAATATTTAAAGTACGAAGGATGTTCGCCGAAAATAATAGCAGTGTTAAGAAATTAAAAGCAATTTAGTTGCTAAAAAATGTGTTGCTTTTTTGGAGTTCAAAATATGATTTTTTGATGAGTGAACTTCCGCGCTTTCAACGCGTTTCTGCATTTCATGCTTATAAATGTGTCCAAGTCTGAAAATTCGTGTCTGCTCAGAAATCATGTTTATAGCTTCCAATTGTGAAAGCTTTTCTGAAGCAGTAAGCTTTGCAGCTTTCGCGTGCTTTCATGCAGCTTTCATATACATTTTTCCATACATTTTTCTAGTTCTGAAACTTTCTGCAGTTGCTCTTGAAATCAAGTTTATAGCTCTTCATTGTGAAAGCTTTGCTGAAACACTAAGCGTTCAAGCTTTTCATGCGCTTCTTCAGCTTTCATAAGCATGGCATAGCAAAACACGAATTTTATTAAACCAGTTGCACACTTTTTATGAATATAGAGATGAACTTAAAGTTTATGAAGTGCTTTTGAAAGCAAGTTTAGAGCTTTCATTTATGAAAGCTTTTCGGAAACATAAAGTTTTTAGATTCTCTCAAAATTTACGTCAACTTTCAGACTCATGACTTTAGAAGTTCAAAAACGACAATTTTTTTTACCCAAAATTTACAGCTTCAAGACAATAAAGATAAGTTTTGATCTGAAATCTCTCCATTTGGGTATAGCAAGGCTCGATTTTTATTAACTCAGGTGCACCCTTCAAGGGTATAAAAACGAAATGGAAGTAAAGTTCTTTTGATATCGGGTATGGAGCTTTAGATTAAAAAAGCTTTTAAACTTTCTCATGATTTACTTCAACTTTCATGCGCATGGCTTTAGTAGTTCACAAAGCTCAATTTTTTAAGACAAGATATAAAGTTTCAAGACAATAAGTTTTGATCTCAAGTGTCCTTATCCATATAAGTGCGAGAAGCTTCAATGTATTTCTATAGTTAAAGTTTGTATATATTAAAGCTTTTCACAATTGTTTAAAGAAAAACTTTTTACATTATGCCAGCTTTCAATTATGTAAGCTTTTTGTGCCACTAAGCTTTTCAACTTTCAAAACAAAGGTTTTCTATTAAATTAATGATTTTTAAAAGCTTAAAACCTTTGGAAAAATTTTTGGATTTTTAATCTCACCCAGCGAACCTTCGTAGCTCCTCTCGTGTATGTGTCGGCGAAAGCAACTAAGCGAACACTAATCGAAATTTTACGAATGCAAATGGCTTTGTAAAGGGAATACTAAAAAAGGTATTGAAAAGCAAACAAACATGAAACGAAAATATAGCAGAGAGTGGTTGTTGAGATGAAATAATATTGGAAACGGAAAGATACACTTGAATGTACGAATACTTAATGTGCTTACTGTAGTTACAAATGTTAGCAGGTTAGTGCAGTATTGGGTTTCGGACTTTAAATTTACAATTACAAACGTAAACCAAATAGAGATAACGATGAGTTCTTCAGATCACTTCCGTTTCTGAAAAATATTTAGAGTTACGCCAAAAATGTCTATGCAAAAACTATTGGTATTATTCCCAAGTGCCAATAAGCGCCAGAAAACGAGGTTTCTTTATAAAATAAATGCATACACCTTGTATTTAATGCACTCGAAACCAGTTGAAACCTTCTTGTAGAAGTGGTGATGATATAAGAGAAGTTTGTGTCAGCCTGTGTTTCCTAGCAAAGCAGCAAGTATCAAGTGGCCACAAGAGAACAGATGAACCACATGTTGGAAGTCAATACTTATTATGAAATATTACGAAACATACTGAAGAACCTAATATCAACAAGGGTTTATAGAATAATATTTGCTTACTGCGTCAAATAAAGCAGACTCCTCTTCAGTTTCTGTCACTTTTATTCATTTTGCGTCACACATATACATACATATGTAAATACGTTCGCACCGCAGTAAACTCTATGGAAATAAGTCAAAAGTTGCAGTGCACACCGCCGCAGTCGCCACAGGTTGCGATATCCTGTAAAACTTGTAACCATTTCGTTGCCATATTTGCTGTCAAACTAGTTGCTTGTTTTTGCTTTTTTCCATGTTAGAAGTGAAGAGAGAGTTGGGAAAACTGAGAAATGTAATTAAAAAGCGAAAGATTTATTAAAAAGAACGAATGCGGCAACATATTGATTCCATAAAATCAATAAATTTAAAATATACGATGATTTTCTGGACCTAAACGAAAAGATCTCATAAAAATGTTTCCAAAAATACACAACAAGTACCATGTGTGCCCATTTTAAAACTATGTGCTCTAGATAAAGCTTTTGGTATTTTGTCCAGAGTTAACGAAGAGAAAATTCGGACTGTAAAGTTTTTTTTAAACGATGGTAAAGAGATTTCAGAGATCCGTATGTTACTAAACCTCTATTTAGAATTTTATTTAGGCCTAAATTGGAAACTAGCTGAGTGAAATGGAACCCTAGATTAGATTAGATTAATAAACCTTAGGTCTATTGTACGCTTTCTTAAATTATGAAGGCTAACCTAGTCCCAGCATATTGATAAAGTCCAATATTCTGTTGAAGGCTAGCGAAGCGATGTGTTTCCTCTTTGGAAATATGGATCCTTCAATCTGCGTCGGCAAACTGCTATGCAGACTGCTACTCAGTCTATTAGCAGGTGTTCTGGTATTTCAGGCTCCCTATCGCAGAACTGACAATTTTCTAAAACCTCCAGAGCGGTTAAGCTTGTCAGCCAGTTCATTCACGGTTATACCCTTGTGACTTAGCACCTAGATAAGGTATACTCGCTTACGACCTGATAGGCTGGTTAGCATTTTTATATGGCGTATTCCATACCAAATCGACCACTTTCGAACCCGACCCATTTAGATTTTGCTGAAACTTATCCATCCTTTTCTACCCTTTGAAAAACATTTTTGAGAATTTTTTCAAAATTTTTTGTCTAACTTCAAAAAAGTTATGAATTTTTCAAATAAATGGCTTGCTTATTTTCAGATAGCCATAACTTTTGCAGAAATTGACTATTGGGGACCTTTTTCTTAATTTTTGTTTTTGAATGAACTTTTCGCAAAAAATACACGAAAAAAATTTAACACGATCAATTATAAAAAATAATCGTTTTTTTTTTTGTTTTTTTTTTAAGGTTGCCATTTTTTTTTTTTTTTTTTTTTTTCCTCAAAAAAACTTCACTTAATTTGAAAACTATCCCTGCTAATCCCGGAGTGGGCCGATTTTTTTTTATTTTTTTTATTTATTTAAAAAAAATTGGAAAATTTTTAAAAATGAAAAAAAAAAAATGGAAGACACTACAATATGCAGGAAGTCAGAAACTGGAGTTGATAGAGAGCTCCTGACAGTAAACCCTACCACCAACCTTTCCGCCAAGCTTTGATCCATCCGTGAAAAAGCTCGCATTCCCTCTCCTTCAACGGTTTTTCCCACCCACAACCGATATGTACTTGACATTATTTTACACTGCAAATATTTTCGGAACCAAAAGCAGAAGCTTAACCTACGAATTGAATATCTACAGATCTAAGAAACTCAGCAAAAGTTATCTCTTCCGCTGTTATACCGTTAAGTAAAATTTAAGCGCGCATTAAAAAGCGAGCACAGCCAACAAGACAGATTACTCTCAGTGAGTACAAATCAATTAGTGAGTTAGGGACGCAAACGAGGCATGTTTTATGGCTAACAAAATGTTTAAGACAAATTAGAGCAGAACGTCGTCAGTATAAAGAGAGTTCTTATGGCTGCACAGTTAATTAAGAATAATGCGAAGAGAATGTGTGCACATTTAAGGCCGATAAAAGAGAATGAGCCGGAATAAATCGCTGAAACTGTCATCAAATGGTTAAAAGATTAGTGCCCCTCACATGTTAGCATGCTCTCTTTAGTAGCTAATATGTAGATGTACTAATGACCGGAGCAAGAACGCGCGCTGAGATGAAAATCGCGTTTTGCGTTGCGACACAAAGCGTTCTTTTATGGCTCGTAACGCACAAAAACTGTCAATTAAGCGACTAATGTATTTCGAATGACCAACGCGAATAGAACATGCGTGCGCTGGTGTAGCGCTAAGCGTAAATGCAACGCTATTGCGGTAGACAAATATGACATGTGAGCGGGTAGAAGTTGTGGATTGCTGAAAAACCATGGAACTCAGGTTTACATTTAGATACATGAGTTGGTTATTGAGTGGTAACTAAAAATATTTTTAATCAGAAATCATTTTGAAGTTTACTGGCAACAAATGCACAATTTACACTCCAATATATATACCTATGTTTTTATATAGTATAGTAATACAAGCAAGAATTCAACGGCAAAACTTCCGAAAATGCAAACAACACTTGACTAAAACTGCCGAACTGGAATCATTATTGTAATTACTTTGCCCAAACTGAAAATTTAACTACTTAAATACTTGAAATTTCACAACAACACAGCGCAATTCTGTTGCAGTAAAATAATGAAAGTGAAATGTTGCACGCCAATTTGTAGTAAAAGCAATTATTTAGGAATTTCTAGTGAGCTTGTAGATATTAAAATTTTGCCAGCCTAAAATTATTGTTAATTGTAATGTAAATATTTGCGGTTTTTGGTGAGAATGAGTTGAGTGTGAGTTGTAATTAAAAATAGTGAGATGCAAAGTGAAGAGTGAAACGCAAGATAGAGGCTGCTGGAAAAGAGACAAAACTTAGTAATCTAAAAAGCATTGGAGCCAGTAGACATCAATTAAAATTGGAAATGAAATATAATTGAAATATTTTTGTGCTCAGTTTAATTGAGTGTATTCGTTTTTATAAGTAGATAAGAGAGCACCATCTCCCGAGCTTAACATACACACCACACTAGTTGTGTGACGCAGACTCACAACACTGAGACGCAACTTTCACCACACTCACCAAATCACTACTTACGAACCACATTATACATTATTCATGAGAGTACCACGTATCGACATCCAAACACAAGTAATCACACCACCTGATTCCTCACACAAATGGAAATAAAAGGACCGACGAAGGGATCACTTCTCACTTATTTTTTCGATAACAAAAAAGATCGGTCACACGTTTTCGCGCTCATAAATCCGAGGGTCTGGAACATCTCTCTCATTTTTGAGCTTACCAAATTTTAAAACGTGCTTTTAAAAAAAAAAAAATTGTATTCGTTTTTCTATTGATTTTAATAAGCGCTCTAATAGAACAAGTCCTGAATTCACAAATAAGGAAGGACTAAGCCGAAGAAATACCTTCAGGTGTTGGCAAACAAAGCATGTAAGAAAAGACTAAATTCGGGTAAAGCCGAATATACCACACTCTTGCAACTTGCTAGGATTAAAGCCGGAGTAAAACCGTACGTAGGGCTTGTTACTTATATGTGTTGTAAGGCAAATTTTCACCCTATTTTATTCATATTAAGCACAAAGATGCACCGTTATAAGAAAAATACGCTCTATTAACTGTATTAAGATAACCCACATACTGACCGATATATGCGTTATAAAGTCACCCGGAAGAAATTTTTCTATTAGCTATATGAAGGCTAAGGAAAGTATTGATTTGATTCAACCCATTTGTCACTTATACTCAAACTATTACCAGAAAAATATTCTATCTGTAGTTTGACCGATATTTTCTATAAAAAGTTCGCAATTTTAATTGGGGTCCAAATAATCGGTGTTTCAAGCCTTGAATAATATTCGCTCGAATTGGACAATTTTTGGTCCAAAAGTGATTTGCTTCAAAGGCACTATTTGTGCTAAGTTCTAGGCGGATACATTCATCGCTTCTTGATTTACACACTGGAAAGTAAAGGAATCAGTATTTTTAATGGGAAGTGGGTTTTGTCTGATTTCGCCCATTTTCACACTATAATGTGCATAATCAATATAATGTTACTAACCAAATTTAGTTAAAATCGGTCTAGTGGATTCCGAGAAATAGGTTTTATTTAAAAATTGGCGTTGCCATGCCCATCATCCTAATTTAATCCTTACAAATTCCCTTCGTGTCATTTCGTATGTAAAATTATATGCCTCTGGCGCATTTATTTATAGATTTATCGCACTTTTTGTAGTTTTTAACAAAACTGCTATGTGGTTAGTGAGCGGAGTTACAATACGAAATTACTAATTTTCAAAGAGATGGTAGCGATAAAAAAATAACTTAAGGCGGCGCCACACCCGCTAAAAAAAAAAATATTTCAATTTCGTAAACGTACCTACCCAAAGCAATTCGTTGTACCTCGTTGAGCTTGTGGCATTTTATAAGTTTTCGATAAATAACATTTTGTGAGCTGGCAATCGTCTGATGCCGCTCGGAAGCAGCTAAACCCACCTTTCTTGGGTCCAAGGGACACAGTTTTAGTTTTTGTTATTGTAGTTCTTGCTTTTTTAATTTTAGATGCAGTACTGTAAAAGATAAGAAAATCAAGAAAGTTGGTAAATCTATGGACTCAAGAAGTAGAGATAACAGTTTTCTTGCATATTTTCAATATGAAACATTTACTCAAATTCGCTGATTTCCATCCTATGTTACGTTATAGGAACAAGTTTTTTAAATTCCGGACAGCACAACCTAACCTGATTTGTGCAGTTTCTCACATGAGAACCGATTGCAAATCGGATGAAAGCTGCTGGCAGAAGTGAGTCACTATCTCAAAAACTGTTTTTTTTTTTGTTTTTGTTTCATTGCAGTAGCCATTAGTTAAGGGGTTACATGGGTTTCAAAAAATCTATTTATTTTATTGTTTTATTAAATTCTATAACATCTCTAGGAATTCGTCATAAATTTTCAAGTTGATCCGAGAAATAGTTTCGGAGATACAGCCTTGAGAACTTGTATGCTTGAGTCCAGTTAAGCTCAGTGCGCTGTTTTTAAACGCCTTATTCTCCAAATTGTGTTTTTGAAGTCGGTTGACAAGATTTCTCGAGAACTACTCAACCGAAATTTTACACAGATATTTGAGCTACAATTTCTAAAGACTTGGGCGAAGGATTTTGTTTCGATTGCAACTATTAAAAAAAATTGTCGCGAAATTTTCATTTGTTGTAAAAATGTCTACCAAAAATTCAATTTTCAGTTATTTTTTCTTTGTTCAAGTTGTAAGTTCAGGTTATCGTATTTTTTCACTCAGATGATCCTGTAAGGAGTAATTCCGCCAACGGAGGCGCATCTTTTTCTGATGGATTGTCGGAAAATCAGAATTTCTTTGTTAATAGTGTATGTTTGCAACAATAAAATATTCCAATAAAGTACTTAATTTTTTATATGGGAAAAAATTTTAAAAAAGGCTGTTTTTTACCCGAGAAAACCCATGTTACTCCTTAAACATTGACCCATCTGTGAGAGTACTTCGACCTTATAACTATATATTTATTTATTCTATATTTTTTGTTTTTTTTTTTTTGCATTTTCGTTAAGTGTAATATCTTAAAAATATTCTCTGAAAATTTCACGTTGATCCGATAATTAGTTTTTGAGTTATTCGACAAATAAAAAAGAGAGCTGGGGCACTTCAAAGCGCTAGTGTGAAACTTTAAACGCGTTTTTTGAACTGGTGACAACTGTAACTCGAAAACCGTTCAGTAGATTTTAATGAAATTTATACAGCTTTTAGAATACATAATAATCTCGGGCCTGATCGAAGATTTTTTTGTTTTCAAAATTTCGATTTTTTTAGTTAATTAAGTAACTGTTGATTTTTTCCCAAAAATTTAGACAAAAATTTCCTGAGGCCGCCATTTTGTTAATTTTGAAAAAAACAAAATCCTTCGATCAGGCCCAAGATTATCTATATAAAAAACAATTTTTTTTCTGTCCGATTGATTATAGACGAATCTCCAAGGACTTATGGTTGTCACCGCAAGTACCTTGTTTTGGAACTGGGTCAACACAAACAAATATAACTTTGGAAATTAAAATTTTTTTGAAATTTTCGTGATTTCAAGTCAATACAATCTATAATAATGCCATATTACTACTTTTGTAAAATAACACGATTTAATAGCAAAAAAAAATAAAAATTCTCAGTTTTTCGTGCCTCTGATTACCCCTAACCCCTTAATGCAAACTGCCATTCCCATCTGAGGACATCAAAGCAAATGCCAGGACTTGAAGGAGAACACCCGTTATCACATCCTCGAGATATTGTTTTGAGCTCTGGCTTTAGACTCACAAAGTGAAAAACAAAAGCTCCCACAAATGCATAATAACATGATTTCCACATAATCGAGCTGAAAACCAGCTCGGCTTGGATGTCTTGCGCGAATAGTTATGGAGCTTTCGGCTCTAAAAATAGTTATTTCTATGCAAAATAAGAGAGTAGAAGGACGGAGGCCACTTCCCGTCGAGAATATGTTAATAATTTCAATCAAGAATAATTAGAAGGTTGCGCAGATGAACATAGGTCCACGTGACAAGCCGGAATAGCTATTTAGAGGTCCTATGGCTTCGTATTTAGTTAAGGACTTGAATACAAGCTATAAAGTGAACAACAGTGAAAGAGACATGCTAAAATAATCATACATGAAGCTGCTCTCTTCTTCCTTCTATCGAAAATCAGGGTTGCCACAACTTAATCTTCGAGTGCACCCAACTAACAGAGCGATAAAAGGAACGAAAAGAGATTTAATCAAAATGTAGCTACAATGAAATCGCTGCAAAAAGCACACAAAATTTGGCACTGCCAAATGCAACACAAATTCGCAACACTTAGTAAACACTACAAGTAAACATACTTGCCGCATTCAATCATTCGCACAACAAACGTGCCACATTCTTATTTGATTCACTTCACTTTTTAATTTCGTTGCAGCAACGGCAGCAGCCAGTTGGCAATCCATCAATGCCAATGGCATAGCAATCAAGGGCATGATGGGCGGCGGTGGTGGCGCCACAAACACGTGCAACTGCCACAAATCACAAATGAGGGCATGCAACTGTGGCCGCAACCTGCCCTCCACTATTACCCATTACAAGTACTACAAATCCCACTACAACCAGGAGCAGAGCAAATGTCAACACATTTGAGGGAAGATTTTATTTGGAGTACGCTATCTGAATGAGATTGCAAAGAAATTTTACTTTTCATTCACACTTTAACGACATTTTAATGGCGCAACAATAATGATGCACTCCCGTCACGCTGTTGACATGCCACATCCGGCTGGTGGACGCTAAACAAACACACACACATCCGTATATAGTATATATACTATATATATATAATATATAGAAACAAAAAATAACGCCGATTGGCACTTGGGCACTTTTCACTGCAACACGTGATAAATGTGCATGTTGCATGCCACACAAATGCATGTTTGGCAAATTGAATGATTGTGCAACACACAGCAATTGCAGGAATATGAGATTTTGCATTTAACAAAATTAAAATCGGTGTTTTGGAAATAGTATTACAAGAAGAATTTTGTTTAGAGATCGTGTCGAACGCGCCACCAGCCGCAAGAGAAGGCGCATCTCCCGCAGCTGATGGCGCGTTTCATGCATTTTTTATGTTTCTTTCCGCGTTTAAGTGACAACTTTAAATGGCACTACCTGAACGCTGATTCCCGTTGTATAAATATATATGTGGCAACGTAATTTATGCAGCCTACTTCCGGTGGCAAGCGGAGCTGTCGACATTTTCAGCCACCGTCGTGACACACAAATCCGCTTCCCGCTGGTAGGCACTCACTTACTGTTATAATTTTACATGCTCACGCTCAATTATGCATACATACGTATGAATAGACACATATATATCTAAGCTTCTATATACATATATGTATATATATTTAATTTACTTGGTCAAACGAGTGTTGCATATATTGACCAAAGGCTTGTTGGAATTTCTTGCGAAACTTGATTACCTTTCGCATAACAGGTCAATTGAAATATCCTCGGCCTAACATAGTAAAACACATATTGGGCAAAATTCGTTTTATTTCTTCAAGAGTGATAAACTGATTACGGCGACCCTCTAACTTTTCGCTAGCATTTCAATTGTACGATTTGTCCTTTGATTCAAAATGGGCCTCAGCTTCTGCGATTATTTCTTCATTCCACAAAAATATCGCCCCAGCGAGCATTCTTTCGAGATCTGAGAAGAGAAAGTAGTCATTGGGAGCCAGTTCTGGAGAATGCGATGGATGCGTAAGCAATTCGAAGCGAAATTCATGGATTTTCGTTGTTGAAACGGTCCAATAACGCTACGTAATAGTCGCTATTGAAGGTTCTTTCTTTTACAAGGTAGTCAATAACAATTCTTCCACTCACATCCCAAAATATGGACGCATAACCTTGACAGCGAACTCTTGATTTTTTCCAGGCTTCGGAGCGAATTTAACGTGTGCGCTCGGATTATTGTCGATTGTACATCGGAGTTAAATGATGGTGCTATATTTTTGTCAACTCGGGTTTATAATGATTAAACATATCCAAACACTGTTCAATCAACTGGATCATCAACTCATCTGTGTGCTTGATCAAATATGAGCTTGCGTGGAGCTTTCTCATATTCAAATATTCGTGAAAGATATGATGTATACATTTAGTTGAAATCTTTGGAATGCCTGCTCTCTCGAAAAACTTCAGTCTACGTTCATCCAAAACTATTTTGTGTACTTTTTAGATGTTTTCGTCGGTAATACCCTTCTTTGGGCGTCCACTGCATACACCTTCTTCGGTGCCCATTTCACCATATCAGAATATACCAATTCTTGATGGTTGATTTTCCTGGTTCAGTGTCCGGAAAGTCGCAATCAATTACTCCTTATATATTTTTTCACAACAACAAAAATTGTTTCACTCAAAATGATATAATTCACGATTATTTTGTGAGTGAGTTCTAGTAATTTCATCTACATATGTGCCAGACCGGGGACATTTCAATTGGCATGTTAAATTTACTCGTAAGAAGGCAGTGCCACGCCCACTCTCCAAACCACTGAAAAAGAGTCAAAACAAACTAATTATTTTATCACTATCCAGTATTCCGATACAAAATGTAGTATATATAGAAAATAGTAAAGTTCTTATATAATACATCGGTTAAGAAATTATAGACCCCACAAAAGGTGTATTTTCGAAGATTTATGGCAAGGGAGGGGAAGTTTAATATCGCTAGGCAAGAAGTCATTGATCGCCAATTTTTGTTTCCTAGATTACTCATCACGGAAGAAGACTTACTTTGTTTTAGTTGAATTAATCCGCTTTCATAGCTTTCGTGGGTGACAGGCCTCACGCTAGTGATACCAGGAGTTGAATTGCCATCTACGAGGGCTGCTATATATATTTCTGGCCTAATAATGAAAATAGTCATATTTATCAACGAAAATGTTTTTTTTTTTTTGTTTTGTTTGTTTTTTTTTTCGTTGGATTTGGCTCGTCTTGGAAGACCCACACGGTCGATTGCTGTTTTGTTTCGGGCTCATACGCATAGATCCATGATTCGTCACCTGTGTCGATCTCATAAACGTCTTTTGAAGCACCGCGATCGTATTTTTTCAGCATTTCTTTACACCAATCCACACGAGCCTTTTTTGAGCGATTGTCAAATTGTGTGGGATCCAACGAGAACAAACCTTTTCTACGGCCAGGTGTTCATGCAATATCGAATGTATGCTGGTGGAAGAAATGCATAGGCATGCCTCTATCTGAAGGTATGTTACATGACGGTCTTGCATTATCAGTTCACCTACGGCATCGATGTCTTCTGGCACAACGGCTGTTTTTGGACGACCTTCACGGAATTCGTCTTTGAGCGAGCGTCGGCCACGATTGAATGCGTTGTACCAGTTTTTCACAGCCATACAAAGATTTTAGTTCATCGATGCACTCTTGTCGTGATAATCCACGTCAAAAGTTGTGAAAAATGATCACACGAAAATGTTCACGAGTTAATTCCATTTTTTGGCCGAGATGAATTTTTTAATTCCCAGTAAATAAAACAATTCACGATTAAATGACAAAACGTTCTGAGTGATGTTATGCTAAAAAATGTCAAACTTTCCAATGGAAATGTCAGATTGCACCTGACAACACTTAGTGTTGTATAGCCTCGTTGGAAAGGCAGTGATCATGCTGCTGTTTGCAAGAAGTGAACAGTGACAAATTTACTGTTAAAGTTCTTCCGAATAATGAAGCAAAATTGATATCTCGTTAAATATGAATACAGTACAATTTAGTCGAAAGATATTTAAAATGTTTCTTATACGTGCGGTTTTCAAAGAACCTGTATTTTTGGAGTACGTCTTTGTTAGCTATTAATTGATTCAATCTCAGTTTACTTTGCCATTTCATAATGAACAGACTTGATCAAAATAGTTCGGTCGGCAAGATGCATCACGCGCTTCGTCCAATATTTGGTCGACATAATTGCCCAGCGAGCTCACGATCCACCTTTATTCTAGTTGATAAAGCGCATCCTCAAAGGTATGCTAGAGTGCGCATTGAAAATAATATTAATGCAGCAGAGCAGATACTCCGAAGAAACCCCGAACGATTCCATTCGCCATTGACATCGCCATCGCGCTCAACAATCGGCTTACATAAACCAAACCATACATGACTTGAAAATAAACGACTACTACGAATAGTCTCCTATCCTGACTTTCACAAGAACATTTTGTTTGTCGAAGAAGCCAACTTTGGATGGGCACATCAATAAACAAAATTGTCATATTTGGAATAATCATGATCCACATACCTTTGTTGAGACGTTGTCAGATCTTCAAAACGTCACTGTTTGGTGAGCTCTCTAAACATAATGTTACCGTCAATGGAGAACGCTATAGAGCCATGATTAATGCCGCATCAACATCCTCCAAATAAAGTGGACGATCTTCGGTTTCAACAATTGGCACGTTGACTGTTTGGGATGTGAACGAAACAATCAATTTTTTTTTAGAAAACTTTTGGCGAACGCAATAGATATTGTGTTCCTTAACAGCTCTGAACCATTTTTTGTGGGATTATGAGAAGTGTGAAATGAGAAAATTTAATCTAATAATCGCAAAACTTAAAGATCACCTTCAAAATATCTAGAATGTAATGATCTAATCGGACGATGTTGAGTGATTTCAACCAACATTACATATGGACAAATATAATTGAAGAATATTTACGTAAAGTAATCGGGAGACCTATTTGGTTCTATCGAAAATATAGTATTTATAAAACAAAACAACCTAGAAAACTTAAAAATTTCGAACGAACTTTTTCTAATCGTGAGTTTCAACACTATTGGAGCTTGTACTTTCACGGTAGAAACCTGATTAAAATTTAGGCGTTGAATTTCCTACAGGGAACTTGCCGTTAGCATATTATTAGCTAAAAGAAAAATTCAACCATTTCTTCCTCCATTTTTATACCACGACCCACCCATCGCCCATCGCTCATCGTAGTCTTTTCAGACTTTGTCTATAAAAGTCTGTGCGTTAACTAAGACCATGAGAATGATCAACGCTGGCGGCTGTGTGTTAAAACTTTAACGAAAATCTTGGCACTTCAATTTCGCTTAAGTGTGCGAAGTACACACTTGTACACTTAACCATACACTTAGAGTGAGACTTAACACGCAGACACATACAAAGCTACGAGTACTCACCTGTTAAATGGTATGCAGCGGCTTCACGTCGCTTGCATTTAGCCGCCGCGGAAGCGCCTAGGTCAGGTGAGACGCATTCAAGATATTCAAACTATATTTGACGTAGAAAAATGTGCCGCCAGGCTCAGAGAAATCCGCGTCTTTTCGGCGCCGGCTGAGAGATAAATGGTGCTCTCGTGACTCCTTGCGTTGCATATCAAAAAGTTGCGGGTTTGGTGGTTGCCTAATACAAAAAGTGTGGTTGAAGAGTTAAAATTGTTTTTTATTTTATTTTATTTTTTCTTTTGTGTGAAAGAAGTAGTAGAAACTTAGAATTGTGTGTAATAAAAATGAGAAGTGGCACGAAAACTTGTAAGTTGCCGGAAACGTTGCACATTTCTTGAGCGTTCGAGGAAGCTGAAAAGTTTGCCTTTTTCGTAGGAAATGTGAATGTAGTGGCAAATCTCTTAATTGTGCATAGGTATATTCTTCTTGTTTTATCACTCCGCGGCTATTCCCAAGTACGTGTTGGGAAACTGTGTGCCACTTAAGTTGAAAGTGCAACACTTTTGATAGTTCGGGTTTATAAATTTGATATTTCGCTGACTCCGCTGAAATTATGTTGTAGAATTATCAGTTGGAGCTTACAAAAGGAATCAGCATATTTTGGTCACTTTTTTCTTTCATGAGCGCGTATATTTTAGTGGAGTTTTCTTGACTTCAAGTCGTATACCCCGAACAGGGTATACATGCAGGGTTTGCAACACCTAGCAGGAGACGTCGGAGACCCTACATACATATTCCAAATTGATCGTCATGATGAGCCAAAGCGTTTTATTCTTTTTCAATTCACTTATAACAGTTCTTTATTCAATTCTGTGTCCTCAAAGGTAGTCAAGGAAGGTCTGTCCTCACCAGAAATCGCATAAAGCTACTTAATTGGCGCACTCATGGCTGGTCATAGTGGAATCGCTGACTGCTGCAAAGCCATGGAGCTAGCCAGAAGTGGCGCTCTTGCTTCACTCACTTCCGAACGGCACCAAGTGGAATCTCCTCTAATGCCTTACGTCCTAGCAATTAACCAATGGACCCTTCTCGTGCACTTAGTAGGTCAACGATCAGCCCCTGTGTGACAGCGAGACCCTTTTTACCTAAAGTAGAACGCAGAAGATTTACTGAACTACTTGTCTTTAGCAAAGTTCATCTTGCCGCAAAACCAGGGCACTGTCCAAAAGGCATTCAAGCGATAAGGCCAAAAATCTTATTATACACTAGTTGTCAAAGTTGTTTGGAGTAGGGTGAGTTGGAAACATCATGTCTCCTCCTTGCAAAGTCTCCTCCATTGTTTAGCCTTCACCAGACTGAGGTTCAACGACTTGGCAGTCGTTCTGAAACTGATATCTGCTGCCTTAGCAAAATTGTGATACGCTCAAAGTCTTTGTGTTTGGTCTTTGGTCCTTGGACTTTGGTCTTTGATCTTTGGTCTTTGGTTTTTAGTTTTTGGTTGTTGGTTTTTGGTTTTTGGTATTTGGTGTTTGGTCTTGGTCTTTGATCTTTAGTATTTAGTCTGTGGTCGTTGGTCTTTGATTTTTGGTCTTTGATCTTTGGTTTTTGGTCTTTGATCTTTGGTTTTTGATCTTTGGTCTTTTGTGTTTGGTGTTTGGCCTTTGGTCTCTGGTCTTTTGGTGTTTGGTCTTTGATCTTTGGTTTTTGGCCTTTAGCCTTTGGTTTTTGGTCTTTGTCTTTGGTCTTTGTCTTTGGTCTTTGGTCTTTAGTTTTTGGTCTTTAGTCTCTGGTCTTTGGTGTTTGGTGTTTGGCCTTTGGCCTCTGGCCTCTGGTCTTTGGTGTTTGGTCTTTGATCTTTGGTTTTTTATCTTTGGTCTTTGGTCTTTGGTTTTTCGTCTTGGTCTTGATCTATGGTCTTTAGTATTTAATCTTTGGTCGTTGGTCTCTGGTCTTTGATCTTTGGTTTTTGGTCTTTGGTTTTTGATCTTTGGTCTTTGGTATTAAGTCTTTAGTCTTGGGTCTTTGGTCTTTGGTTTTCGATCTTTGGTCTTTGGCTTTTGATCTTTGGTTTTTGATCTTTGGTCTTTGATCTTTGGTCTTTGCCTTTTGTCTTTAGTCTGTGGTCTTTGGTCTCTGGTCGTTGGTATCAGGTCTTTGGTCTTTGGTTTTTGGTCTTTTGTCTTTTGTCTTTGGTCTTTGATTTTTAGTCTTTGGTCTTTTGTCTTTGACCTTTGGTTTTTGGTCTTGGTCTTGATCTTTAGCCTTTGGTCTTTTATTTTTAGTCTTTAGTCTTTAGGCTTGGGTCTTTGGTCTTTGTTGTTTGATCTTTATTCTTTAGTCTTTGTTTTGGTTGAATTCTAAGAGTCTTCTAATCTATTATTATAGGAGTTTTAGGTACCCCAACGGGCAGACCTTATAATCTCTCCAAATGATCCTGTTAGGATCGACTTCTTAACCTAACCTAAACTAATATTCATCGGTACACCACATTTCATAGCAGCGAAGTTTGAATACGGCCATTATTTCCTAGCAGCCCTAGCTAATCTCTTAAATTAAAATATGTACATACTTCAACATTTTCATAATACTCAATTAATTATCCTCATAAGGACCATTGTATGCGACTTGTATTCCCAAATGTTCTTAACTTGTTATCGACACCATAACTTTGTTTAATCTTCTAAGCTTTCTAAAAATTACTTCATGTGTTAGTAGCAGCAATAGCAAAGTGCAACATGTTACATAATTGCTAATAAACTCAAAGCCGCAACAAGGTTTTTCAACTAAGCACAATGAGAGCTACATCAATCTTAAAGTAAAGTGCTCATATGAGTACTACGGATTTTCACTAAGGCAATAACTTAAAGTTGAAACAATAATAACCACGGAGTACTTGCTGGAAAAGCTATAATCTTCACGCAACAGTCAATGCAAAAATATAGAAGTTTCTTCGAAATGTGTTATTTCTGCTTCAGAGCAACTTTGGAAGAAGCGGCGAGTAAGAAATTGTTAAGATAAAGGATAATAAGAGAAGAAGTTTCAAGAATTGAGACCACAACAAACTGCTACTAATTATGGCGCACAGCATAACTCGGAAAAGCGTGGTGAAGTCAACAGAAGAATTTTGCAATTAAGTTGAAGAGTTGAAAGCTTTTAAAATAGACTTTTGTAGCTGAAAATATCGCAGCTTGACTGCCGTACGTATCGGCTTAATACGGATTAACAAATCTGGAAAGAAAAGGAATATTTTCATCAATATAGTAGAATAAAAATCACATGCAAATGCATCTCGCTTCCCTCTTCCACTCTCGATGTCTATCCCATCCCGTTTGTGTTACGGCGGATTGTTTCGTTGCGAGCTAGGAATCTGCGACAGTCGTTTCGCTTGCAGCTGTACGTAAGGAGCTTGCAATGCCGCCCCACAGTTCCCTTATACCAAGTTGCTGATAAGTGCTCTCCGAGAGCAGGAGTACAAGTCGAGTAGAAATCTGTTCGGCTGTCTGTTGTGATTACAACTTTTCGACGTTAAATCTTCCTTGTGTTTGTTGACGTGGGTTTTTTGCTGCACAGAGACGGGTGCGTATCTTGGCTACAATAAGATAGTGGTCCGAGTCAATGTTCGGATCTCGGAGCGTACGCTCCGCTGGAGCCGTGTCTTTCGTCTTTCGCAACATGATCGAACTTGTTTGTGGCGTTTCTTGATTAATCTTCTTATGCTGGAATCTAGTACTACATAAAACCATATTTCGGGCCCCGGCGAAGTCAATTAGCTTCAACTCATTTAGGGATGTTTCCATCTGGAAGCTGAATTTACCGACCGTAGTGCCAAAGAAACCTTCTTTGCCCACCCTGGCGTTAAATTCGCTAAGCATGATTTTTGATAACGTGGCGAGGCAGCTCTCATAGGTGCGCTCCAAGCGCTCATAGAATCCATCTTTGGTCACATCGTCCTTCCTTTCCGTTGGGGCGTGGGCACAAATCAGCGATATGTTGAACAACTTCACTTTGATGCGGATTGTGGCTAGACCACCGGGGTTAATGCCAGGACTCGGCGACAGAGTCTCTCTCGCACCACGAATCCCACACGGAATGATGTCAGCTTTTATTTTCACAAGGAACTTCTCAATTAAGGGACCGGGCATTCCAGGTGCATGCCTTTAAATCGTTATCCTTAATGCGTTTGCCATGGTCGTCATCAAAAGGTGGACTCTTATCCGAGGCTGTTTACGCTTTTTCTTTGGTAGTGTTATTTATGTGCCGGGTTCCAACCATTAGCTCGCCTTCAAACGGATGTTTTCTGGCTACCCAGAAGATACTTGGTCAAAGACCAGAAGTCATGAGCTGCTTGAGTCATACATATTAAAAAGAATCGTTTCTGACCACTCTCAAGTGAATGGCAATCAGAGAACTTTCCTCACTTGCATGAACTTCTACACATGACTCCATCCTCCCTCAATCTAGTACTACGGATAACCATATTTCAGACCCCGACGAATTCGATTAGCCTTAACCCTTATCACAGTCTTTTTTGTCGTTATTCCGGTTAACTGCTGCTAATTGATTTTATTTCTTCAGAGTCTGCCTCCCTTTGACTTTTTATATGGTATTAAAACTGAACTCAGTAACTTGTTGAACTGACCTTCAGGAAACGAAAAAACTTTAAGAATTTTGCTTTCTCTGACTTCGGTAGAAATAAAGAACACCAAACAGTTACAGTTTATGCTTAACGGTACTTAACGACAGTTGTAGAGGACAGCGTTTCACCGATTATTCTAAGCATTTTTCCTGGATAATTTTTTTTTTTGTGTTTATAGAGTTTATGCTCATCACCTGTTCACTTTCCACCAGCTGTCGCGCATTCGGAATTATCACGTGCGCTTGCTGCTTTGAAGCACGAGGATATATACTCAACCTATTAAGTTCATTAAGAGACACCTACGCGACCATTTAATGCCAACCGAATTGATGCTGAACCGCCTCACCGGACCTTCCCTTTATTACCCATCACTCTCTCCTCTCATTCGGCCAAGCTTCGGTATTTTCGGCGCTGTGGACTTGCAAATACTGTTGACCCAGCTGCACTTGCAGTTTTAGTGCTTTTAAAACATTTTTGTTGTTTTTTCGTTATTGTTGCTCGTGTTGTTGTTGTATGTGTATTCACACTTTTGCCACTAACGGCATTCATTAACGTTTAATTTCACTAATGCCGCCGGCGAGCGTCAAGCGCACTGACCGCGAGCATCGCTATAGCTGCGGCGCAAGGGCTTTGATCGGCGACACAATTGGCGCTGGGCGAAAGTGCCATTTGTTGTTGTTGTTGTGTGTAGTTTTGCAAATGCTATGCGGCAACGGTGTGAACAGGTGTGCATGAAGTTTGAAAATTTTAAATAAATGTTTTGTTGTTTTTTCGAGTTTTTTTTGTTGTGGTTGCTTTTATTATTTTAATACTCACGCAACATGTTGCAGCAGAGTATACTAGCTTTGTTCAAATATCACTTAACGCGCTACTTTTATTAAGCTTAAACCATCAGCTGTCGTTTAAATCTTGCGTTAATTCAGGGGCACCCTGTATTTAGTTCCAATCTTGCGTTAATTTAGCGGCACCCTGTATTTAATTGCAATTTTGCGTTAGTTTTGAGCCATCCTCTGTACATATAAATTAATGGAATGATAAGACGTTTTGAGATCCGAGTGACTGTCTGTGTGTCTGTTACTTTTGGGCTAACAATCGGCTATAAAAGTGGGCGTGGCTCCGCCTCCTTAGTGGTCTAATTTATATATATTTCAAACCGCTGCAGCTAAACTTGTTGAGCAGAAGCCCTTTTAACAATTCTTCTTACACTTTGAAAATTGTCAAAATCAAATAATAATCACGCCCACTTCCCACATAACGGTTACTTTGAAAACTGTTAAAAGTGCGAAAACTCATTGAATATACTACTGTGCCCAAAAAATAAGGTAACATTTGAATTTAAGCTGCGCGCGTCGAAGTTTTTGGAGAATTATTTTTTTTTTAGGTTGATAGTACTGTCAGTCACATTTATGTCAAATTTCACGTCGAAATATTCATTAGTGTTTGAGATACGTGTCGTTTTGTGAGCTGCTAAAAGTGAGTTTTCCGTTTTTTGCGATGTCGAAATTTATTGAGCAAAGAATTTGCATTAAATTTTGTTTACGGAATCAATTTTCTGCTGCGGATACGTTGAGGATGGTGCAGAAAACCTTTGATGAAGAGGCTATATCTAAAAAAAAATGTTTACAAGTGGTATAGTGAGTTCCAAGCCGGCCGTGAACGTGTCGAAGACGAAGAGCGTCCAGGGCGACCATCAACCTCAACCGACGAAGCTCACGTTCAACAAATCAAAGATTTGGTGTTGAAACACCGTCGATTAACAATTAGAGATCTTGCTAATGAATTTGGCATATCGAAAGACTCAGCCAATGCCATTTTGAAGGATGTTTTGGGCCTCAAGCGCGTCAAATCTCGATGGTACCGAAAACATTTAATTTTTTGGAAAACAGGCGTCGGGTTGAAGTGTGTGAAACGATGCTTTCCGACTACCAGGGTGTCATGAAACGCATTATAACTGGCGATGAGACTTGGATCTATGCTTACGACCCCGAAACAACCGATCAATCGAGCGGATATCGTGCCAAAAGAGAGCCGAGACCAAAAAAATCGCACCAAAGTCGTTCAAAAATCAAGGTCATGTTGACTGTTTTCTTCGATTATCGTGGTGTTGTGCATTATGAATTCCTTCCAACCGGTCAAATAGTCAACAAGGAATATTATTTGAACGTTATGCGACGTTTGCGTAACGTTATCCGCCTAAAAAGGTCGGAATTTTGGGAAAAACAGTTCTTGGTTTTTACACCACGATAATGCACCATACCATACTGCCCTCGTAATTCGTGATCATTTTGCCAAAAACCCAACCCATATCGTTCCGCAACCACCGTATTCACCTGATCTGGTGCCGTGCGACTTCTGGCTTTTCACCAAGCTTAAAAGACCGCTCCGGGGAAGACGGAACTGAAGGCCATCCCGGAAAGTGACTTCAACCAGTGTTTCGAAGATTGGAAAATTTGTTGGCATAAGTCCATTGCATCGGGAGGGGACTACTTTGAAGGGGATGAAATTGATTTGGAAGAATAAATAAAGAATTTTCAAAATAAATACAATGTCATCTTATTTTTTGGGCACAGTAGTATGAAACGGAAGTACAACCAAGATGGTGGAGAAGTGCTTTATAGGAACAGTTGTAAATATTGAACAAGGGGCATGACAACGCTCACCTTTAAGTGAAATCCTACAACTCAGGAAGTACTTGACCAATTTCAACCAAATTAGGTGTGTGAGGTTGTCAAACCATTCCTTTCAGCGAAATCGGATGACAACTCCACCTACTTGCATTAAAACAAACTTTTAAATTCCATCTGATTCATTAACTTTCTTCTTCTTTATTGCCGTAGACAGCGCTTACGCGGTTATAGTCGAGACATCACGCCAGTCGTTCCTCCTTTTCGCTGTTTGGTACCAATTGGTAATTCCAAGTACAACGTCCGGTGTGTTTTACGTGGGTACCTGCTGACAACAGCCTTACTCCACGGCGCTCAAAAGCACAGCGGATCAAATCAATGCATTGATCAGCGCCCTGAGAATGCTAAGCATTTTTAGTACCAATTGGCAATGTGGAATGGACACACTAACCACCTTGGTCGGGTTCGAGGCCCATCTAAAACCTCTGCCGTGCTTTGAGTCCGGCACCCGGTTGCAATGCAACTCCACATTCGACTGACAAAGTCAGTTCATCCCGCATTTGGGTTTCAACCCCAAACACCACGATACTTCCCGAGGGGCCAGTCCACATGAGTAGGTTGCAGTTACCTCCAAGGGCTCCTGCTCCCCGTGGTACCAGAATTAAGTCTCCGGTCAGGTTATTCCAAGTACAGCCAGGTCATCCTCTACCTGGTCTTTCCAAACGAAGTGGAGGTATTCCTCTTCCATTGCTTCGGACGGCATGACCTAGCCAGCGCAGCCGCTGTCTCTTTGTTTGTTTAACTATCGTCGTATATCTCGTACCCCTTATCATTCCATCGAATGCGTCATTTGCCGTTGTGAACGCGCAAAGAACCATAAATCTTCCGCAAAACCTTTCTCTAGAAAACTTATAACGATGACTCATCGTCAACGGCTCTGCACCATATCGCAGGACGGGGAATTTGAATGACTTGTGAATTTGGTCTTTGTTTCTCGAGAGAGGATTTTACTTCTCAATTTTCTACTCAGTTCAAAGTAGCACCTGTTCCCTAAGGCTCATATACTACTGCGAGCAGAAAATAATAAGATTTTTTTTTCATTATTTGAAAATTCATAAATTATTCGCCAATACACATGAGCCAAACAGCAGTTAAAGCCGTTAATGTCCGGCATAACCTTCAATGTCCGTAGCTATTCACGTTTAATGTTTTCAGTTAACTCAAAGCAGTTCCCCGGAGCGATCGTTTGAGTATGCTGAATAGCCAACAAGATGCTTAATCAGACGAAAACGGTGGTTACGGCACGATATTGGTTGAAAATTTGGCGGAAAACACACAAGAATCAATGCGACGGTGCAAAAACCAAGAGCTATCGACCTTATTACGAAGAGCTTCGTGCAAACAACGCTTAACACACAAATAGTATTCTTTGTTAACAGTTATGGTCGGATGGAAGAAATTCAGAATTCACATATCGATAACCGAAGAAAACTCTAAACATAGTCTTGATTTTTTACCTGATTTGACCTGATTTTTCGTCTTGAGCTTGCCTTTGTTTCGATATTTGGCCGATTGGTAGTCTATTTCCGGGTCATAAGCATAGATCCAAGATTCAGCGCCAGTAGCAACACGTTTCATGACATCCTTGTATCGGAAAACATTGTTTCAGAGATGTTAACGGGACGCTGTTTTTCGAAAAAAATTAAGAATTTTTTAACCAATTTTGTTTCACCTTTCTTAGACCCAGATGATCTATCAAAATGATTTTTACTTATTATATTTTATTTCAACAATGACAGTATGATAACCAATTGTTGATTGGAGATTCTCAAGCTTCAATTTCTTCACTTTATTGACGAATTGATCATCAGTTGATGTTAATGGGCGCCCTGGACATGGTTCGTCGTCAATGCGTTCTCGACCCGCTTTGAGTATTTTGTACCGATCAAAAACAGTTGCTTGCGACAAACATTTATCACCGAAGTCCTTTTCCAATATTCCCATCGTTTCGGCACCAGAAATTTGATTCCACACACGAAATTTTTTGGAACTTCTTTGTTGAATAATTTCACTCAACGTAAAAATCGCCGAATGCACTTTATGTACTTCCGAAAAACAAGCGTATACTAAAAACTGGTGGTTATTTTGATGTGACATTTGGCACTAACGTCACTGACAGTCATTCAAACCCAGAAAAAAATTTCGACGAATGGGTTTCCGCGCAAAATTTAAATTGAAAACTCTTAGTAGCATTTTATATAAAAAATTTGATAAAATTATAAAAGAACTTTAAAATGCCGTATTAACATAATTTATTTCAGCGACTTTGACCCTTGCAAGTGCCAGCGTATACAATGTTCGGTTGCACCCGAGCATGGAAGGTCTAAGTTCGTACTTTTTTTTTGCGTATAAACGCCGTAAATTTATGCAGAATATATGATTTATTGGCGCTAAATATGTGGAATACATTCATACAGACACAAACACACCAATGCATGAAAACATTTGCCGAAGCATTTATCGCCAAAACACAAACAAATACTATCACACACACTCGCTCACACAAACACATATAAACCCATATAAATGCCTGCTCATATATTCATTTAATCGCACATGCACCTGTGTGCGTCCTTAATTATGTGGTTCGACATTTTTTGCTGTTTTTACTGACTTTGCTTTTGTTGTTGCTTTGGTGCGACCTCATTTGTTCACGTGCAGCCGCATTTGCTTGTAATTTATCACCATCGTAATTTATTAAATTATTTATACGCTCCAAAATATTTATTTATTTTTTCCTTTTGTTTTTGTTTTTTTTTTTCGGTAATTGCTGCACATTTACACCGTTATATTGCATTAAAAATTAATATAAATTAGACAAACATAGATTATTTTATAATTAGCGAAATAATTTGACAAAAAATATTGTTGGTTTTTCTTGTTTTTGTTTTTGTATGTCGCATTTTGCACTTAACTCGCTCGTAATTTATAGCTGGCGCACTAATGAATAATGACAATGCTGTAAATTTACACTCATTACACGGGTCAATTGAAGGCGAGCGCAAATTATTGCAAATTCGGTTGGAAAATATGGCGGCGACGCGGCTTAAAAAGTTCAATAACTTATAAACATATTAAACAGCAGTAATGTATTTTTGCTTGAATGCCACATAGCAACTGACAAATTGGCAGCATCAGGAGACCATAAATGCAGGAAGAGAGTGAGAGAGAGAGAGAGTTTTTCAAAGATCGCGTCAGTTAGCAACATACAACCCTGTCTGGAAACCACTGCTGGCAAGAATGTAAAAATTTCGGCAATTTTCTTCGAGCTATAGGTCTTCAAATGGTACTTCAAAATTAAAATACAATTTCAGTGTGGAAAATCGCTGAAATATTGTGGAAAAATACCCCCTGCGACCTCATTTACGAGTACCTTTATTTCGCTAAGTATTTAAGGAATTGTGAATAAAGAAATCACCGGAAAAAAAATGAATTTTACTATGTTGTTAAGACTGTCCTTACTTACTATGCCAAATATGAGCGCGACCGGTCAACCAGTTTGCTGCTGTAAGCTGCTTAAATCAGTACACGAGTCTCGTTCTGGACGACCTACGGCCTCTTCAACTGACGAAAATATTAAAAAGTGAAGAATAAGGTGCTTGAAAGTCCTCAGAAAAGTAAGAGAGAGATGGAAAGAGAGCTCTACATCTAGTGCGAGGCCATTCGAATGATTTTGGCGGATTTTTCGGGTATGAAACGCGTTCCTCCTCGACTCGTTCCGACAGAGATGATTTTTTTTCTAAAGCGTATCGTGGTATCTTTGAACATGCTTGATCGAGTTCCGATTCCACATTCTTGAAGAGCGTTATAACACCCGATGAAACATGGGTCTATGAGTTTGACATGCAAACAAGTCAACAATCATCGGAATGAAGGAGAAAAAAAACATAAAAAAGTGCATTAAATGTGGTGGGGATTAATTTGAAGGCGACAAAATAAATATTGATGAATAATTCCATATTTTGCGTTTTATTTATTTCCGGGTACTTTGTGACAATGTACGTCAACGCATGAAGTTTGACGTAATTGAAAACCATTAGGAAACAAACGAGTAACCAAAACAACAACAACAAAAAAGTTAAGTGCTTGTAGCCCAAGACTTAACTATATTGCCAAAAACACAAAATCCCGACGGACGGAAGTTCATATCAAAAATTTATAAAGTGTAATTCAGGAAAACTTCAATTCAAAGGTCCCTAGCCTGACACGTACATGGCGCTACTCGAATTAAATCCATATAAATTTTAGTTAGCCTAGCCAGCTATGGGTTTATTAGTTTGTGAATCATGTCAGTTTGAGTGAAACAACTTTTTATTGTGAAAAAAATGGATACAAGGGAAGTTCAAATGTTGATAATTTTTTTTTTTTTGTAAGAAAAAATACAGGTGAAGCAAAAACTTGCCTTGATGATGAGTTTCCGGACACAGCCCAAGGAAAATCGAGCATCAAAGATTGGTATGCCCAGTTCTGAATTTCGGAAATGACCACCGAAGACGGTGAATAGTGTGGACGCGCTAAAGAGGTTGTTACCGACGGAAAGATCAAAAATCTACAAATCGATTTCCCGCGATCGTAAAGTGAAGTTGTTCGAGATGGCAGGTGCCCTAAAGATATCATCGTATCATTTGATGAATATTTGGATAAAGAAAGTGGTTGCTGCACGAGCTCACTTTGGACTAGAAACAGCGATCAGATGATGATTCGGAGCAGTGTTTGGAGATGCTTAAGCGTACTAAACCCGAGCTCTCGCGTTGTTATTGGGAGATTCATGGCTCTAATATTTTACGCCGTAGTCCAATCGATATTCATCCAAATAGACTGCGCACGATGAACTCGCTTGGAAGCGTGCAAAAACGCATAATTTTTATTGGCTACCGAGAAAGGAAGCAAATTTTGGCTCCTAGCCACTATTTCCTGTTCTCATATCTCAAAAGAATGCTTGCTGGGAAAAAAATTTTATTCAAATGAAGAAGTGATCGCCGAAGCTAAGGTCTAGGATGGACAAGGGTTTTTCAGTTGACTTGTTAATTTACGAATAAAATGGAAAATCATCAATTTATTTTCGAGAGAGCTTAAAGGTCGTTTCTATTGGTAATACCTCAGATACCTTTATGAGAGTCGCCAAACCGCGCTGCGCCACAATACAGGGCCCGACCACAAATGATGCTTGGATACAGATTCAGATCAGGCTAAGTCACTTTATGTCAGTAATACGAAACACGGCTCTAAAGATGAAAATCCAAATTAAGATTTTGAAGTAGGAATAGTGGATATCTTTGTTGATTAGTGAATCTGAGTGGCTTTCCATATAGATCAGTGGTTCTGAGTGGCTCTGCGTGGTTCTTAATTACTGTTCCTTTTTCTCAGTGGCTCTTCTTCATTTTTTCTATTTCTGATAGTTTCTCCTTTATTCTCCTTGATCCTTAGTAGTTCTCACTGATTCTCAATGCCTTGTGTGATTCTCATTGATACCCATTGATTCTGACTGACTCTCCCTGGTTCCTATTAGTTCTCAGGGATACTTCCAGTTTCATTTGTTCTTTCTATTTTTTCTTATTCACAATCGTATTCTCTGGTTCTCACTGATTCGCTGTGGCTCACAAAAGTTCTCGCTGGTATTCCTGGCTCTCTCTGGATCTTGGTGATTCTTGGTGGTTATTGGTGGTTTTCAGTGGCTCTCACTGGTGCTTAATGGTTTCCAATGGTTTTAGTGGTTCCTTCCGGAGTTTCCGTGGTTTTAACTGGTTCTAAAATAAATAATTATTTCCAATTATTGCTGCTGATGTTTCTCCGTGATATTTCATTTCAACTGATCGGATATATACATTTAACATTATCTCTAACGGTTCGATCTGGATGTTACAAAGATCGGGGCAAACTTAGTTTAAAATCATAAACAAGATTTTGGCAAATCCGTTGAAAGACAGAGATGATAACAGAAAATTTTTCAGAAACACAGACTTCCTTTACTGATATAAAAAAAAGCTCATTTTTGTAAAATAGAGACCAATCATTCATTTAATCCAGCCTACAAAAGTTTCAATCTTTCTCTTTGTCAGGGTAAACGTTATTAACCATGCATTGAACCCGAAGAAAATCGTCGTTGAATCATGACAGCCTCGACATACTTGAAAGCCAGCAAATTTGAAATTTTTATCCTTGGTTAAGTCATAATATTTCATTCGTCGGCACTTATAATTGATCAATCGAAGGCCTTTAAAAGTAATAGATAAATTTATCGTCAGTAAGTGACTCGTGACTGCGCAAAAACTGAGTTCAAACGGGATATTGGTACCCAAAATGCACTTTGTTTCATCGTACCATTACCACAATTATATTCGTACAAATAATCCAAAAGCATCAAAAAAATTTCTTTGAATTTTAAATACCCGTGCAGCATAGCTATAATTTACAGTTAAATGATGAAGTTATTAAAATGTTTTATTATTTAGTGCTGAAATTAATACGTAATTCTCGCTAAAATCCGGCGAGGGCAATAACTATTAACTTATAAATTATTAATTGTAATATTCAGCAAATAAAAGTATTAAAAACGAAATAATCGAAGTCTTAGCAATTTACATTTCGAAAACGTTTATTGTGTATGAATTTGTATTTGAATTTACAGCTATTATTATGCGATAAAATATTAATACCCTTAATTGACCAAAACAATATATGTTAACACCCGTACATACATATGTAGGGTTATGTATTTGTGTTGATTGTGAAACATTTTATACAATTTGAATTTTCGGCAATGCTGCCACCCGCTGCGATACCGACCATGGTGAAGCGAAAATCACCAAAATTCACAATTAAATATGTAGAAGTCAATAAACGCATATAATTACGTACTATGTTCAAATTCAGTGCTTGTGTGATTATTGTAGCCTCACATTAGTGGTGTTATTACTAAGTAATAAAAAAAAAATTATTTTATTATTATTAAAAATAATAATTTAAAAAATTTCACGGATTCCAGAAATCGTTTCAAAATTATACTGTTATGTCCATAAATAGTAAGACTTTCTTCACAATCTTAATTTATTCTTCAAAATCTATGTCGTCCACCTCAAAGTAATCTACTTTGCCTCCAATACACTTGTAAAAATATTTTTTTCCAATCCTCGAAACAGTTCCTAAAGTCAGTTTCCGGAATAGCCTTCAATGCGCATTGCGATTCACGTTTTATGTTACTTTTTTCAATTGATTCAAAACGGTTTCCCTGAAGCGGTAGTGAGAATTTGCTATATAGCCAGAAGTCACAGGGAGCTAAATCAGACGAATTTGGTTGTTGCGGCACAATATTTGCTGAAAATTTGGCGAAAAACTCGCGAAGAATCAATGCAGTATGCGAGGATGCATTATCGTGGGGCGAAAATCAAGAGTTTTTGGCTCATAATTACGTCCCCATCTAACGAATAGCTTAGCGCAAATGCCCCATAATACTCAAATAAGTAATATCTCTTGTCGACACTTTGGGCAGACGAAAGGTATGCGGTGTGTACAACACCTCGACAATCGAAGAAAACTGTCAAGATAACCTTGATTTTTGACCTATTTTAACGTGGTTTGACGTGATAATGCACTTTATGCCCTTCAGAAAGACAAGCGTATACGAAACACTAATGATTACTTTGAAGTGACATTTGGCACAGATATCACTAACAGTCACACTAACCTAGGAAAAAGATATATCCACAAATGGGGTTTTGGGCGAAATTTAAATGAAAAAGAAAGAAAAAGAATTTAAATCGGAACTTAAATCGTTTTTTCAGATTTTTCGAAGGAAGTCATCAAATAATAAAAATTCAATTTTCGAAAATTTTATTTCTATATGTTTTGGGAATTGTAAATCAAAATCACCGTTCTATGGAGAGTATTGGGATAATAGCCAAAATTAAATTTCATTTTTATTTAAACAAACGAAATTTGGTTAAAATCCTTTAGTTAGTTTGTGAGAAGTAAAACTACCGTTCTTCCAGGTTTTCAGAAGTTTTGCCATTCTCCCTCGGGTTCTCACTGTTTCTCAGTGCTTATCAAGAACGCTTCCAGCTTTTTTTTCGAATATTCAGTCGATATTCAGCGAATCTACCTGCTTCTCACTAGTTCCCAATGGCTCTCCTTGTTTCTCTGCAGTTCACCAAATTTCTCTCTGAATCTTGGTGGTTCTCCGAGTTACTCCCTTGTTCTTTTTGATTCTGACTACACAAGAGTGTGCACTAACTACTCAACATTTGTACTTTTCGCTATATAGTATACTTTAGTCCTTTAAATCTAATTTCGTTTTCGACTATTTTGCGTTAAGGGGGTATTCTACTCTAGAATTTTGAAAAATTCGATTTTTTTTCATATATTTAAAGTTTAGCCTTTCAAAAATATGACCTTGGAAGGATTTTTCAAAATTCGACTTATTTTCGGAGATACACCCGATTTTGTGAAGTGGCGTCCGTGTTGTCTCCTAAACTTTAAACGCGTTTTTCTCGGAACTACTTTTTTCTACACGGTACGGCATTATCTCAAGTTTTATCCAACCGATTTACTTAAAATTTTGTGTGAACCTTCTTTATATAATCCTTTATCGTTTCTGCCAGCATCGTGTCAAAAATTTTGTTTTTAATATTAAAAAAAATCAGGAATTTCAAAAAAAGCGTAAAAAATGATTTTTATTTTCAGGCAGTCGCCATTTTTCAAAAATTTTTTTTTTCGTGTTCCCGGACTATAACGGCATCCTTACTGATTAAGAATTTCTTCTGATTTTTTTTTCAGACCACTAGGAGCGTCAGGATCAATATCACCAGGATGTGCCATTTTTTTTACACCTTTCTCTCCCCCTCCCCCTCTAATTATTTTAATTTTTAATATTTTTTTGTAAAATTTGTTTTCTGTATTCTTAAGATATCAATAAAAACACCATAAAAAAAGGATAGTAAAAATATTTTTGGTTTTTTTTTTTAAATAAAATTCAAAAAACTGCCCAAAATTTGATTTCTCGAGTAGAATACCCCCTTAAAAGATTATTTCGCTGATTGTTCCAAAAAATATCCTTTTTTATATCAAGTTTTCATGGGCGTGGCAAATATATAACTTATGTAATAATTTTCCATCATGCTAGTCCTATCTTAATGCGCAGCGCTTTAGTATGCATCGCCTTTTAATAACCAGCTAAACATTCAACAGTTTTTTGTTCAATATTGGCCTTGCCATGGAAGTATGTCAGGAGAATAATTGTTAAAGCTTTCAGAGTATTAAATATCGCTTAACTTTACATGGCATTTGCATATGTGTATATACTAGAGAATATATATGTAGAATTATATATTAGGGTGTGGTAATAAAAATTTATTAGGTTTCTTCAACTCAATGCTCTGAAAAGTTATCTAGTGTTGCAATCTGGCAACGCACAACTACTTTTATTAAAATATGAAAAATTAAAGCTTAATTTGTTTGCAGAAAATTTCTATTTTTTCATGAATTCTAAAAAAAATTATTAAAGAAAAATTGAACGCTGTGGTTTAGGAAACATTTTTAAAAACCTATTTTGTTTAGAATTCTAATTATTTTTACAAATAAGTATATTAGACAGGAGATACTTTCTTAAAATAGTACATAATCAGATATGAGGTTTTTCGAAAAATAGGAAACTGAAAAGAGGAGTATCGCTTCGCTAAAACCCAGCAGCATATTGGACGCTATCTATACGCTATGCGTAGGTGAGTTTTTGTAATTTTAGGAGCGAGCACAAGAGACCTAAGGTGGCGGTGCATTCCTCGTCTAACAATCAAGCGGGTGATCTTTCCACTGGTATTAAAAGATCAATTTTTTTATTGCATAATAATAATAAACATTTTCTAAAATTTTGAAATTTGAATTTATTTATTTATATAAGAAAATCGGACTGATTATTTAATTCCACCATTAAAAAAAAAAATCGCGAAAATCAGTGATTTTTTGGAGGGTCAAACTGAGACGATCCCTTAAGGTAGTAGTCTAGTAGCTTGGGTTCAAAAAATCTAAAATTTTTTTTTACTTAATTTGAAAGACCAATGTCTTGAGAATACACTGTGAAAAATTCAGACAGAAATTCGAAATATTTCGGGAGTTATAACGAGTTTCCTAGAGCGCCTCGGAGTTCTCTTTCTCGGAGTTGTTGAATTTTAAACGCGTATTCTCAAAACATTGTTTTTCTGGTCGGCCCGGGTCCTAACTTTTTTTTCAAATACATTTTTTTTTATATTTTCAATATGTAAATAACAACACTCTAAAAATTCAAGACAATTAATTTTTATTTTTCTATAAAAAACCACCCTCCAAAGAAGTCATTAAAATAAGCATAAGTTACCAGACTACTACCTTAAGAGATCATACTGGGAGCAAATTTCTTTGCGATGTCTACCAAGCATTTTTTCAGATCGTAAATCAAAAATATATTTCAATTTTAACCTCCCTACTAGTTGAAATGTTTAAAAGTGCGCTCCTGCTAAACGCGCCGTTGTTGCTCGCTGAAGTGCATTGACACTACTTACACATATATACTACATATGTACTGTATGTAGTAGCAGCAAATGATAGCATTTGGAATAAATTCCTGCAAATCCCAAAATTCTAATAAATACTTGTATATACAAAAATATGTTTAAGCTTATGCAATGATATTCGAATTTACATTTTTTAGTTGGACAGTCACTCGAATAGTTAACACTTTAAAAGTGAAATATGCGAGTGAAAAACAACATAGTATTTGCAACATCAAAAGTATTACAAATATATAAATAATAAATTAAACCAAATTGCATTTTTTACTTTTTTATAAACACAATTTTTTAAAAGTTGGAAATATTCTGCTAGTATATAAATGGCTTGTCAAGTAGTGCTTCGTGTGAAACGAAAGTGCCAATTGTAAACAGAAAGATGACAACCCTTCCATTTTTGGTTTTGGAAATATAACGGGGTTTTCAATAGGGACGCTACAATTGTAGATCGATAGGACATCAAACGACGCCAAGTTTTTTCGCTCTTTTGAGATTCCTCTTAACTATGACATACCATTCTATCATGTAAAGATAGTCGATCCAACAACGAGTCGAAATTATTAAATTTTGCTACGAAATTCGGAGTCAGTGGCCTCAACTTAAAGAGCGCTAGGTCCAATTTATGTCGTTATAACCGTCCTGCCAGATTAACAATTGAGCGTCTAAAGGAAAAATTTTAATCCACAGGCATAGCACTAAATCCTTCCGAGCCAGTGAGACAAAGAAGTGATCCTAGTGCCGCGAATATTGCTTGCGCAAGCGCATCAATTGAGAAAGACCCAAATTAGTTTCTCAACGATGAGGCGTATTTCTGGCTGAATGGTTTCGTAAATAAGCAAAATATACATTATTGGGGCAATTATATTCAGGGGGTAATCTACACGTATTCAATGAGTCACTATTTCTTCCCGAAAATCAAGTCTATGGTCTATGCCAACAAGCCAGCGACGACTGATGAACTACGCAGGAATATCGAATGTGAAATTGCAGCAGTATTGGCCGATTTATGTATGCTTGAAAACCGTAGAAAATTGGGTTAAGGATCAGGACTTCTGAAAGCGTGTCCCTGGAGGGCATGCACCAACAAAACGTTCGAAGATTTCGTGTTAGCTTCGTGCTGATGCTCTGGCTTATATTCAGCTTTAAGTCTGATCGAAGCTCAGACTACTTTCCTTTACGAACTGAGTGGAACTTTTGCTAAGACTGCAATTGAACTTCATCCGAGATTCGGTTATGAGCGAATTTGTACTACTTGTTGTGGAAAAAGTAGTGGTTCTTCAGACATTTGGGCGTGGGGCCTCGTATACAAGTAATAGTAAGTTTTGATTGTAGACCTCCTCCAGAACAACCAATGGATCCTAGAAAAAAATATGGTTCCACAGCGCATTTTGATGAAGTGGAAACTCGACAGTTTCACCTATTTCCGGTTATACATTAAGTTGCCTCAAAAAATGTATATCGCTCTTGTGTTGCCACATGATATATGCAACAAATTAATTTTCCACAATTTGCAACAAATAAACGCAGTTACAAGTAACCCGATAATGCCGAATCAAATTAGAGCAGCGAAGGGAGTGTTGTGCGACCAGTGGCGTGTGGCATGTATCAGGTGAGTTTTAATTAAAAGCTATCTAACGATACATGCACAGCTACCGTGGTATGAGTGTAATTGGTGGCAATGCGAAATTTGCATTTAGCAAATTACATAAGAGTGCAAGAGTAGCATTGGTAATGCAACACAGCCGCAATGTGGCAGAAGTGACCGCGTTTAATGCCTGCGCAGCAAAATTGCAAAGCATTTAAAATGTTGCAAGCAACTACCATATGTATGTGTTTGCAACATACATATGTATGTATGTGGCATGCAACATTGATTTGCACACTGATGACGAGAGGATGCTATGCGCTAAAATACTAGTTAGATGTTAACGAGCGAGATAGCAGCAACAACAACAACAAAATATATTAAAAAATACAAAAAACAATTGAAACAATAACAACAATAAAAACTATAACTGATCGCACCACAACAACACTAAAAATGTTGCAACCAAATGCAGAAACAATGACAACAACAAAAACTATTCCTGACTGATTCACAACAACACAAAAAATGTTACAACAATATGCACAAACAATTGAAACAATAACAACAACAAAAACGTTTTATATTTTCAAGTAAATGCAAAAACAATTTAAACAATAACAATAACAACAACAAAACCTATTTCTATTTTCAACAAAAAAAAAAAAAACAATTGAAATTATAACAACAACAAAAATTATTTCTGATCTTACCACAACAATACTACGAATAATGCAACAACAACAAATAATGGGAGGCAACAAAACAAAAATTAGATTTAGATCCAACAACCACAACTGCAACACAGCATATTACAAATCAAAAAATGCAACAAAAACAACAATAAGTGTTATAACAACAACAACAAAAGATAATGCAAACTAAAAAAAATGCAATTCTGGATAGTAACACAACAATACTAACGAGTGTTGCAGCAACAGAAGGTTGGTCCTAATTTTGATGCAACAACAACAATAAATGTTTTTAAAACAAAACAAAAAGTTATTTTAAAATTAAATCAGCTATCAAAACAACAGCAATAATAATGATGTAACAACAACATAAAGCAACAACAAATCCAACAACAGCAAAGAGATTTCAAGAACTATAAAGAAAGCGCTAATCGCCTCGTAGGGTAAGTCGAAAATAATTACAACAACAACAGCAACAACAAACACTTCGGCAAAAACTAACCACAACAACAAGCAAATCGACTGCAGAAACTGCAAGCAAAGCACCAAAACACAAATGCTTTGTAAAGCAAGCTAAAAATAATTACAACAACAACAAGTAAAAATTGCACGCTGCAAAGCAGCCGCACAGCGTCACTGAAGCGCAAGCAACGCGTTGCTAATAAAATTACGCGTTTGCCCAAGCCTATGCAGTACTTGCCACACTGGCAAAGCAGCTGATTTCTGTGATTTAATTGAATTTTCACGCTCCCCTTTGGCGGTTGTTCGAAAGGGTGAAGGCAGAGTGGGGGTCTACCGCAACGGCCACTAACACATGTATGTGTATGTGTGTTTAAGGGCTGTAAAAAAAACGCCAGCGGTTGCAAAACTTTCACTTTGCCCACGCGCTTTGACTATTAAACAGAAAAAAGGCAACAGCAACAACAACAACAAACAAATTTGATTATTATTTACGCATTTGATTTCATTACAAACTTAACGCTTCGGCAATGAAGCGTGCTGAGGCATTTAGATGCTAAGCGCTAAGCATTTAATTTTAATTAAAAACCGCAATGCACGTATGTACATATGTGTGTGAAAAGCAATTTCCATGCGCTACAAATAAGCATAAACACACACACAGATACATACGCACATTTATTGAAATCATAATATCTGTTTGATCGCTAGTCGTAATGCAATCACGTTCGGTCGCTGCCAAATTTGTGCCAGTGGCTAGCGCGGGCTTACACTGTAAGTATGTGCGTAGTTGTTGCTTCTGCTTTATTGTTTTTTGTTTTTCGTTATCATGATTTTTTGTTTTGCAGGCCAACGCGCAGCCATCGAATCGCTAGAGCAGAAAAATTGCATTACACTTCTCACTGCACAATGTTATTAGCGTTTTGGCAGCGTGGCATTACATTTATTTCGCGTACTTCGTGCAGGTTACGTATACGCCCTGTGCGAGCGCATGAATTCGTGTTAATGCTGCGGTAACGTATACGCCATGTCATGCAACAAATTACTTGCTGACTGCTGTGGTATTTGGGCATATTTTAATATTGTGGAAAAATTTTTAAACTTTCAAAGCACAAAATTGAAAATATGCATGGGGAAATTTTTTTATGTATATTAGGGTGGGTCAAAAAAAATTCGATAATCTTTTTTTCGCTTGGTACTCGGAAAAATGGGTTTTTGGACAGCTCTAAGAAAGTCTTTACAAGTATAAGCTATAGAAAATAAATATTGAAGACATTAATCTATATATCTATCTAGTATAACTTCAGTTCACTCTAGAGTTGCTGAAAAAGGTAATGTATGCTCAGGAGATGGAAAGGAGTAACATTTACAACTTTCCCCCTACTTTTCGCAATCGCAAATAAACAATCTCGAAATAAGAAAATCGAGATAAGACTCAAGCGGCCGCCATACCATTGTTGTAGTAGATTTCGAAGTATATAAATTCAGCTAAGAATTACTTAAGTATTGACTGGGGCCTAACGCCTTCTCTAAACTTAACTGTTTGTGAGGAATCGATACAACAGTTCACCAATTCCAGAAAACACTACGAAAATGATAAAAAAAAACATAAAAAAAAAGTTTAGAAAACTACTGCTTTGGAGTGGGGTACTGTTAGAGAAAATATGAAAATAATCCACATACATGTAAAGTAATTCTTCTTCTTAAGTGGCGTAGTCACTGCTTACGCGATTATAGCCGAGTTAACAACAACAAAGTACGAGTAAAGTAAACATATAAAATACACCTTAGGTTAATATCAAAATTGCATTTGCACTTTTCAGTGAAGTGGGAACGTAGTCACAGTTCACAGTCAAAGGATTCTAAAGCCTTGAGTTTTATCTAAATCTTATTCTAAACAAGTTAGGTTGCCTAAAATTGACATCTCAAAAAAGAAAGTTAATGTGATTAACCGTGCGGGTGACATACTTTATTGCGATGTATGATACTGTAGTCCGTACGTGTATTGAATAGAAAATTTTCACAAAGCAAAGCGATGTGAGCCAATTTTTGCCAATCTTTCGAGAACTTCTTTTGCAGTGACTTCAATCTTATGATGCGTGTGCAGCAACGCGCAGTCGACCAACCTGTCTTGAAGCATATTCGTTCCCAACCACTTTTTCATGCGGCGATGGGTCGAAAAAGAGCGGCCAGAGCTCGCATTCGTCGCAGGAAGTGTGCAGACTATGCGAAGAAAACTACGAGTTATGGGGTATAATTCTGTGGTACATCGCAGTTCTTCAAATTTTCTAATGCAGCAGCCAGAGACTTGTTGTCTTTTTACTTTTGCTTCCTCTCCCAACGGCACTGCCTGTGATCAAGTTCACCTTTGAAATTCAAACGTCGCACGATGTTGTCATTATTCAAAAGTCCATCCAATAAAATTTTCAGACCTTTGGTTCTCAAAGCTCATACTTTATTTGGAAGCAGCAAACTCAGTTGAAATTCATCCAGTATTTTTACTAGAAAAGGGCACCTTCAAATCTTTGCCGATTGTATACAACAGAGGAATGAAAAAATAGAAATATTCGCGTTTTGTTGTTTTTAGTTTTTCTTCATCAACTTTCAGTCCTGCCGCCACTTTTTCGTGTCTGAACAAAGGAGTGAAAATGGAACGTTACAAGTAGCCTATCTATCATATATATATATCAGGAATAATCATGCTGAGTGAATGAGTGTTAGAGATAGAATATCACATACGCATAAAATAAAAAAATAAAAATTCATCTTAGGGAAAATCCAGTGAGAGATAAGCCTTCATCAGTTTGGGTGTGTCCGCTAACAGTATGACTGGAGATTTTGATAGTTTGTTAGAAAATCCTTTCCCGCAACCATTGCATTCTTACGATAGGTATAGTTTGATGAAGTTCCGAAACGCCTTTTTCCTTACAAATAACTTAAAGTTTTCCAATGGCTGAATTGCAAATAATGCCAAGAGCAACATTAACTCGATAGCCTCCTTTACAACGTGACATAAACAATGGGCAATATTTACAGAAGAACCCTGCTTTACGGCAGATAGGATGGGTCTAAATGTTTCCAGGGGATATAATTTCTTAACTTCTTAGTTCTTTACCATACATAGTTCTCTTAGAAGAGAGGAATCTGTAATCTTCAGGAGAAATACAGCGTTTTTCGAAGAGAACTTTCTTCAAGTGATCGTACTCTGTCCCAAATAATTGTCTACGTCGTTTGACACGTTCACTTGAACGTTAGAAGCTTATAAATGAGTTGGCATATTCGAGGGAGGGTTGTCCTTATGTGTTGATGCTGGAAACGAACCATACAACACGTTTTCATCCTCATTTTCCTTTTTGTTTGCAGGGATAAAGTACAACAAAATAGAATTCTACCGGCGAGACTACAAATTAGTTGTACAATTTTCATTGTTATGTTTCTAGCGTCTTACAATTGGATATCTTATGCATGTCACATTGATAATAATATGGGCTTTCCCTAACAGGGTATAAAAAGGAGACAGTCTTTAATTTTGTTTCTGAAATAAAATGACACATTTAAGGGTTATATTTCTGTTAGCTTAAATTTTTTCAGAGTAGTAAAATTATAAATAAGCCATTTACAAGGTCTGTCGCAAAAAAAAAAATAATATTTTGCAGAAGTTATATTTTTCTATTCAAAGTAGTTTCCTTGTGCTTCGATACAGCGTTTAGCCCGGTCAATTAGCATTTCAAATGAGTGTTTAAGGTCATTTTTCGGAATGCTCTTGAGAATATCGGTCGTCGCCTTTTGGATAGCTGAAATGTCCTGAAACCAGAGTCCTCTCATGGACAAATGAAGTTTTCCAAATAGGTAAAAATCACAGGGTGCCAGATCACAGGGTGCGAGTAGGGTGAGTGTTTAATGGTTAATATGGAGTTTTTTGTCAAAAAATCAGTGACAAGCGTCGACCGATGACACGGCGCATTATCGTGCAACAAGCGCCTGGAACCTGCCTCACGGTATTGTGGCCGAGCACAACGAATGCGTGACAAAAGACGCTTCATAACACCAAGGTAAAACACAGCATTAATCGTTTGGCTAGGTGGGACGAACTCTCGGTGTACAATACCCTCGGAATCGTAAAAACAAATCCGCATTGTCTTTATTTTTGACTTCTGAAGACGACTTTTTTTCGGTGGCTTCTGATCGTCACAGAGGTCCTCACAACCTTCTTGGAATCGCTTAAACCACTCATGCACATTACTACGGGATAGGCACTGATCACCATAAACTTTTTTCATAATTTGAAATGTTTCAGTAAACGTTTTCTCACGTTTAAAACAAAATATTTGCTCTTTGTTCGAAATGCATTTTACGACCGATGACCAAAAGCTGCTGTCACTTTTTGATCGATAACATCGATTGTAGTTATCCAATGGTCTTAAAATTTTTACGAAATGTCAACAAGAGATCAAAATTTTTATTTCATATACCCACCAATAGGTGGCGCTACCAGAAACAGTTATATTTAAAAAGTTCTGTTTCCTTTGCGACAGACCTTGTAGGCCTTGGGAGAGGAAATTCCTTCCTCTGAATCCGCCACTGGCTAAAATACCTCCGGTAGCGTTAGCTTCGGTGAAGTCAAGTACTCTTCCCAGTTGCATCTCTTGTGTCATAAATATATATAAAAGGATCCTATTCTTCAAACTTTGAAACTTTTTTTGAACGATCGGTTATTTTTTTGGCTGCCATATGCAATAGTAGCTTGATCTGAACAATTTAAGCTGAAATTGTAGGGTTGCCTTGAACAATTACACATAAAGACTTTCGTGCACATATCTTGTCAATTAAAAAAGTTGTTCAATAAGAGCCGAACCCTTGCATTTTTTTTTTTTTTTTTTTTTTTTTTTTTTTTTTGTTTTGATAATTGATAATTGAATATGGAGAAGACCCAGTGATCCTTAATCAATGCTGTGCGCATCTCAACTGCCGCCCGCCAAAAGACACACACGATCTCCATCCCAATTTTCTATGCAGCAGCTTTGAAGCCTGTACTGCTGCATCTCTTACTTTCCGCGTGCAGCGTTTTGTCAATTGATTTCAATGGCAATGCAATAAAGCAGCCATTTGCCACACAGTCAGGGCAATGGGCGCACGTTTTGAACTTCTGTGGCACCCTTGCGCGCCTCATTATCGAAATATTATTGTGAGAAAGTTGGTGATAAACGCAGCAGCGCTGCCAGAGCATATTGTTTTGAGGCGTTGCTTAGAATGCGATTGCTTTTGTGATGACTTACTGGTGTTGTTGTAGACTTTTAAACATTCATAGGCGAACAAAAATCTAACTCGTTGCCAGCCAAAAGCCACAAAAACACCACAAACATGCAGGAGCTGCTCCCTGCGCTTCTTCTTATTCGATTTGCCGTCGAACAAGGCTTTGTGCAAATGTTTACTGGCGACTAACAAACGCACACATATGGAAAAACACTTAAATGTGTGTGTGTGTGTTTGTGTGGGGACAACAATGAAATTAAAATCACAATGAAAAGCGGTTGCAGAAAGTTCGCGCGACTTAGCATTTCTGGCCTTTTTGCTTGACTTGTCAGCCAAGTTAGTTGATTGCATGGCGTTGGCCCTTTTGTGTTGCTGCTGTTCTTGTAATCGCTGTTGCTACCATTGTTGTTGTTGTTGCTGCTGCTACTTGTTTTCGGCCTTCTGACCAGTTTTGGCTGCACTTGTGGCCACTTGCGGCACTCTTTTGCTACCCTTTGGGCGCCACTCCAGCCAGCCACCCCACCTTTTGAACTGGCGGCCTGGCCTGACTTGAGACTCGGCTGGCTGTTATCATTTGTTGGTGCCAACAACAAACAACACACAAACTGTGTTGCACAAGGTTTTGCGCGTCAAGATGAAATTGGTGAAGGCAATGCACGCCAATGGCTTGGCTGGCCGTGTTGGTCGCAAAAGCAGCTGGGCGTTGGCTTTATTGGCTTTAGCGGACGTTTCCGTTTCCGTTCTTAATTATTCATTGCGCTGCCAGAAAGTTTTCTAAGCCGCTGCCAAGTGAGCAAGGCACACGCACACACACAAAGCCACAAGTGATATACATATTTGTACAAGCAATAGCTCAGACATTTCTACAGACACGCCCACATGGCCCGCAAGCAATCGAGAAGAGGCGTAGCAGCGCGAACTTCGGAACATCTCCTCAATGTCTGCAGTTTTTCACTGGCTTCGCTTGCAACACTGCTGCAGCTACTTATATTTTGCGTCTGCGATCCCGTTCCAGATCCTTTTATGGTTTTTGGTTGTCTTTGTTTTTGCTCTTTTTTGATTCTGTTATTGTTTGTACCTAGTTTGTGCGCGGCGCTGCCTCTGCTGCCCAAAGTTTGTGCGAAATTTATTGCGCTGCGCGTCAGCAGCCGCCCCATTTGTTAGCTGATGCGTTGCATGCAACGCATACGTACGCTTCTCTTTTGTGATTTTAATTTCTTTCATTCTCTTTTTTATTGTTATTCATTCTACGGTTTGACTTCTTTTATATTAACTTACAGCACTTTGCTGCCAACACAATGCCATCACTCGTTTGTTGGCTGCTATGTGCTAAGACACTCGGCGATTTGTCTAATTCGTGTTTTTTCTTCTGCTTCTTCTTCTTTTTCTTCGTGTAATTTTTTCTCAATGCAAAGAAAGTTTGAATTCCATTGAACATTAGCGCACCTTTGGTGCTCTCGAACTCATTAAAAATTAAGTCAATTTCGCTTGTTGTTCCTGAGGGTAAACAAGTTTTTCTTAGCGTGTTCGTATGTGATGGGCGGTGGCGTATACGTAATTTTAGTAGTACAGGGTGTCATACATTTTCAAAACGAGTTTATGAATATAGAAGTTTTGCTCTAGTTAGGCATCGTATTTTCTAAAATGCTTACGGGTCTGTTATAGATGTGATCTCAAGCATTACTACTATAATGTGTATCTCTAATTCCTTCATCCTGAGCCAAACACTATAAAAAACATTGAGTCAACATAATTCATTACAAAAATATTCTTGAGCCGCGTCGAGGTAGTCTGTTATTGTAGCGGCAGAATTCCGCTGAGTTAACAGCCCTTTCCTTAACCAAAAATCAGGTCCGCCACGGTTACGTAGACTGTCCTTTCCCGAATACAAAACCGGGTCCTCTCTAGTTACGTAGACCCGACTGTCGTAGGAACGGTGGTCTGTTGGCGTCGTTGAATCTTCTGAATAAAGGTCGTTCATGTTCAAATCTCTTTCTGATCAAGTATAAAACAGATCTTGCAAATAGAACTCCATTTTTAATTTAGTATAGTTAGAATAATCCATTTTGGTCAAATATGTACGTCTTCATTCCACAACTTGTCGCCATTTTAGAAATAGTTTTCTAATGTTGGGCATACTACTATGCCCAAAAAACAAGGTGACATTTGAATTTGAACTGCGCGCGTCGAAGGATTTGGAGAATTCTTTTTTTTTGAGTTAGTAGTACTGCCAGTCACATTTATGTCAAATTTCATGTCAAAATATTCATCAGTGTATGAGATACGTGTCGTTTTGTGAGCTGCTAAAAGTGAGTTTTTCGTTTTTTGCGATGTCGAAATTTGTTGAGCAAAGAATTTGCATTAAATTTTGTTTACGGAATCAATTTTCTGCTGCGGATACTTTGAGGATGGCGCAGAAAGCCTTTGGTGAGGAAGCTATGTCTAAAAAAAGTTTTTACAAGTGGTATACTGAGTTCTAAGCCGGCCGTGAACGTGTCGAAGGCGAAGAGCCTCCAGGGCCTCTACCGACGAAGCTCACGTTCAACAAATCAAAGATTTGGTGTTGAAAAACCGTCGATTAACAATTAGAGACCTTGCTGATAAAGTTGGCATATCGAAAGGCTTAGCCAATACCATTTTGAAGGATGTGTTGGGCCTCAAGCGCGTCAAATCTCGACTGGTACCGAAAACATTGAATTTTTTGGAAAAAAGGCGTCGCATTGAAGTGTGTAAAACGATGTCTACCAGGGTGTCATGCAACGCATTATTACTGGCGATGATTGTTGGATCTATGCTTATGACCCCGAAACAACCGATCAATCGAGCGAATATCGTGCCAAAAGAGAGCCGAGACCAAAAAAATCGCGCCAAAGTCGCTCAAAAATCAAGATCATGTTGACCGTTTTCTTCAATTATCGTGGTGTTGTGCATTATGAATTCCTTCCAACCTGTCAAACAATGAACAAGGAAGATTATTTGAACCTTATGTGTCGTTTGCGTAATGCTGTCCGCCTAAAAAGGCCGGAATTGTGGAAAGACATTTCTTGGGTTTTACACCACGATAATGCACCATCCCATACTGCCATCGTAACTCGTGATCATTTCGCCAAAAACTCAACCCATATCGTTCCGCAACCACCTGATCTGGCGCGGCGCGACTTCTGGCTGTTCACCAAGCTCAAAAGACCGCTCCGGGGACACCGTTTTTATACGATAGAGGAGATTCAAGCCGCAGCGAAGAAGGAACTAAAGGCCATCCCGGAAAGTGACTACAACCAGTGTTTCGAAGATTAAAAAATCCGTTGGCATAAGTGAATTTCATTGGGAGGGGATTACTTTGAAGGGGATGAAATTAATTTGGAAGAATAAATAAAGAATTTTCAAAAAAAATACAATGTCACCTTATTTGGGCACAGTAGTACAGTCAGTTTTATTGACACGAGAAAACTGGATCAGTAAATTTTACAAGCTTCTCTTGAGGTGAGTCTTACAGCTGAAAAATCATACGGCATAGATGTAGACAGGTAAGGAAACGGAACGGTACACAAACACTAGTTTTGAGGTCTGGACTGTAAGGTATTTGCATTGGAACCCACATATCAAGCCAGTGAAGTTTGTACTGAGGCATGATCGATGTTGGTGGGATAGCGTTTTACTGCCAGAATACAATTCCACTCCACTTGTCAAAGCTGGCCGCTTCTGGACAGTCCAGTTATTGATAGTATAGTTTCAAATTGAGAGTTTAACCATAGAGGTGCTGTTTATATTTTGCCTGATTCCCGATCTATCCGATCAAGTAGAAAGCAAACCTTCCTGACCGTCAGCACTGGCTTGGACAGCTCTAGCGTCGTCTCATTGCGATTCGACCACCACCATTTTCGTTTGACGCTGTCATAAGTGACTTAGTTTTCTTCACCAGCAACCAACGGCTTCAGGCACGGATTGATTTTGTTGTGATTAATTTTTTGAGGTTCTGTTCATGAGGTTTTTTTTATGGTGACTAGTGTGGCATTCATACATCCTGCTTCTTTTTGTATCCAGCCTTATTTAAACTGATCCAAACGGGTTTCAAATGTTTCAACCTTTGGCTCCTGGGCTCCCGTTGAGCTAGACGATTTTCATTATTTTATCAATATTTTTCACAATTGATCTCTCAGAGTGGCTTTTACCGACGAAAACATCAAAAATTTATCAAAAAAAAATGTGTTTTCTTATTGTACGCCGGAGACTTTTCAACTGAAGAATATTTTATGAAAATCAAATGAGGTGATAAGACCAGTGGAAATATCTATCTGTCCATTAAATATTTCGCGACCCGTAATTAGGACAAAACAACCGTGTAAGGTATAGCGGATTCTCTTTTCTGAGTACGTGGCAATATGAATATTTTTGAGAATGAATCTTATCATTTCTTTGACTGTATAAAATGGCGACCGAAAGAACCCTTCCCACGACAGTCGGGTCTACGTAATCGGAACGGACCCGGATTTTGATCCGGCCAAGGACGGCCAACTCGGCAGAATTCTGCCGCTAAAACAACAACAACAACACAAGGACTGCAAATAAAATAATATCTATATTCACAAATTTATTCAATCTTAGACTGGCTTTGAGCTTTCAACTAATTTTCCTTAAATAAACATAAAAAACTCACGCCATCCAGCTTTTCACTGGAGAGATACGCTTAAAGTAATATTAAGATAAGGAAACCCTACCACAAAAGCCGGACACCGGTTGACTTCTGTGTATATGTCTGAAATGTAACGATACGCTTAGTCATTGAAATGCCGCGATAAGCCAGCCGGAAGACGCAATCTATGCAACTTACTGCCAGCGGCGTTTGAGCTCAGCCACACCAGCAGACATCTTCCGTTTCCACTCCTATTTATGCGCCTCTCAGCCATCGTCTCTCACGCGAGCTGCGACATCTGCCACGACTGGAACAGGCTTGACATCACTACGATTAATTACTGTATTGAGTAGTTAATGCTGCGACTACTGAGCGGGTGTAGCGCGTTACTTTGCCTCGCGCATTGCGCCTTGATTTTCGCTTGCTGCTCACTTATAGTGCTGTCATTCTGCAATTTCCTTTAATTTCCTGCCTACGATGCCTTACCCCGTTGTCACAGTCGGTCTGTCATTCATCGAATCGAAACGAATTAAGTCGTGCTGAGTTAATTTGCAGAGCCATTAAAGTGGTTAGTATGATTGCCTTGCTGTAGGTAGCTATGGCGGTTCTATACTTAGGGCTCCCGTGGTGATGATAAATGTAAAAACAGTAACGAGTCAAGTTGCCTAAAAGATACACATTCGAGTATGTGCATGTCTGCATGTGCGTATGTGATTGATATATATTGATTCCTGCCTTTATTTACATGTGAAAGTGCTTTCGAGCGGCACTTCTTATCATCAGTTTGTTTAGTATATATTTTTTAAATAAACTAAACGATATAAGATTATAGCAATCTTGTAACACTAACAAAATAGCAAATGGTTTGATGGTGATTTGTGTGGTACGAGAGTTGACTTTAATATATTTTGGGGATAGACAAGTCAAACAATCACCCACAAGCGCTTTTTTGTTTTACAAAATATTCTCTATGAAGATCTACGTATATACACCAACCTTAAATGGAGCAATTGTCGAAACACGTTTGCCACTATGATTAATGGATCTCCAAAACAAGCGTTCTAAATGCTTCAACCGCCTCTTCAATGGTCGAAAAAAGTAAAGAAAAATAAGTAGTTCAAAGCCAGGTCAGAACTATACGGTAGATGACTTGTCAAATCGATATTTAGTGCACTCAAAAATGCAGTTCTTTCAATCAATGTGTGAGAGCTCTCATTACGTTAGTGAAGAGTGATCTCTCTCCACCACTCGATGCAGACGTTTTTTGAGCGATTGACAAATTTTGTGAGATTCAACATCAACAAATTGGTTTTATAGGCAAACTTTCATGTAATATTGAACGTATGCTGATCTCACTAATGCCTTTTATAGTAGTTGGAAGCATAAAACTCTAGACTCTCCTAACAACTTTCCATTTCTCAGTCCACTGTCTATGAGTGTCGTTAAAATTTCAGCGGTAAAACTACCAAAACTTGTGTTTGAAAAGCGAATGAAATACTTAATACATGTCCAGAGTCTTTTATGCCTTTTACAGTTGCGAGCATTGAAATAGTAGTGCATATTGGTCAATAGGGTTTTCCTTTAAGTTTTGTTTCTTTTATGATATTGCCGTCGATAATTATTTTAGTTATATTCTCTGAAGTATAACGGTCCTGTTATACACAACAATAAGTGTGAAACATTTACCGTTATTTTTTTAGAGCCAATTTTATTGGGATATCTGTTTTTATGAGCGAGCGGGAAGCACTGTATGTAATGAAGAAAAACGAGAATGGATTCAATCAGTCATAAACAACGGTAAATCCTACAAGGGAGTGGACAGACTTGTAGGGTGTTAAGCCACAACGATTCGCAATGCAATTAGTTATAAAAAAAAAAAAACGAAAAAAGGTGCGCAAGGCGGATTCTTTCTGAGAATTTTACGCGAATAATTGTGAGATGTGCCAGGACACGACCAAGAATGTCAGCTATGGAGATTCGGAAAGAACTGAACCTGGCTTGCAGTGTTCATACAGTGAGAAGACTTCTACATGAACATAATTTATATGTCCGCAGTCCTCGAAAAGTACCGTTACTAAAAAAAAATCATGTAGCAAGTCGTCTTAAATTCGCCAAAGGACGCCTGTATTGGCCGATTGAGAAATGGCGCAACATCTTGTGGACAGACGTGTCGAAAGTTGTTCTATACGGCGGTAAAGGGGCTCGTCAGTATCTTAGACGCTCCCCTAAAACAGAGTACAACCCCAGATTCAGCACAAAAACTTTGAAGCATGGCGGTTTGAATATCATGGTTTGGGCTGTTTTTCTTACAGGCCCAATTTTTTTGCGTAGTCCGAATTCACAAAATTACTGGGATAATGCACCAATACATATACGTGGATATAATGCTTTATATTATGATACCATTTGCTGAAGAGAACATGCCGCTGAAAAGGATATTTCAGCAGGATAATGACCCGAAACAAACCAGTAGGGTGGCAAAGGAGTGGTTTCGGGTCAATGGAATTGAGGTCATGGATAGGCCAGCTCAATCCCCTGGCCTCAATCCTATTGAAAACAGTTGGGCAGACGTCAAGAAAGCCGTGTAGAAGGATAAACCTAAAAACAACAAAGAGTTGTGGACCGTGGTGCAGCAATCATGGCAGATCATGCCTCAGTCTCGTAGATTCTCTGAAGAAGCGATGTATTGCTGTTATCAAAAATCATGGCCATGCTACCAAGTACTAAGATCTCCTATAGACGAAACTTGCAAAAATCCTTCAGTATTTTTTAAAAAAATTTGTTAGTACTTCACTACTATTTTACTGCTCCTAACAATTTTCATACATAAATACATCTTTGTAAATAAACATATCTTGTACATGTTCAAATCTAAACATTTTCAGTAATAAACATAGCCTGAAAAATATGATCCACTTTTGCATTTCAATGGTTGTTAAAATTGTCTGGCATTTTACATAACTCACAGATATATAAAGCTCTAACACCCACTACTATCTTTTGTCATTGTGGAATCTGTGAAAGTAGCTTCTGAAGCACCCAAGCACCCATGTCTACTAAGTATTTGGGTAAGATGGAAATCCAGATCCACATATTGTCAGCCTGTGTGTCCAGCGTTGACATATTTCGATGCTCTTGTTCCTCTCCTCTACCCTTGCCGATACTATTTTAGGCGCCGATAGCTGATATATTCACTCAAGTTCATCTCCCTTGATGTGATTGGGTGGCATATTGACTAATACTTCAGCTAGACGACATCATGCTAAATGACAAAGCTTGCTTAGCGTGATAATTTCTTCATTCCGTTGTTGTGATGTGTTGTTCTACGCGTTGTCGCAAGGCATAAATACTCAAAATTCTAACCGTCCAGCACTTCTTGAGAGCCAACCGCGGACAGGAGTATTCTTCAAGGAGAATTAGTAGATTAATTTCATATATTAATTATATTATAATCAAAATATATAAATTTAGTATAATCTCTATTTAAATAAATACTTTTGGACTTAGCGAGCTCCACGATTTCAACCGACCAATTAATATGTAAATACAAAGCAAACCAAGAGTTTCTCATTACTCAACGTATTTTCACACTGCTCTATTTACTTGATTTACATAATGGAAACTTCTATTCGAAATTTACTGTCCCTTCCCGTTATGTCGGATCGCTACGAACAATGTGAAATAAAAACAAGCGAAAAGTGTTGGGAGTATTCTCTTTAGCAATTAGCGCTTCTAATTGCTTTAGAAATCCGCAGCAATTACTTGGTGGCACGTTCGTGCTTTTAGTTGCCCGCGTGATATTGACCAGCGACACACGCACCTATATGCGAGGGATACCCAACAAACATTCAAAAGTGAAGGCGGGATTTTTGGCAACGCATGTCGAAAAAACATAGGAGTAGACACCAAAGCGACGCTGAAACTCCTCCTCTGCTTATGTCCGACCTTATCCAAAACTCGGCTTGGCTATCTAGGAACATCGCAGTTCAAGGAACTGGATGAAGTAGAAAAGAGCATGAAATGCAGCTCGTAATACTAATTAACCTCCATTTGGCATTACAACGGACAACCTGACCTAACTTTGCCTACTTTGACGGATCTTGAAAATTTTACTAAGTAATTGTTTCGAAGCTGAAGTCCGCAAAAATAATATTTCCATTAAAAGGATTTTTCAACCGCAAGGTCAAGAGCAGAGAATAAAATGACTACTAACTGTCTGAAGAACTAAAGGGTGATTTTTTAAGAGCTTGATAACTTTTTAAAAAAAAAAAACGCATAAAATTTGCAAAATCTCATCGGTTCTTTATTTGAAACGTTAGATTGGTTCATGACATTTACTTTTTGAAGATAATTTCATTTAAATGTTGACCGCGGCTGCGTCTTAGGTGGTCCATTCGGAAAGTCCAATTTTGGGCAACTTTTTCGAGCATTTCGGCCGGAATAGCCCGAATTTCTTCGGAAATGTTGTCTTCCAAAGCTGGAATAGTTGCTGGCTTATTTCTGTAGACTTTAGACTTGACGTAGCCCCACAAAAAATAGTCTAAAGGCGTTAAATCGCATGATCTTGGTGGCCAACTTACGGGTCCATTTCTTGAGATGAATTGTTGTCCGAAGTTTTCCCTCAAAATGGCCATAGAATCGCGAGCTGTGTGGCATGTAGCGCCATCTTGTTGAAACCACATGTCAACCAAGTTCAGTTCTTCCATTTTTGGCAACAAAAAGTTTGTTAGCATCGAACGATAGCGATCGCCATTCACCGTAACGTTGCGTCCAACAGCATCTTTGAAAAAATACGGTCCAATGATTCCACCAGCGTACAAACCACACCAAACAGTGCATTTTTCGGGATGCATGGGCAGTTCTTGAACGGCTTCTGGTTGCTTTTCACCCCAAATGCGGCAATTTTGCTTATTTACGTAGCCATTCAACCAGAAATGAGCCTCATCGCTCATCGGACACGGACGCGAAACACATTTCGAACCGAACACTGATTTTGGTAATAAAATTCAATGATTTGCAAGCGTTGCTCGTTAGTAAGTCTATTCATGATGAAATGTCAAAGCATACTGAGCATCTTTCTCTTTGACACCATGTCTGACATCCCACGTGATCTGTCAAATACTACTGCATGAAAATCCTAACCTCAAAAAAATCACCCGTTAAAAAAGTAGTAACTGAGCACAGTAAGTTTCCTGAGTGGAAATATGGCAAAAGTTTTTCCTTGCAGAGCATATTAATATATGAAAGAGTTGCAGGTGGCAGGTATCAAAGCTTCTAATTGAAAACTGGAATAATATTAAGTTGGTATCAGCAATAAGTCTTTCTGTAAAAAGATATCTCTTGTCGTATGAACCGCAAAATGCTCTTAACAGGTTTTTGAACGTTCAAGGAAAAAATTTGGAAAAGTTTATGCGCTTCTTTCGGGTTGCCAATGGAGAACTCAATATAAATCCGTTGAGTATGCGGTTGCATCATTAAACTACCTTAACTGCTCAACAATGCGCTGAAGTTTTGCCTTACATAGTTAAGACAAATCTTAGCAGACAAATGAAAACGTCGGTAACCCTATATAGTATATACAATATAACGGTGTTTTCAATAAGGACGCTATAAAAGTATACCGACCATTATACAGTATACAGTATACCATTTTTCCAGTTCTTTTGACACTTCTCTTCAGTAAAGTTTGCCATTTCATCATGGAAGGATATACAATCCAAAAATGAGTAGAAATTATTAAAATTTACTACCGAAATTCGGAGTCAGTGGCTTCAACTTAAGAGCGTTACGTCCAACTTATGGTCGTCATAATTGTGAATTTAGATAAATGATTGAGCGTCTAGTGGTACACACAGGTACAGTACAAAATGTTCCCGTGACAGTGAGACAAAGAAGATCCCGAATCAGTCTCTCACACGTCGTTCTCTAGCGTTGGACATCTCTAAGACGTCGTTTTGGCGAATTTCGCGAAAAGATCTTGGCTTACATCCTTACAAGACCAAATTGGCGGAAGAACTGAAGCCGCTTTCAGAATCACCTTTAGCGATGAGGCTCATTCCTGCCTGAATGGTTTCGTCAATAAGCAAAATATGCTTCATTGTTTAGGCAGCAATCCATATGTACTCCATGAGTCACCATTGCATCCTGAAAAAATTACGGTTTGGTGCGGTTTATGGACTGGACTTCTTCCGTAATGATCAATACCGGCTTCTTACTGTGAATGGAAATCACTACCGCTCAATGATAACAGAATTTTGTTGGCTCGAATTGGATGACGTGGACTTGGACAATATGGGTTTCCAACAGAACGGCGCCACAAGCCACACAGCGAATGTCATAATCTATTTGTTGGAAACCGAGTTTGGTGCACGTGTTATCCCACAAAATGGCCCAGACAATTGGCCGCCTCGGTCGTGCGATTTATGGCCGTTAGACTATTTTCTTTGAGGCTACGTCAAGTCTAGTTTATGACAAACAGGCCACCGACGATTGATGAACTTCCTACGAATATCGAACGTGACATTGCAGCTGTATCGGCTGATTTATGCTTGAAACCCTTCGAAACTTGGGTTCAGTGTCTGGACTTCTGCAAGCGTGTATGTGGTGGCCATGCAACGGAAATCGAGTTCCATATATAATGGCATGAAATGTGCTTTCACATAAATAATATGTTTAGCGCTCTTATTGAAAACCCGTTATTTTAGCTACGTTCATCTATTGGTCCATCCGCTTTCCTCTACACATATTAGGCCCTCAACTTGTGAAATATTGATCTGAAATTTCGCATCCGTCGTATTCTCCACAAGACACTACTGCTCTTTTAGTGTTTGCTATATCGGACCACTGTACGATAAAAAACTATACTATATTATATATACGATTATATTGTAGTATACTATACCATACAAACTGATCGATCGGAATCAAGCTCTTGTAAGGAAAACTTGTTTATTTGGCAAGATATCTTCACAAAATCTGGCGTACATAACAGCCTTGGGCAAAGCTATAATTTTCAAAAATAAAATTTGCATCGTTTGACCATATCATATAGCTGACATACAAACTGAACGATCAAGCACCAGCCTTTGTACGAAAAACTTTTTTATTTGAA
>JBAWJQ010000610.1:0-149465 GCA_037783105.1 Bactrocera zonata
AACTTATGCGTTTGACTATTTGCATGCAAATAAACGGACAGGCGACCAGTGAAATTTGTATAAATAAGCTGGCGAACGGAAGTGTGTTATTAGTTCAAGACACTTGATTGAGTTAAGTGTAGCCAACCGTTAACGGAAAAAATTAAAATGGTTAGTGTGAAGAAAAGTAGGAAAATTGCTCCTCGGTGCATAAAGTATATTTAAAAGTTCTGTGGAATAAAAAAAAAATTAATTGATTGAAAAATCTATTTCATTAAAAAAATTAATTAATTAATTGAAATAATTTAACTTAAAAAAATTAATTTAAAAAAATGATTCAAAATATAAATTTGAACAAAAATAATATAATTAAAAAAATTAACATAATTAGTTGAATAAAAATTAACTAAAAAACTTATTATAAACCAAAAATAAAAATGATACGAAAAAAAAATAATTCAATTAAAGAAATTAATTAATTAATTTAATTAAAAATAATAATTTAAAAAATTATTCAAAATATAAATTTGAACAAAAAAATTAAAACAAATAACATAATTAGTTGTATAAAAATCAAATAAAAAACTAATAATAAATTAAAAATAATAACAATAAGAAGAAAACTTAAAAAAAAATTAGCAAACTAAATTTTTAGTCAGTTCGAGGATACCTAAGCAACCCAGGACACGAGAAAAAATTCAGGAAAGAGCTACAGCCATCTATACGCTGAATCCTAATTTCGATCAGCTGACTAATTATAATTTTTTTTATTACTTCAATATACAAACCGCCAACTAATCCTTTTTCTTGCCCAAAATGCTTGCAGAAATTCTTTGTTGCTATTGCCTTCGCCGTTATTGCCAGCGTTGCTGCTGATGTCAGCCACCTGAGCAACACCTACCTGCCACCATCGGCTGCTGCTAGCTCCGTCTCTTCCGAGTACCTGCCACCAAGCTACTCGTCAGCTGCATCTGCTCCCAGCGTGATCTACGCTGCGCCAACCAGCTCGGTCTCCTCCTACTCAGCACCTGCTCGTTCCGTCTCTTCATACTCCTCGGCACCAGTTGCTGCCGCTTCGTACTCAGCACCCACATACTCAGCTCCAGCTGTATCGTACTCGGCTCCAGCACGTTCCGTTTCCTACTCAGCTCCAGTTGCTGCCGCTTCGTACTCAGTCCCATCATACTCAGCTCCAGCTCGTTCCGTTTCTTACTCAGCTCCAGCTGCATCCTACTCAGCTCCAGTTGCTGCCGCTTCCTACTCAGCCCCAACATACTCAGCTCCAGCAGTATCCTACTCGGCTCCATCTCGTTCCGTTTCCTACTCAGCTCCAGCTGCATCTTACTCAGCTCCAGTTGCTGCCGCTTCGTACTCTGCTCCAACATACTCAGCTCCAGCTCGTTCCGTTTCTTACTCATCGCCAGTTGCTGCCGCTTCATACTCGGCACCAAGTTACTCAGCTCCAGCTGCCTCTTACTCGGCTCCAGTCGCTGCCGCTTCGTACTCAGCTCCCTCTTACTCTGGTGTTGATACCGCTTACGGTGCCAACGGTGGTTACATCTACCGCAAACGTCGTTAGGACTTCAAAATCATTACCTCATATATATTTCTATATATAATTATGTGTGTACTTTGGAAAGACGAAGTGATAACGAAATAAAAACGCATTTGATATAATTTTGTTAAGAAAATATGTATTTCGATTTTATTGCAAAACTTTATTCTCACTTTCGCTAGGATTATGTACTAGATTGCTCTGTGCTAGCATCGGCAACTGTAGATATAAGATATTCTGTTTCTGCTTGAGTTTGACATTGGCGATATTGTCGCGTGTGCGGAAGTAAATAGGCTGGGAGCTGACCTCGGCCGTGGCAACCAAATCGATGGGTTTGTGTACGTGGCCGCCCATGACGCCGGGGTAAGGCCAGTCCGTCACGAGCTGTAAGCGATGACGCGTTATAAGATCTGTGGGCTTCACGTAAATGTTATGGGATGCCTCATCGCCGGGTCGCGGATAAAAGTAAATATGCTCAGTCATGGGTTCGTGCACCGTTTGTGTCAGCGCGCCGACGACGAGTAGAGGTAACAGTGCGAAAAAGAACATCTGCAAAATTGTTAAAGAATTTATGTAAAAATTTGCACAATAATTTGCAACAAACCTTGGCCGTCGTGCGAAAACCTTCCGCGCATGCGTAACAAACGGCGTCGTCTCAAACGCACAAGAATCGTGAAACTAAGTCATACACTTCACTTTCGCATATCTTTTATATGATGCGTACGTTAATTTCCCCATTTTCGCTGTTTTCTTCCCTGGTGCCTGCTGCGTCGAAGACGCACAGCCTAAAAGAAAGCAACAACAAACGAAGTTAATTAAGCCAATTTACGCCAAATAAACGACGCTTAATCTCGGTCACACGCTACATCGGGCGCCGCAACGCGCTTTACGCGGCCTACTACGCACACACGCCGTCCAACGGCGACGCGACGCACGGCCGTCGGACACCCAGCCGCGTTCGGGTTTAACGAGTTTGCGCAAAGTCTACCTGTGGTCGTTGGCAGGCGCTCAGCTAAGGCGTCGTTTTATTTCACTTTTATTTCTACAGGTAATTATTTTTTGCGCGCAATTTTTGGTTTTTTTTGCCGCTGCAGCAGTTAACCTTAATTCTTGAACGCTTTTGATTCTTTGCCATAATAACAATAACAACAGCAATAAAAAAAATTGCGCCACTTTGTCTCCAGCAGCAAGCGTGGCAACGCTTACGCGAAATAAACACGCTAACTCCTTTTAAGATAATTAAGAAATATTTAAGAATCAATCGTGTTTCGAATAACGGCAAAAAATTACATTCGAGCGCAACAACAACACATATGCACATTTAATGGCATTATGTAAATGAGCCTTTTTTGTGGAAATCTTACATAACCAAACAAAGTCGTCGGTCCGTCGTACTTTCTAACTGTTGATTAAATTTTTTAATTATTTATTTTTAAAGCAATTAGAATATCTTGACTAACGGCACAATGTTATAAAAGTAAGTGGTTGCCTTGTGCGGACGAAACCCAAATAATTTGGAGAAATGTACACAGTAGGATATATTTGCGGTTCTTTGTCAGTACCGAAGGAGCCCGACTGTCGCGGGAGCAATCTCACAAATGGGTCTTCTTTATAGGTTGATTTCAGTGGCTATAAGCGGTTCTTCCTTCCACTTCCTTAGAGGAACAATATATGTAAACATCAACCACAACATCAATGACTTCAACTTTTAAGTGCGATTATATATATATACTTGTAGACCTTTAATGGACTCTGCATAAAATCCGAGAAAGAGCTGAAAAGCCGTCTTTTCATTTACCTACCCAATGTAGAGACACTTTCCTAAGCCACCTTGTCTAAATTAGAGTTTGAGAAATCACAGAAAACTATTTCAAGTTTATCTTTTGAACTCTACGGAATACGATTTCTATATCATAACTATCTAGAATAATATTTTAAAAGAAAGTTGATTTAACCAACCATAATCATATCTCCTCTTTCAAAGAAGCAGCCAATTCATCGAATACCGTTTACGTCAGCCTCGAATCTCAATGTACAATAACTTTTTCCAACCAATTCTGTTTTGGACTTAACATGAAGTTATTTATTATTGGGGTACTCACAACGTGTCATAATGCATCGTAAAATCATAAAATCATAAATTTGTACACCAGTTTAAAGATTTATTGTTGGATTGCATACTAAAACAAGTTTACGCAAATACAACTTTGAACGGTATGTTTTCGGATCGTTATAACTTTATGACCCTATGTGAAACCCCTATATATATATAAAGTTCTCTCTCGACAAACGTAAATAAAGCATTAATATACTCTCCATACGTCCTTGTTAAAATATAGTGCAGGTGGAAGACTATAGTTCCCGAGGACGAATCCTGAGATATTAGGATAGATACTAAGAGGAATATTACTTGAACAACTTTGAACGCTGGTCAGTTGAAGTACCTAGACACATCTTAGAACGGGAGACCCTTACAGATCAACAAAGCCCTTTAAGCCTATCACACATTTCTTGAGATGGCTGATTTCAGTTTCGACTATGGCTTCTAGTTCGCCGAAGGTAAGAATACCGAGTCTAGCTAAGGCTGGACAGTGGATGAGAAAGTGCCCAACAACAAGCAACCCAAATGGACTTCTCTCAGGGCAAGTAACGGGTTTTTCAATAAGGACGCTACAAAAGTAGACCGATAGGGGCAGCAAACGGCGCCATATTTTTCACGCTCTTTTGACATTTATCTTAAGTAAGGTCATTTCATCATTGAAATATATACGATCTAACAACGAGTCAAAATTATTAAAATTTACTTACGAGATACGGAGTTAGTGGCCTCAACTTTAAGAGCGCAACGTCCAATTTTTGGTCGTCGGAATATTGCTGCCGCTAACGTATCAATTGAAGAAGACCGAAGTCAGTCTCACACGTCGTTCTCAAGCGTTGGACATCTCTTTGACGTCGTTGGGGCGAATTTTGCGAAAATATCTTGGCCTACATTTTTACAAGATCAAATTAACGGAAGGACTGAAGCCGCTTGACCACCAGATTCGTCGTATGTTCGTGGATTGTACTGAGCAACAACTTGAAAATTATCGGGATTTTCATCGAAAAATCATCTTCAACGATGAGGCTTATTTCTAGCTGAATGGCTTTGTCGATGAGCAAAATATGCGTTATTGTTCAAACAACAATCCACACGTACTCCATAAGTCACCATTGCATCCCGAAAAAATAACAGTTTGGTGTGAATGGGAATCGCTACCGCTCAATGATAACTGAATATTTTTGGCCCGAATTGGATGATATGGGATGTCACATTCATTTATTGAAAACTAAGTTTGGTGAACGTGTTATCTCACGAAATAGCCCAGTTAATAGGCTGTAAAGCTACGTTAATTCAATGGTCTATGCCAAGAAGCCAGCGACGATTGATGAACTTCGTATACATATCGAAAGGAAATTGCAACAGTATCGGCCGATTTATGCTTGAAACCCGTCGAAAATTGGGTTCAGCGTTTGGACTTCTGTAAGCGTGCCCGTAGAGGCCAAGCAAAAGAAATCGACTCCATACATAATGTCATCAAATGTGCTTTCACAGGAAGAAAGAATTTCATCAATATCCCAAATATTTTTGTTTCACTAAAAAAAAACTTTTATAGCGTTCTTATTGAAACCCCGGTTAATAAAGCAGATCTCTTGCATTCTACCTAGAAGCATCTCGCAGCCTCACAGAGGCGGGTCGGCAAGGTATGGATTTCCGAGTTAGGGTTGGCTTAAGTGGATATCTTACAAAGCATAGAGCAATGACCTGTGCGAAATATTTTGCGTAGTCAATATACCGGTAAGATAGAGTACGAGGTCTGAGACTCTTTCGCTTTGATAATTTTTTAATCGCTCATAAAGTACATAAATTTCGAACTTGCTTCACATATTCCTTTTTATTCGGAATCATAGGCTGTTTATGCCAAACAATATGGACATTAACATCGTCTCGGCATTCATTAAAGTATGCTGGTACGAGTAATGTGTAGCAAACTGGTATAAACAGTTTAAAAAATCTCGCCACAAGTAGCAGTGACATTTTATTATTGTCATTTAAATTTTTTGGACAACTTTCACAAATGAATATATACTATATGCAATTTATAGCGGTATGGATTTATTTTATGCGATTTTATAATTAAATATTTTTTGTTTACTTATTTTGAGCTGAAAAGATAAACAATGGAGCAGTGGGTATTACTTCATTCGACTTAAAATAAATTCAGATTCTATTTTAATTGAATTGAAAAAAGATGAATCAAACTTGACGCAAACAACATTCGAATTCAATTTCAAAGCTGTTTGGAAATTTCTTTTATTAAGAAGAGATATTCGAAACTGACCTGGGCACATGAGACTAAATGAGACTATTTGCTGGTTTGGTCGAGCAACCTCTTCAAATTAAAAACCTTCTGCAAAAGGCTTTTATGAAGCTTTGTTTAGCGGAAATTTACTCGGAAATTTTTAGCTGGCCGAGGAGGCGACCGTTAATAGAAAATACCATTTAAGTTGATCAAAATCCTGAATCTTTATGAAGCACATACAAGACAACCTCCAAAGAAGAGATATATTGTAGTCTATGACTCCGCGAAAAAACAAAGGGTCACAATAAGGCTCTTCCATCTATTTCGATTTTATGCTACGCTCCGAATTTGAAGCTTAATTTTTGAAGCTTAGATATTTCGATGTCCCAATCTTTTTCCAGTGCAGAGCAAGTCGGCCTTTTCGTCGGCTGCTTTGTAGATTCCAGTTGATAGCGTTCCGGAGGATTCTATTTGGAACTCGTTTCTAATCATTCTCGAGCCGCCAAATTTTCCTTTGACAATTTCGGCGTAAAGAAATTGAAGAGAAATGCCAAGCGTTCGGCGCAAGATCTTAAAATGTCACTGAACCTGGTTAGGTTTTATAGTTGATCTCCGAAATGAAGATCACATTTGGAATGTCAAATACAAGTCCTTTTGAAACCTGATCTTATGATTAGATTCCATGTATCAAGTAAACGCCTTGAGCCCATCTCTACTCGGCTTCGGCGCTTCTACAACAGACCACAGCTCAGGCGCTTCATTCCTACTCCCGCCGTCCGATTCCTTATGACCTTCATAGATGACGGCTTTCAATCTTAATCTCGCAAGAACTAGATAGTCAACAACTTCTACAACAGACATACACCACTACGGAAGTTCTTAAAGTCGACCATCGCTCGTCAAGCTCCAGTGAGGCTCAGGCATTCAATAATAAACCACAAACAAAGGGTTCCTATTCTGCTGACAATGAGAAGTATCATTAGTTACATGTTGATTCCGTATTGGGTGTTAATCTGTAAGTAATCCGGGCCGCGCTCCAGAACAATAGATCTATTACTAGTTTAATGCCAGCCAGCTCGACTCAAAACGCGCTGTAGTGGTAGGAAATAGGGGTAAACATCCACTAACCAGGAATCAGTATTAACACCAAAAACAGCCTCGAAATCCAACGCGGAATAACTCTGGTGAATAGGTGCTACTTCGGACTGAGTAGGCAATGGAGAAGTAAAGTCCTCTCTTGACAAACAAAGACCAAATTCTGCAAGTCACTCATTATATCCGTCCTGCTCTGTGATGCAGAGAACTATGACAACGTCTGATGAAAACAGTCCAACTCTCAGTATTCGGCGCAATACCCGCCGTGGGAAGCAGAGGAAAATCTCCACTCCGTTGAAGAAGGACCTGGCTGCACTTGATATCTCGAATTGGCGCCAAATTGCAAAAAAAGAGACGACTAGCGCGCTGCAGCTAACTCGGCTTTAACCGCAACACAATTAAAGGAGAAGAAGGGGTAACTTGGATATATCCAAGTAACTGACACTATCCTGATGCAAATGACAGCCAATCATTAAACACATTAATTTATCCTATAAATAGAGATCCCTACAGCCTCAAAAGTACTGTTAGATTACATGCCAAGCTTTACAATAACAAGAATACCTTCTTATGCTGACTTCGTAATGCTGATTGATGACCGAAAACGACTTTCCCAAAAGCTTTTGTCACGGACGAGATTCGAACCGAAAATCCGCCGTATACTAGTTAAGTATGGAACTCACTCGGCTATGGAGTACATTCTACTATAATATTACAGAAAAATCATCTCAGATTTGCTATTCTTCACAAAATTTTCTTTCTAGAAAAATTACATTCCCAGCGCCATCTATCGAGCTCATTTATTAGGTATTTTTTATTATATTAAATCATCCGCATAATCTTTAAATAAATCAAAAATTAAATTATACAATTTTCTCACTTTGTTGACAACCTTTTAATACAGTTATGAGACAAATACACACAACCACAATAACAAACACTGACATCGGCTCGGCATGTTTTCGTTCACACGCATAAACTATCTCTAATCACGTCGTTAAAGCGCAACTAATGGCGCTATATTCAATTAGACAATAAAATAATTCAATTCCAGCGATTATTTAAATAAAACCAAAATGAAACTATTGAGTTAATTTAGTAAAATGTTTCAACTACTGTTTGTTCTGCGCGTTTAATAGATATTCCAGTTTGGTCGTGGTTGTTGTTGCTGGTTGAGTTCAAAAATATTTGATTGAAGTGCCATACACACTCGCGTTCATATGTCTATAGATATATACATATGTACATACCCACATTGCATACTAATTTTAAATAATTAAAAAATTTAGCAAATAAGAAAAGAAAAAACAGTTAACAAGCTGCTGGCTGCCTGACTGAGCAAGTGTTGTTGTATTTGTTGTATTTAAGCAGCAAGACGCGGCAACGCCAATTTCGAAGACCAGAACAAATGATTGGAGTCTAATCAACACTCGAAGCTGGACTTCGAATTTGGCAAGGCTTGCTGCCGATGTGCCTCGGTCTGTTTATATTTAGTATACGTGAGTTTGTGTGTGTGTGTAATCTCTTAAATTATTATATATTTATGTATATGTTTATGCCAAATAACAAAGTAAGTAGCCAATTTGGCTTGAGCTTCACTTCAAGTCTAGGTACCAATCTTCTGCTGCTGCTTCTTCTTCTACTTTTCGTGTCTTCAAGCGCATTTTTTACTCTGATACTCCAATTAGTATCCCATTATTTGTTATTATTGCTTTTCTAATGCATTTTTGTATATGTATATATATTAATATACAGATATATTTATATATGGTGCATGTGCCCATGTACCCAGTAGGAAAATCTGGGAAAAGATACGGTCATAGTGAGCCCTGCACAATTTCTGATTTCCTTCATGCTCTTCTTAAAAAGTAAAGGGTGTTTTTTAGACAAGTGGCTTTCATGAAAAAAACAAAAACAAGCAATTAATTTACAGTTATGATGAAGAATTTATTATAAAGATAATAATTGAGATTAATTTCTAAAAACAATTTTGGGCTAGTGACTGTTTTGGCTGGCTCGAATAAATTTCCGCCAAGACTTAGATTATTTTCGATCACTTTTTGCGGCATTTGAGGTCACATGTCAGGAAAAACGCACCGAATATTCTCTTCGAAGGCATCAATCGCTCGGGCTTATCTTTGTGTACAAGCGACTTCGCAAAACTCACCAAAAAAATAGTCCAGCGGTGTTAAATCACAGGATCTACGAGGCGAGATTATGAATTTATCAAAAGTGTCTTTAAATAAATTGATTGTTTCGGTGGCTGTACGGCTTGTAGCGTGGTCTTGTGGGAACCAAAGGTCCCCCACTTTAACTTCCCCCAATTCAAGCACCAAAAAATTATTAATAACGTCTTTATAGTGTTCCCCATTGACAGTAACATTGTAGCCAGCTTCATTGTTGAAGTGATATGGACCAGAGATTCGCTCTTCCCACAGAGCGCTACAAAAAATGACTGTTTGGGGATCCAACAGCGTATCAGCAATGGCTTCTGGATTAGCCCCACTCCAAATTCGATAATTTGGTTTATTATCGCATCTTTAAACCAAAAGTGAGCTTCATCGTTTCCTTTCCTTCTGAAAGTCGCAATCAGCGGCCTTCTCGTTTTCGGCCCATTCTCCATTTCATTCTAGCACGAGTCGGATTTCGTAAGCCCGCTAACAAGAACTCTTCTGGCGCTCATGCCAGATGAACTCATTCGTGTCTACTTGGTTGAAACTCAAACGACAACCTTCCCAACACGAAGCTGTTGCTCTTCCAGACTGTAGAATTGTGTAAGTCGCCCCAATTTCCTGCAGGGTAGGCATGTATTACTATAGTCAAGTAGGTATGTAAGCACTTATAGATATTTGGATATATGCGCTTCACTTAAGCTGATAATGCTAATTTCATCGGCTAGAAATATTTGGTTAAACCCGTTTTAATTAATGAATTGACTTTCGAATTAAATAAATACTTGCGTGAAGAAAGACCCAAGAACACCTTTTCAAACAAGAAACCCAACATTTTTTGCAGACATTTATTTTTTCACCTCCACTTATTACTCATATCTAAGCATCTCTCATTTGGCCGAATTAAATAGATTCTCGTATAAAAGTTGCACGATTTCTAGCAAACATCAACAGTCTCAGATTTCCAGTTCAACAATCTAGAAGTCCTGCTAAAATATGGTAAAGGCTAGCAGCTCCAGCGCACCTCAATATCACCTATCAGCACTTCAAACTCGGGCTCTGACAGTCTTTTTCTTTGCAGAAAATCTTCGCTATCACCACCGTTATTGCCTTGTTGGGCGTCAGCGCCAATGCGCTGAGCAACACCTATTTGCCGCCACAGGCTTCAGCTTCAAACTCAATCAGCAGCTATGCCGCGCCCGCCTCCTACGCTGCACCATCCGTATCTCATGTTAGCTACGCACCAGCTCCCAGCCGTCATGTGGCATCATCGGGTGGCTTCGCATCAGCAGGTGGTTTTGGCGGCAGCGGTGCTGCATCGGCTCCACACGTTAGCTACGCTGCTGCACCCTCATTCCATGCCGCTGCTCCAGTGGTTGCTCCACGTCCACAAGTATACCATGCACCCGCCGCCGCCGCTTCTCACAACGTAGTTTCATACGCCGCTCCTGCACCACGGCCTCAGGTAGGTTTCGCGTCCTCGGGCGGTTTTGGAGGTTTTGGTTCTGCTTCTGGTCAGCAAGCTTCTTACGCTCCAGCTCCACGTCCTCAAGTACATCATGCCGCAGTTGCAGCTGCCTCAAATGTAGCTTACTCTGCTGCCCCAGCACCACGTCCTCAAGTATATCACGCTCCAGTTGCAGCTGCCTCAAATGTAGTTTACTCTGCTCCGGCTCCACGTCCTCAAGTACATCACGCTCCAGTTGCTGCCGCCTCAAATGTGGTTTACTCTGCGCCAGCTCCACGTCCTCAAGTACATCACGCTCCAGTTGCCGCCGCCTCACATGTAGCTCCTGCTTTCGCTCCAGCTCCAAGACCAGTCGCTGCCTACTCCGCTCCAGCTACTGGCTTCTCCGGCGGTTTCGGTGGACAAGGCGCTGCTTCTAGCAGCCACGCCAGCTATGCCGCCCCAGTTACTTACGCTGCTCCAGTGCGAGCCCAAGCTCCAGTGCAATTTGCTGCTCCTTCCAACATTCAGGAAGTTGTTGCCGCTGGCTCTTCCAACTATGGCACTAAATATGCCGCTAATGGTGGTTATGAATACCGTTACAGACACAGGAACTAAACAATTGTATTGTCAATTATATTCAGTATTTTTTCTTCGATGCTGACGCAAGTTTTTAACCCGCGGACTAACGATTACACGACAAATAAACGAAAGTGATATCAAGCAAAATATGAATATGGTTTTGGGTTTTTATTACTTTATTGATTCGTTATGTTCAATGTGCAATTGAGGGCCTGGCGTTGCTTAAGAGAACGAAGAGAGAATTCATTCTGATAGAACTCTTTTCATTTAAGAGTTTAAAGTTGATTGCCGACGATGAACTCCTGTGAATCAACATCGCATTTTGGACTAAATGTGAAGACGGTTTCAACCGAGTTTATTACTCCAACTTTGGCTCTGGGAAAGCAATCATAGCGGGCTCTTCTAAGCATACCTTGACGTATTTCTCGCAAAGAAAGCAGACAATTATAGATAATTGGACGATGCGTAATTCATACATAGTTAAACCTTCAAGTCTAGTGGACGTAAGGCAGGTCCGAAAAAAATTCGACCGAGAGAACTTGTCTGAAGAAGCTTACGATTATTGTGGAAGAGATCCATCTCTTGGCACTTCAACTATTTCAACTTGGTTCCCTCAAATGATCCATGGAGCTCTAATATTGTCAAAATATAAGAAGATTCAATAGTATTTCCAGGAAAATATTTATTGTGATTTTGGTAGACTAACTTTTTCTTTAAGCTTTCGAGTGGACTCCGATCATGCAGACATAACCTTATTTACTTATAGTTAGTCTTCAATAGATAAGGGTGACTCAGACAAAGTTTTAATTAATTTAACCCCCGCAAAGTTAATCAATCATACTCAAAGCTCTCAGACATTCGTCCATACAATGACCAGGTAAAACCAAGAGGAACAGAAAAGGTATCATATCCCATAACAGTGTACAGCTCTTCGACGAACAATAACAAAACTCTATAAGTCGCACATTATTCCCGTCCTGCTATATGGTGCACAGACATGAAGAATGACAACATCGGATGAGTCGACGTTACGAGTTTTCAAAAGAAAGGTTCTGCGGAAGATTTATGGACCTTTGCACCTTGGCCACGGCGAATATTGCATTCGATGGACCGATGAGCTGTATGAGATATTCGACGACATTGACATAGTTCATAGGTCGGCTACGCTCATGTCGTCCGAATGGACGAAAATACTCCAGCTCGGAAAATATTCGACACAGTACTCGCGGGGGGAATCAGAGGAAGAGGAGAACCTCCACTCCACTTGGAGGGACTAGGGGAAGAAGGACCTGGTTTCGCTTGGAATCTTCAATTGGCACCACCTTTCGAAAAGATGTAACGACTGACGCGCTGTTGTTAACTCGGCTTTTACCGCTAAAACGGTTTCTACGCCAGTAAAGAAGACGAAAACCAAGAAGTTACTTGAGTAAATAAAAATCCAATTGAGTTTCGTTTTAATAAAAAATGTTTAATTTTCTTCAATCAATTCGAAGCGAGATAATACCAACATTTGACATATAAAAGATCGAGGCTTTGAGCTAATTTAGTTTTTAATAAATATAACCACCGTTAGCCGCATATTGGGTACCAAGACTGGATGACGATGTCGAAATGGATTTAGCTGGAGCATTGTACGAGACCGCAGGGCTGCTGTAGTGACCAGCTGACGTTTGGTACGAGCCGTTTGAAATGCTGCTTGTGGAAATAGCCGGAGCGTGGTATGTGGTGGATGCGCTGTAGGAGGAAGCCGGTGCTTGATAACTAGAGGTTGCAGGTGCTTTATAAGTAGCGGCGGGTGCATGATACTTAGTCGTTTGAGCTTGATATTGTGACGCTGGGGCTCCATATGTAGTCGCAGGGGCTTGATATTGAGCAACTGGAGCTCTGTACGATACGGGGGCTGCTTGCTGCTGAACGGCTGGAGCTCTGTATGTCGCGGCAGACGATTGATATTGAGCCGCTGGCGCATGAAGGTTTGATGCCGGAGCGTTGTAGGAATAAGGAGCTCTATAAGAACCCGACGATGCGCTATGACTCACCGTAATTGGTGCATTATGCACAGGAGCTGGCGCACGATATTGATTGGCCGACAAGACACTTTGTGATACAACTGGTGCCGGAGCGTTGTAGGAGTAAGGAGCTCTATAAGAACCCGACGATGTGCTATGACTCACCGTAGCTGCTGCACTATGGACAGGAGCTGGCGCACGATATTGGGTGGCCGCCGAGACACTTGGTGATACAACTGGTGCGCGATATTGTTGAACAGTAGCATGATGTTGAACAACAGCTGGCTTTTGAACTGCTGGAGGAATGTATGTGGCAGCCGGCGCGCGATAAGACGACGTGTGCACTGCAGGTGCTCTATAACTAGTAGCACTGTGTTGCACTGGAGCCGGCACTTGAACGGGGGCTAGGTATTTACGAGATGGCACGGCAGGCACAGAATGACCGCCGGAGCTCTTCGATATGCTGTGCACTTGTATGGAGGGTGCACTGTGCGAAACGGCGGACGATGTGTAGCGATGACCGCCAAGACTGCTGCCACCACTGCTAATACCTACAGCACCACCGCTTGAATAGCCTGTGGCTGGATTGAAAGTAACGGTACGGGATGCGGATGCCGTCGATGGCGGTAAGTAGGTGCGTGACAAATGTGACACGTCAGCGTGTGTACATGCGACCAGCGCGAGTAGGGCAATACTGATGAGGGAATTCTGTAAGTGAAATGACGGTAATTTTAACAGATTTTGAAACTTTTTGGTATATAAATATAATTTACAAAAACAATTTGGAATATTTTCTGATTATTTGTCAGGTGGACTAACCCTTACAATGATTCAATATTAAAATAAATAAATAAATAAATATTGATAACTAAGTAAGTTTGACTTAGGGACTCAAAATTGCTCCTAAAATACCTTTTAAAATTATTTCTTTGTGAAATTAAAATAAAAGAAATTTTGGCTGAAATTTTAAATGATCAGCTTGACGAGCTAAGTCGATTTAGCCATATTCGTCTGTGTATATGTACTGTGAACTAGCATCTCAGTTTTCGAGTTATCAGTCTGAAAATTTGCACACGGTCCTTTTCTCATCACGAAGCTACTTGTTTTTTAAACCACCGATATCGGATCACTATAGCATATAGCTGCCCTACTGAACTGAACGTTTAAAATCATGTCCTTGTACGGAAAACTTTTTTATTAAGCAAGATATCTTCACGAATTTTGGCAAAAAGTAATATCTAAGACATTGTTATAATCTCTGAAGAAATGGTTTAGATTGGACTACTATAACATATAGCTGTCATACAAACTGAACGTTCAAAATCATGTCCTCGTATGGAAAACTTTTTTGTAAAGCAAGATATCTTCACGAACTTTGGCTAAAAGTAATCTCTAAGACATTGTTATAATCTCTGAAGAAATGGTTTAGATCGGACTACTATAACATATAGCTGCTACACAAACTGAACGTTCAAAATCATGTCCTCGTACGGAAAACTTTTTTATTAAGCAAGATATCTTCACAAATTTTGGCAAAAAGTAATATCTAAGACATTGCTATAATCTCTGAAGAAATGGTTTAGATTGAACTACTATAACATATAGCTGCTATACAAACTGAACGTTCAAAATCATGTCCTTGTATGGAAAACTTTTTTATTAAGCAAGATATCTTCACGAATTTTGGCGAAAAGTAATATCTAAGACATTGCTATAATCTCTGAAGAAATGGTTTAGATCGGACTACTATAACATATAGCTGCTATACAAACTGAACGTTCAGAATCGTGTCCTTGTACGGAAAACTCTTTTATTTAACGGAATATCTTGGCGAAATAAGGTAAATATTATTTTCCAATTCATCGCAACAATCATATACATATATACACAAACATATTGTACTGATCGGACACTATGTCTTATAGCTGACACTCAAACTAACCGATCCAAATCAGAATACAGATCTTTTTCTACCCTTTCCTATTAAAAATACTGATGTGAAGGATAATAATGTGCAAAACAACGTATCATCAAAAAAATCGAAATTGATTTTTTTACTGTTTAAGCTTCACTACATCATATATGCATGTAGTATAAAATTTTCGACTATCAGATATAACCATATTATAGCCATTTTATAACCAAAACTCAAATTTTCTTTCAACTTGAGTGGTTTCTATTATATCATTTTACCTTCGCCTTAAACTTATGAAAAGTGATTTTAAGTCATTTTGTATTTTAGGTGACGATATGTAGTTTCGGTTATATTTGTAGTGATTTTTTTAGTGAAAAATACCGAAGTCATACTTCAAACGTCCGGAATTTATAGTTACAAAAAATAGTTTTAAAATTTTTTTTGCCAAAATTTTGGGGAGTTTTCTATATTTTTTTTATTTGATTTTTTTTTATTTGACCACTAACTCAAAATTTGATTTTTTCAACTTAAACTCCTTAAAATCGCTAAAAGTTGCATCTTTGAAGGCGACTAGCCTATCATATTATAAAATCCTATTAAATGGTATTATTGTTTAACTTTTCCGTTCAAATTTTTTTATTTCACAAATTGTCTCTTCCGAATTTCGGCATAGATAACTATCCAAGACAACGCTATAATCTTCGAAGATAAGGTTTTTCTTCAAAAACGATCCTGCCATTGTATTGTATAAAAAAAAAAATCAGCACCAAAAAAAAAGGTTGTTGACTAGTGTAAATATTAAATCATCGGCTCTAAGGAATGTAAGGTTCTTTTTTCAATAACAATCCTGTCATTGATTGCATAAAAAAAAAAAACAAATTTCAGCACTAAAAAAAATTTTTGTTGACTAGTGTAACTATTAAATCATCGTCTCCAAGAAATTTAAGTTTTTTTTGCAATAACAATCCTACCTTTATTTTACATAAAAAATAAAAAAAAATTCCCAAAAAAAATCGTGTTGACTAGTGTAACTATTAAATCATCAGCTCTAAAGCATGTAATATCATTCGTTTGTAAAATGAAGCCATTAAATTCATAAAAACACATCCTAGTTGGCGGTTATTTAGTTTTTTCTACACTTTCCACACACCGTTGCATACAAAACAAAGCAGACGACCACACATACACCCACATTTATGCATTAAGAGGCGAGTTTGTATTCCCCTACTGCATAACACTAACCATTTTCGCACTAATTTGCACACGAAATCTCCAGTTCTAAGTTAAACTGTGTAAACTTGGCTTTAGGCGCGTTGCGTATTGTTGCGGACGCGTTGTTTGCGGTTTGTGGTGAGTTAAGAACTGCTGCCGGAGCAGAGGTAAACAAGCCAATTTATACTTCGAAGCAACACGCAAATATTTGTGTGTTTTTGGTGTTTGTTTTTTGGCTTTTTTTGGTTGTTTTTGCTTTGTATGCGCGCCTATTTTCCCAAACAAATGTTCAACGCTGCGCGGCCACCAAACAAACGAAACATCAACAGCAACAAAAACAACAACTCAAAATAAATGTTCAAAAATGTTATGTTTTTATATTTTTTCGCAGACTTTTGAGCTAATCGCTGCCAGCTTGTCATTCTGAGCGGCTGTCATGTTGTTATTATTGTTGTATTTGTTGTTGTTGTAACACTAAGAATATCATATTCTAATACAAAAGTGTAGAGGGGCTTGCTGCTCTTCAAAATCGCGGGACGATCACTCCACCCAAAACTGTCTTCAAAGTCAGTGCAAATTTTTGCTTTTCGGTGCTGCCAGACATGCATTTTTGGTTCGGTGGTTTTTTATGAATGCACTATGAAACTATATTTGGTTCTTAAATCCCTTAACATTTTTTGAAAAGCTGCGTTTTGTTTTTAACATGCGATTTTGGTTTAGAACAATGTTGCCACATATTAAAAAATAATTCAATTTCGTATTACGAATATTATTTTTTCATGACTACAACATCACCCAAAACTAATACGGCTGTGTAAGCTGACGTTGAGCAATACCAAAAGCTCCGTCAGAATCGGGAAGAACCTCTTCGAGCCGTTCGAGACCAAACAAGGTTTCAGACAATCATCCGATCTCTTCAATCTACTGCTGGACAATTATTCTAAAATTATTCGAGCTGCAGAGTTTAATCAAGCAAGTACCATCTTCTATAAGAGATTCTATGATATTGATATCATCGGCCTCAACGCCGTTAGTTCTGCTTTCTCCAGGCTGAACAAGGAAGCAAAGCAAATGGGTCTAGCAGTGAACGTGGGCAAGACGAAATATTTCCTGTCATTTAAGAGACAAAGGCTACGGTGGCTATGGTGGTTCCAAATGGTTGAAAGCAATCCACCTCTGCGAGTATTCGACCCGTCGGGGGAAGCAGATGAAGAGGAAGACTTCCACTCCGTTGGAAAGGCCAGGGAAGAGGGACCTGACTACACTTGGAATCTTCAATTGGCGCCAAACTGTTAAAAATTAAGCCAAGACCTTCTTAAAACTGCATTTATCGGTTATATGAACCTACTACAGAGAAGAACCGAGCAAATAGACAAATATATCTGTCCAATAAAATAACCACGAATTGAAATAAACTAAAAATATTTACTTTACTTTGAATCATGCTGGTAGCACCGAAAACCAAGCGTCTAATGCATTAACTGACTGCCGAGGTGATTGATGGGCCGACTGACTGCTTGCACCTCAGAGCTGCGTCTTGTGAGTGTTATTAGCTATTTGCATTGGCAACAGCAGCCGCCAGCGACGCATCAAGCATTCGCACACACTCATACACATACACACACACATATATATATATTTACGTATTAAACATAATATATTTAAAAAATTGCTGGTTACGCAGGTTATTGCCTTGTATGGGACCACTTTAAAGGCGAAAATGACGCTGCTCATAAATGTCATAAAAAATCTCAGCCAAAAATCCAAAAGTGTTGAACTTCCATCGGCGCTTGAGCAATTGTCACATCAGCTGCAACAACAACAAGAGTAAGTATTCCATATACAGCTAACTTATATTTTATGCTCATCATCGCAGCAATCAACAACTCAATTGTCTCGTTGTTGTTGTAGTACCTGAACATATTTGCTTTGGCGCCGTCTTTTGGTCTCCGTAATTTATAAGAAACGCCACCGCTTGACAAATTCTTTCTTATTTAAATTTTCGAATTTTTTTTGTTCGAAGTAAACAAAACAAAGTTAAATGCTCATAATTATTAACGAAAAGACAATAAGCCACTTCTGTTGGTCAAATGAAACCGGAAAACACCTTGCATTTGTTATTGGACAATAAAGCGAATTTGCACTGACATTCCGCAGTCTATGGAAGTAATGTTCTGCCACATAAGACTCTAAGCAATAATGACTAAAACGTATAAGGTTAACTGAAATTCGCCTCTAGGCCTTATCTCCGAAACTATTACTCGGATCAACTTGAAAATTTAGAACCATTTTCTAGAGGTGCTGTAGGATTTAACAAGACAATAAAAATAATCGAGTTTTTTAAATCCGTAAACCCATGTAACCCCTTAACTAAGTACTGTCCAAAGGGCGAAATAGAAGTTGTTCTGAAGCAGACAAGAACACTTCCTTCTTGAATATCACATCTTTACTAAACCAAGACTAAAGCACCTAGGATTTGACATCGTCTGTCATTCAGAAAAACTAGCCGATATGGAACTCGGTTTTTATAGGTAGAGACCTCACTAGAGGGGTTTTCGAAGCTCACGAAAGACTTTCTTCCTCAGATATCTCCTCTATGGAATTCACAGGGCCAATTTCATCCGATTGGAAGCGAGTCGGTTTTTTAATGTCTTGCTTTCCAGCCTTGGTCCGTTGGAACTCCAGCGAGCTCAGGAAGCTTTATCAACAATCAGAACTTATGCGACTGCGCGGTCCCTTTGACTCGGAGTAAACCGTAGGAGGTCTCAATTTTCGGGGTTTCCAATGTCTTGCGTCCTGGCTGTGGATTTTGGAGTACCAGCGAGCTCAGGAAACCTTGTAAATAACAAGAACTTATGCGACTGCTGCTCTCTCTGGCTCAGAGTGAACCATAAGTGATCTTCCGAACTACAAGTACTGGCTCTTAGGAAATCCAATCTCAACGCAAATGCAGGTGTTCTGACTGGGCACTGACTAATAGGTTTACGATCTGGCTAAACATTCTGTCTTAGCCAAAGCTGTATGGGAGAAGATGAAGTGCAATCATCTTGTCACATCCTTTTCAATAGCCCGGCTTTCCCCAGACTGATATTAAACAACTTTGGCGAACCTAGCCATTTGTCTGTGATTGATATTAACCACCTTAATAAATTTCTGGTAAACGTTTAAAACGTTTCGTCGATCTATGAGAATCTAGTGCTCCACCTTTAGTAGTATATAGACAACAGAAAGGACAAATATCTATCCAAGCGAAATTCATCGATTTTGGATCAACCTTATAACCCAAGCTAAATTGAGGCTATGAGAAACTTCATATATGTCTTTTGAAGATATTCTCACCTTCCACGTTGAACTTCGACCCCTTTCTTGGCCTTTCTTTCGTCAAACTATTTAATACTTTGTAGAAAGCTTATCGTTCGGGTATAAAAATATAGTGACAAGAACTACAATTCCTTCATAACCAGGTACTGGGGAAAAGAGAAACAATAACCAAAGATGAAACAGCAACACTCTCGGCTTAACAAGGTTTCATATTATATTTATCATATTTGAAGCTTGCTGTATCAATGGCTCTTTTTACTCCCCAAACTCCTCCTGCTTTTTCTCTTCAAACCAAATCTTCATACTCTTCTACTTACATTACGTTCTACCTGCTTAACCTTGCAGCCCAAACTGAGTACATCAATTCTGCCATTTATGTCGTCAGCTCTAAGCGGATCTCAATACGGATGCCGATGTGAACATTTAGCCAACAGAATGATATAATAATTTCGCACATCATAACGCATCGTGAATTCCAAAAGCCAAAATAATACAAATTCGAGGCAATCACTCAAACATATACAGACAGTCAATCATTCAATCATTCAATCATAGCACTAATTGTTTGCAATTAGCTTAGACTGCAATTAAATGTTTCTGTGACTCGACTAATTTCCCATTCCGGCAGCTTAACTATGTGGACTAACGAGATAATTTTTTAATTTTTTTAGATTTCTTTTTGTGAGAATTTGTTTGTTTTGAAAAAAAATTAATGAAATGATTAGTAATGTATGAGTGATATGTTGGGGTCATTTTTCGAGATAAAACTTGTTTGAAATTTATGCACAAACTACCGTTTTAGGTGACAAAGCTAATCGGTAATGACGAAAAGATACTAACACTATTTTAGATAGTCATTTCAAACAATTATTTCCTTAATATTGCTTATGAGTTTACAAATTCTTCAATACTCGGAACAATTTTAGAGCGTTGATAGTGTGTTAAATGAGTAATCATTCGACCTCCAACATCGTTAATGAATACTGAACATATTTAGTCCACGGAGTTAATGTTCATTCCATGATGAAAGGCTATTACTTATAGTTGTAACTTCGAACTATTAATTCGAAGTTAGGTACCTTTTCAAGCTTTCATTTTCGGCACCTTCAAAACCAAATCCAAACCATTAAAAATCTTAAATGCTTCAAGTTCCAGCATTGTATCGTATAGATTCAAGAACTATGTTCCATAAAACTCACTTTAGAGAATATCAATAAACATACCATGTTGAAAACTCGACTAAGAAACTTCACTGTATAGATTATTTATACTCCAGATATCCGCCAGTGAGTCTCCTTTGCCGCGGAATCCTTCATCTGACGTTTTGATGAAGCTTTTTTCTTGTCAGTTTAATGAAATTTGACGACCGTTTTCATAAATTTAATAACTGCTTGAGAGGCCATAAGACCTGAAAGTGTTTTTGTGCATGTAGTGAGAGCTAAACGAAGCCAAAATCCTCTCAAGGAAAGTGGAACTGTATCAGCAGGCTAATCCGGTGGAATCATCGGTCTATATGTCTTCAAAAATGATGCCAGTGAGAACGTAACTGTGTGAAGTGCGACCATGTTAACTTACTATTTGCTGCCTGAAATTGAAGCTTGTGTTCTCGGCGACATTTGGCTTCAACAAGACAGCGCCACTTCTCACACATCACATCAATCAAAATTTCGCGTTTTGGGCTGATCTATTGGCCACCAAGATCGCGTTATATCACACCGTTACGCTTTTTCTTGTGAGAATATGTAAAGTATACAGTCTCGCTTCGATACAGGCCTTGGAGTAAAACATCACGCGTGTTATTCGACAGTTAACAGTCGAAATCCTCGTACGAGTCATCGAAAATTGGAATCAACGGAAGGACCATCTGAGATGTAGCCGCAGCCAACATTTGAAAGTAATAATTTTCAAAAAATAAATGTCAAAGAATGTTCTTTCGACTGGTAATAAATACTCCCAATTAAAATCAAAGTGTCTGTGTATTTTCTTAAAAAAAAAGTATTAAACCGAAATGGATCACCCTAGATTTAACTTAAATCACGTAAAATTAGATCACAACTATAAAGCAACAATGAGCCGATTGAAAACGATACACGTAACTAACCCAAATATAAATACCATATATGTATGTATATACAATATGTAAGTCCAAAAGCGGAAAATCACTGAGATTTAGAAAATGGTAGAGTTTATAAAATATCTCTATATATGTTTCTTAATATATTCTTTAGAAATTAAAAAAAATGTTGATGTGTTTGGCTTAACTTTTGTGTCAAGCTGTAAATAACGTGATATAGATATATTAAGTTTCGAAAGCGGTCAATGACTTAACGAAATAAAAAAAAATGTAAACAAATAAATAAGAAATTGTGTTTGGCCTAATCTTCTTCGTGCCCATTTCGTGGGTTGGATCATATTGCAAATTTTTTATAATAAAAATTATATAACTTAGACAATATAAGCTCATCAACATCTTTTTCTTTGTTTATGCTTACATTAGGGATGTCCGTTATAAACTTCGATTGAATTTATATTTTTGTTAGTAAAGAGAAATATTAAATAGTTTAGACTTTTTTGAATTTATTTTAGGATATAAGAAGACAAAAACTTGAGTTGAGGTTCATTGACGCAACATCCTATGTCACCGTAATATATTCTTATCGGAGTACCATTCGATCAAACCTCGGACTGATACAAACCGAATCGATATTTTTTTTTTTATTGGTGTAATCTTTTTTATGTTCTTGAAGTTTGCAGCTGTTCGTTCACTACGCAAAAACTTTATCCGCCACTTTTTCTATGGAAAACATTTAACGAAGAATTTCCCTGTGATTTTATGCTTCCAATGAAATCATGGCTACGGAATCATTGTAAATTTTGCAGAAGTGTTTTTTGGAATCCACTCATCTCAAGCATAGATATTTAAATACCGCAAAACGTTCAGAGAAAGTCGTGAAGCCAACGATAACTTGCCTCATGCGAATCGTCCAGCCAACTGTTAGTGTTGATAACACCGAAAAAGATAAAAAAGCAGTACTTGATAATCATGTTATTGATCGTGTTGACAGCAAAGAAATAGCAAAGTACCTTAACATCTCTTATGAATCGACTTTGCACATTTTGGTTAATGTTTTGTGTATGAAGCTTGTCAAAGTTAGACTCGTACCAAGAGATCTGAATCTTTGACAAAAAGCGTCCAGTAGATGTCGGTAAAAAGACGATTGATAATGTAGCTGCTTGATAACGAAGTCCTACATTTATTAATTTCATCATTACTTATGACGAGACGTGGCATTATTAATATGATGACGAAATTGCCCGGCAATCTAGCGATTGATGCTTCAAAAATGGTTCGCAACCGAAAAAGTTACGTCAAAGTCGGCCGAAAATCAAGGAAACCGAAAAAATACGTACTTGTAAGTATGGTCAAAAACCAAGTTGATGCTTGACGTTTACAATGACGTGGTTCACCCGAAAATCGTTCGAATGCTACCTGACGTTCTGAGGCGTCTAAGTGAGGCAATTTTCGACCGAAGGCCATTGAAACCATCAAAAGTCGTACTCTGGAGGTCTTCGCTACCGAGGCTTATAGTAAGTGTACGGAAAATTGGATTAAGCGTTAGCATGATGGTAATGGATCAACATTTTTTCTGTCAGTCTGGGTCAAATCTCTTCTAATCCTTAATTGATTAATTCTAGGTCTTCAGAAGCATGGACGGTGACAATGATGAGTTGACGTTACGAGTTTTCGAGAGAAAGGTAGGATGAAAACCCGCGGGGAGAAACAGAGGAAGAGGAAGGCCTCAACTCCTTTTCAAAGGCCAGGTGGAGAAAGACCTGGCTTCGCTTGAAATCTTCAATTGGCGTCAAATTGCGAAAAGAAGAAACGACTGGCGTGCTGTTGTAAACTCGGCTATCACCGCGAAAGCGGATCAGGCACAATAATGAGAACCTCTCTCTCTGACCTCTCATGGGAACAGAAAGAAATGTCATTGTCTTATTCAAGCATTCATGTTGTCGTAATGAAGGATTCGTCTTTAATAACAGCTTTGGAAGATTTAAAAATCTGATATTACTTGAAGCGATGGAAGTTTACGGGTTCCAAACAACCTCTTCTAATCCCTTAATAGTTGAAATTTATCTTTTATCCATAATATTTTTAGGAATTACTTTAAATAATCTCCATTTTATTACCTAACCTCATATTTATTCGAGAAAGCCCAACCATTGTTCAAGTTAGATAGCGTAAATTTGTAGTCATTATTGCCACCCTCACGAATTTAGCGACCACACCCACGCTAATTGACCAAATAATAATTTTAAAACTATTTGTTTTGTATTATTGAACAAAAGAATATAATTAGCCTGGGTTTTTCACATATAAACAGCTACACAAATGCTGAAAACTTACATTTAAAAATTCTGTCAAATTACAAATTAGTTTTCGAACTTTAAACAGAAAAAAAAACGAGTTTAACAACCTCTACGCTTTAGACACAGCCACTCAAAATCAATAACGATTTATTTGCATATCTATGATGTACGCGAGTAAAGAGGTAATAATTTATACCTTCCGACTAAACGTCCACTGTGCGATATTTGATTAATTTGGCGAACAATTTCGAGCGCGTCATCGAGATTGGAATGATTTTGATTTATGGTTTCCAACGACCGCCGGTGAAGCAAGAACATTTTTCCGCTTTTTTATTCTTTTACTAATAAGTTATGGACATAATGGGATAAACCAGCAGATCCTAAAAATTGTGTGTGAAATTAACTCGCGTCTGTCATGCTTTTTAATCTTCTCATTTAGCGCGAATGATTCAGAATAATTTTTTTTTTTTTTTTATTCTAACATCTTTCCTAAGATGCCCTACAAAATTCACCGAGGCTTGTAATTAAGGTAAAATAGTAGTTAACGGAAGCTTAAAAGAGGTTTATTACAGTATACAATAACAGTATGACTAGACTGCGAGATTTATGTAGCTATTTGAATTAAACAAATCGAACAATTTTTTGCTCGACTTGCACCCCTGATCTCTGAGAGCACTCATTAGGACTTCGGTATAAGAGAAGCTTCTTACGTACAGCCGCAAACGATTGCAGCAGGGGTAATTCTCGAGAATTCTACCGAAATATGCGGCGGTTAACAGAAGGTTTCAACGCCGGAGCATACTCTTGTAGAACCACCAGAGATGACCTAGTCACTAATGCCCAGAGCATACTGAAATTATGGAGGAAACCCATCTCCAGCCTGCTGAATGGCGGTGAAAACAACGCCAGGAGATGATGAACCCGATTCCCCAATGGATGACGATGGAGCGGACGAAAATATGCCGACGATTGGAGTTTGAGTGTGCTCTGCCTAATCCACAAAAAAAGCGAACACCTCAGTTCTACTTTCTTCAGGTTGAGCAGAGAAGCAAGACGAAATATCTCCTATCTTCAAACAAACAGCCGTCGCACTCGCGACGTGGCTCCAACGTCACTGTTGACAGTCATAACTTCAAAGTCGTAGATAATTTTGTCTATCTTGGAACCCGCATTAAGACGAACAACAAGGTCAGGCTCGAAGTCCAGCGCAGAATTACTCTTGCCAACAGGTGCTACTTCGGACTGAGTAGGCAATCGAGAAGTAAAGTTCTCTCTCAACGAATAGATACCAAACTCCATAAGTCACTCACCGTCCCCATCCTGCTTTATAGACGCTGAGAACATCCGATGAGTCGGCTTTACGAGTTTTCGAGAGAAAAATTCTACGGAAGATTTACGGTCCTTTGCGCTTTGGCAACGATCAACAATCACAATCGATGGAACGATAAGCTGTACAAGATATGCGACGACATTGACACAATTCAACGGATTAAAAGACAACGGCTACGCTGGCTAGGTCATGTCTTCTGAATGGATGAAAACACTCCAGCTCTGAGAGTATTCGACGCAGTGGGAACCAGAGGAAGAGGAAGACTTCAACTCCGTTGGAAATACCAGAGAAGGACCTGACTACACTAGGAGCCTCCGATTGGTGCCAAACAGTGAAAAGGAAGAACAGAGAAAAAGGAAGAACGCCTGGCGCGCTGTTGTAAGCTCGACTTAAACCGCGTATTTCGTTACGCATGCGAGTTCCATAACAAATGAGGATTCTCTTGTAATATTTTTCAAGAATAAACTTTGAGCTCGAAGTGCCGCATCACTTACACATTAAAAGTCATAAATTATTTCGACAATAAGCTGTGAAACGAAGCGTCACAAAGCACTTAGCAGTTTGCCAAGCCTAAGAATTTGTAATATTTCAAGATTTTTTTGTTTCTATGTTTCAGTTAGACATAATTGTTGGCCGTGAGTAATTATGCTTGGAGCGCAGCATATCAGTGAAGAAGCCAACGTCACAGCTACTCCATATAAAACTGGAATATAATTAGATTTGGTTGAAGTAAACAGTTGCGACCTTAAATATGTTTTTACTTAACTGAATAAATGTATATATTATATATAGTATATATTATACATAGTGTATAACATGCATACATACATTAGTGCTGTTAGGAGGAAGATGAAAGACTAAGATATTAAGAGGTGGTGTTAGACAGTGATTGGGATGGGCGTTTGGTCGTTAAGTTTTAATTTGTAATTCTTCTTCTTAGTCTACTATCTACTTTATATTGAATATAAATTGTTGCCTCTAACATCACAGTCGCAAAATGCCGGTAAACTAGAGTTGGATCATATGCATTTGTTATAATCAAGTACTTACTTATACATAATTCATGAATATTCCTACGAATCCAAATATTTACCATAAATAATACCTAGTCATAAATATGTATACTACATATGTACATACAGCATTTAAGATTCCTGCATATTTTATATTAAAATTACTGCTAAATAATTCGAAAAGTCATACATCGCGTATGCGTAACTAAATACACAAAGAACATACGCCATGTAATGGAGTTTGTGCATAGTACGAGGACGGTCCAATAATGACTTAATCACTTGTGTAGTACATACTCGTACACGATACATGCCAAATTTTTAGCCGAATTCGACTCATAGTTTTGTATTGATGTCATGTGGGATCTCGTAGTAAATTAAGGGTGTTTATTCTCAAGCGACTTCTTTTTGTTTCAAAACTTGAAAAATTAAACACTGGATTAAAATCTAGGTTGCAGTAACTTTGCAGAACTTCAAAAAAGTTTTTATTTTTTCCGACGTATTAAAGAAGTTGGATCATCAATGGGTCTAGTGTATGGAGGTAAAAGAAACTATACACATATAGAAATAAATCGAAACTTTTCAAAATTGCTTTATTTATTTTTTTTGAGGACTAAATATTTATCTGCCAGCCCTTGTATAGTATATTGGCATGTGCCAAACTAAACTCATTGAAGCATTGAACCACGTAATGTAAAGATTTCAATAAAACTTCAGCGTCGATGAGCATTGACACCAAGTGATACTCGATGGTGAGCAGCAAAATCATTCGAGATCCATCAAAGTTCATGGCTTTATCAAAAAATTATTGTTTTGTTCTATCTATCTGCCAAAATCAATGGGATATCTATACACATTAGGCTGTTTTGTTTTTTTTATTGAACTATTAATTTTTTTCAGTCCCGTCAGGAAATTTCCTTGGAAATACCGTAAAAAAAAATTCCCTGAAAATTTTAGCCCTTAATATTAGCATTAAGAAGTGGACCAAGGCCTGTAAACATTTTCCATAGAAAATACACTACAATCGTGAGTTTTTATCTTTAAATTCCTACAGATCAGAGGTATTTTATGGCATCGCTTTGACTTTGGACGCATATTTCTCGGAATTTTCCACTCTATAAAAGTGCCCGGTGCAACAAAGTCGTAACTCACACCGACGAGGTAGTACGGGGCTCTAAACCTGATTTTTCTACGAAATTTGCATTTTTTTGTATATATCTCGTAAATGACAGAAGCTATAGAAAAAATGTTCATGACAAACTTGTAGGAAATTTTATTTGTTACAAAAAAAGTCCAAGGTCAAAATAGCTATCATTAATACTTCTCGAGATATTCGGCTTTTTATGTAAGGCTTTATAGAATTTACATATATAGATGGTATGTAATAAAAAATAGAAAATGAAGTATAACGAAATATTAGGTTGTCAAAAAAGTCTTGCGATATTTTTATTGAATTTTCAATTCTTCATAGAATTGGTTACAAAAATGCGATTCAAGTCAAATATGCGCCGTTTTGTTCGATGACGCGTTCCCAACGAGATGCCAACTTCATAATGCCCCTCTCATAGAAGCTCGCTTCCCTATTGACAAAAAACTCGAAGAGCCAATTTTCACAGGACTGTCTTGTGGCCAACTTCAGACTACCAAGCGCGTTCGCCATGGCAAGAAACAGGTGGTAATCACTTGGTACGAGATCCGGACTATACGGTGGATGCAAAAGAACCGCCCATCGGAGCTCCCGGAGCTTCTGACGCGTCGCTAAAGATGTCTGTGGCCTGGCGTTGTCCTGATGGAAGACAATTCGGCCTCTGTTGATCAAAGATGGCCTCTTCTGCATGAGTCGGTCCAGTTGTTGGCAGTACAGGTCCGAATTGAGCGTTTGGCCATAGGTGAGCAGCTCATAGTGGATTATTCCCTGCCAATCCCACCAAACACACAGAAGAACCTCCCTGGCCGTCAATCCAGGCTTGGCCACCGTCTGGGCCGCTTCACCGCTTTTCGACCACAACCGTTTGCACCTTACGTTATCGTAAGTGACCCACTTTTCATCGCCATTCACCATACACTTCAAAAACGGGTCGATTTTATTGCGATTCAGAAGCGATTCGCATGCGTCGATACGGTCAAAGATGTTTTTTTGCGTCAATTCGTGTGGCACCCATACATCGAGCTTCTTAGTGACTCCAAGCTTCTTCAAATGGTTTATAACGGTTTGATGACTCATGCCCAGCTCTTGACCGATGCTACGGCTGCTACTATGCCGGTCTCTTTCGACCAATTCAGCGATTTTATCGGAATTTACGACGACAGGCCTTCCGGAGTGTGGCGCGTCTTCGACCACCTCTACACCAGAACGAAAACGTTGAAACCATCGTTGTGCGGTAGAAATGGAAACTGTATCGGGTCCATAAACTGCAAAAATTTTATTGGCGGCTTGAGATGCATTTTTGCCTTTATCGTAGTAGTACTGTAAAATATGCCGTATTTTCTCTTTATTTTGCTCCATGTTTGCGACGCTATAACTCACGAACGACTTAAGAGAAACGACAATCAATCAAACACGTGTTAGCGCGTGAAATGAGCTTTCCAAAAAGGTATAACATGACCCGATGCGACGAATAAAACTAGAACTGCGCACTTTCAGCGCCAACTAGCGAAAATACCGTAAGACTTTTTTTGACAACCTAATATATTTGATATAGTCTGACAGTCTGAGACTCGGTTATTGACTGTGTAACCTAACAATGTCTAAACTGTCTTACTGGTACTTATTTTTCTACAAAGATACATACATATTATATATTGCTAGCATGATATTATTCTATTGTACCATTATTATTCATAACTAATAATACTAATGCTTGAACTGCATATATTAGCCCACAAACATTCAAACACACATGTATACATACATACATACATACGTACTTGTTACAAGTCATCTTTCAAAGGCCAAAGATAACAAGATTTATAATTTAATTAAAACTACTGAGTCACCGCACAACTGAAAATTACGCTGAGCACATACATATATACGTAAATACATACATGTATAAAATCACGCATAAATGAGTAAATGCTTAAGTCTATATGTACATTCTTGCTATAAATAAATAATGTATGTACACATGTAGATGTACTTAGGCAGTTTCAGCTATTTTCCGTGTGTCATTGTTATGAAAAGTACCAGTAATTATTAAGAGGGTCAGTAATGGCAATACGCGTAGTAGTTAATGCATTACATACAGTTTTAACTGTGGAGCACAAAATCTTTTTTTATTTATTAATTTTTACTATTCTGCAATTCTAGCATTTTTCACACTTCTTAACCGCCAATTAAAACAGCTAAGCCGAAAACAATAGAAATATAATATATCTAAAATTATATGTGTATATATATATGTGTGTAAATGTAATAAAGGCCGAAATAACATAACTTTTGTGCCTCGAATGAAGCACTTGTTGCCCTTGTCGCGTTTGGCGTGGAAGAAGAGGTCAGTAGTCGTTCTTAAATGCCGCAAATTTGCATGGCAACATACACACATTCTGTTACAAAAGTATGCTTCATGTTTTTTACATATGTATATCCATAAATACAAATACAATAGTATGTTTCAAGTATGTACTACTGTATATTGTATGCTTTAGTATATTTGCAGCTAAGAAGAGGTGACGGATTTTCATTTAGACATCACATTTCGGATTTGTATCAACCTTAATAGCAAATCTTGTCCATTATAATTAAATTTTCGTATTTACTTACGCTTATACTCAAATACATATTTATGGTATACACACTTAAGATATATTGGCTACTATGAGCAAAAAATAGTAAGCCTTTGTTTTAGTAAATTTTAATTTACTCTTGAAAATCTATGTCGTCCCCTCAAAGTTAACCCACAGACGAAAAAGTTCAGTGATTTTGTAAATAGTCGTGCTTTCACTTTTCTTAGGTCCAAATGATCTTTCAAAATAGTTTTCACCGATCCTTCTGATATTCCAACGATGCCAGTAAGATCTCTGTTGTTCCAGTTGTGTATACTATTTCCGGAATAGCCTTCAATGCGCATAACGATTCACGTGTAATGGTTTCAGTTGTCTCAAAACGGTCATCCTAGAGCTGTCGTTTGAGTTTGCTGAACAGCCAGAAGTCACACGGAGCTAAATCAAGCGAAGACGGTGATTGCAGCACGATATTGTTTGAAAACCTGGCGAAAAACTAACGAAGAATCAATGCAGTATACGACGCAGCAGTATCGTGGTGCAAAACCCCATAACTCCGACCTCTTTTTACGAAAAGCACCGCCCAAACGTCGCATAACACTCAAATAGTCACTGTTGATAGTTTGGTCGGTCGGAAGGAATGTGGAGTGCACCACACCTCTATAATCGAAGAAAACAATCAACATAACCTTGGTTTTTGACCTCCTTCGTGTTTTTTCGGCTCATCTATGTCTCAATATTCGACTGATTAATAGCCTGTTTCCGGGTGGTAAGCAAAGATCCATGATTTATCGCTAGTAATAAGACGTTTCATGATATCCTGGTGGTCGGAAAAGTTGAGTGATTTTGGATCCAATAGAGCTTTCACTTTTCTTCGACCCAAATGATCTTTCAAAATGGTGTTCGCGGATCTTTCTGATATTCCAACGATGCCTGTAAGATCTCTGACTATTAAACGTAGATTCTCAAGAACCAATTCCTTTATTTTATTGACATGTTGAGCATCAGTTAATGTTGATGGTAGTCATGGAGTTGCATCATCAAAGGTCTTTTCCAACATTATCTTTCCGTACACATTTTTTTACATGATTTTCTGATAAAACTAGCTTCTTCTTCTTCTTAATTGGCGTAGACACCGCTTACGCGATTATAGCCGAGTTAACAACCGCGCGCAAGTCGTTTCTTCTTTTTCCATATTTGTCGCCAATTGGATATTCCAAGCGAAGCCAGGTCCTTCTCCACTTGGTCCTTCCAACGGAGTGGAGGTCTTCCTCTTCCTCTGCATCCCGCGGCGGGTACTGCGTCGAATACTTTCAGAGCTGGAGTATATTCATCCATCCGGACAACATGACCCAGCCAGCGTAGCCGCTGTCTTTTAATTCGCTGAACTATGTCAATGTCGTCGTATATCTCGTACAGCTCATCGTTCCATCGAATGCGATATTCGCTGTGGCCAACGCGCAAAGGACCATAAATCTTTCGCAGAACTTTTCTCTCGAAAACTCGCAACGTCGACTCATCCGTTGTTGACATCGTCCAAGCCTCTGCACCATATAGCAGGACGGGAATTATGAGCGACTTATAGAGTTTGGTTTTTGTTCGTCGAGAGAGGACTTTGCTTCTCAATTGCCTACTCAGTCCAAAGTAGCACCTGTTGGCAAGAGTTATCCTGCGTTGGATTTCTGGGCTGACAGTGTTGGTGGTGTTTACGCTAGGGCTTAGCCCTTACAAAAGACACAGTGCATTTTCGTGGATTTTAGTCGCCTCTTACGACAGACAAGCCCTATCGCGGATAAATTCCTAATATCCTGACCAGGTGGGGAAGGATAGTCAGATTTTAACGAATAATCTTTAAGAAGTGTCTAACAATGATGGGGTGACCAAAACGATCTTACTTTAAGAAAAGTGGTACGGAGTTAACAGAACTTCGATGTTCTTTCATGAATTGAATACCAACGAAAGTAAAGAGGAATAATCTCACCGATTCATTGACCTCATTGTGGTTCTCGAAGAACGTCTTTATACTACATATGTGTCTTATTAATATTTTCTTTACGAAAACACGCGACAAAGGGAATACAAACAATGCGCATAGAAAGCGTCTTAAGACATAAGATTTAAAAGACAAAAAGGCAAAAAGTATGTGAGAACTACTCTAACACTCAGAATCTTCAAAAATTAATCAAAACCAAACTAAATCAAAATTAAAATTAAAATAAACTAAAAACTTCATTTAATAAAACAACAAAAAAGACAACAAGCATTTTTCAAACAACACACTTTGAATTTCGCTATTATCGCTTTTTGATTAAAAGCGAGCAATAAAACTCAAAATGATTGCATTTCGTGTACTAAATAGCTCGTCAGGCAATAAGGAAGCTGCGGTCGATTGCTTATTTGGCTAATTTCATTGTTACAATGCGCCTTGGAATTAAATTGCAAATTTGCGCGTAAATATTGTTTTCTATTAAGTCAAGCCAAACAGCTGGTAGAAGATTGGAGGCTTAATAAAGTTATTGAACGTTGCGTCCGTTGGCTAGTGCGTACGTGCTCGAGATTAATAGTGATCTGAGTTCAAAGCAGCTAAGATAAGACCATTTGACGTCATACGCAAAGGTTTGAGAAGCTTTGGACGTCATGCACAAATTTCAATGAATTGAACAGATGTGAAATCTCAACGGCAATGCGCGCGAGATATTACCTACTAGCCTCCAAGCAAGACACCTTATCTTCCTTTTATTTATAGACAAGACAGGCAGGATTTTTGTAATGACTAATAAGTTCACAATACCAGTGACACAGTATTAAATAACTATGCTGGACTTACGAAACAGTATGCCTACGTGCTAAATCCTTAACTCAGATTGCTGTAGTTTATATTTGGATCTGCGGGATCGCCGTTAAGCACTATTTCTCAAGACCTAGACGATAAATGCCTCAACACATCCTACCTCCAAGGTTATTCATGTGGACTTAAGCTTCTCCGCTGCCTTTCGTTCATTCTGAGTTTTTGAAACCCTATTGCATATGAACTCATGGAAATGAATAAAAATTTCACCAATGGCATTAGAGAGAACCGTATCTGCCAAGAAAATGAAACGGACAAGGAACGGCAAAATAGAGTTGGTACTAGTTGGACTCCCTCTCCTCATGGGTTCTACTATTGAATAGCTGGACTTCGCGGGAGCTTGATCTTAAGTTAAATGTAGGTATCTTCCAAACCAATAAAATTATACCCCCAAATTTGGACGGAATACATTTTTCAACCTCTCTTATGATAGTATGAAAATAGGTGAAATCGGATAGTAACCCCACCCATACCCCATAGATGATATCACATATCTCGGGACCCGCTTGACCGATTTTAAACCAAGTGTGGCTAATAATATTATCTCGAACTTCCTATATAACAGGGCAAATCGGATAAAAACCACGCCTACTTTTAATGCTAATGCAATTTTCTTTCCATCTGATTCTTTCACGTTCCACTATACAAATCAAGAACCAATAAATGTATCCAGATTAAACACTATTACAAATAGTGGCTTTGCGGTATGGCACCTTTTGACTTAGAATTGTCAAATTCGGGCTACAACTGTTCAAGCCTCTGCTACCGAATATGTGGGCTCCAGTTCCTATTGCGAACATTTTATCGAACCCCTTGAAATCGGATCTGCTTGTGCTCACAAGAAAGCACAAAATTCTTGTATGAATGTTCCTTTGGTGCGGGGATAAACTGTGCAGAGTTAGGCATAAGGCAGTCTGTTAAGTAGCCGAAGCACTGTAATATATTTCCAGCTGAGGTGTTTGCTATTGCGAAACCTGCGGATCTGGACAGAAGCATGGTAAAAAAAATAAAAAATCGATGGAACGAACTACCGGCGTGCAAAACAGCAAAAGTCATGTGCTATTGGCCTCCATAGAATAAACTGTAGGAATATGATCGAAATACTAACTGGTCACTGTCTGATGGGCACACATTCCCCCATAATGGGGCTGACAGATCGCAGGAAATATCTAGAGCAAAGCATCAGGGAAACAATGGAGCTTCTCTTGTGCACTTGTGCCGCATAGACAAGACTACATGGCACCCCATGGTCCGCAGAGTCTTTTAAAATTCGCGTCAAGCGCGGGCAAACTGAAGGATGACTACGCCTAGTAACTGAACTCCATCTGGTATCGCAAAGGTCTATGCGTGGCTCGTTGGCCTACCAGTTTATTCCAACCTAATCTAACTCCTTATACATTGGTGATGACAAGTGAGGTGCCTCAGAGAAGCTCAGAGGGTATTTTTTTCCAATAATAGTATGAAGTAAAGCCAAAAATAGCAGAAATCAGGTCAATACTAACATATTTCAAATATACGTAATACGTAACGCAAGTTGCAAGAGTGACATCCGAACTTGGCCTTTCGTTACTTGTTTTAAAATAAAATGAAAAAATTTCTTTTCATTTTCCTATTGACCGCTAGATGACCCTATACATTCTCATGCCTTAAGTCAACTTATCAACCATAGCTAGTACACAGCAGATGACGATGTGTACTTCCGTTAAAGTAATTAATCCTCAAGAAATGAAATTAAATATATACTTTTTTTATAAACATTTAGTTCCATTGCAGTTCGTCCCTTTTTTAGTAAATTTGCTTATAAATTTTACGAACAAATTCAAGAATTTTTTATATATTTAATATATTATATATATTATTTATATAAAATATATTAATATTTACTTCAAAAACTTATTATAAAAATATTTGAAATTTTATTTTTTAATATGTAGAAACCTAAAAAATCTGACAAATATATAATTCTACACTAAACATTTTAATACAACTCATAAATAACGGCACTTATGTAGACTTTCGCGCCAATGCCTTGGTATGCCAGTCAGCGGCACTTTGTCGGCGATCAATCGATCAATGATCTTCAGTCAATTTCGGCTTTAACGCGCTAATGCGCGGCAATAATTGTGTCGATCCGAAAAAAACGTGTTTAGTGTAAAATTTGTGTAATTTGCAGTGTTAAAAATTTGTAAAAAATTTAAAAAAAATTATTTTATGTGAAAAATTAAATTTGAATAAAATATAAAAGTGTTTGAAAATAAAATTTAAATATTAAAAATAATTAATTAAAATAGAAGTAAAGTGTATTAGTTCGCGGCTTGCTAAAGCTGCGTGTTGAAATCGATCGTTTTCAAGGCAATCAATGTAAGTATTCAATAAATTTTATTAAATACAAAAAAAAAATTTATAAAAATAAATTTTCGTTAAAAAAAATAAATAAAAAATAGTTTAAAAAAATCTAAATTATTGAAATTAAAAAAAAATAATCAAATATCCCCTTAACTAACCTCACTTTCACATGAAGACTAGAACTTTTCCATGTGAGCTCGCTCGCCTACTTCTCTTTCCTTTTCTCACACCAATTTGCCTTTATAAGCTACTTACTCTCACCCACTCACCTTCTCCCCTTCAAATCACCTTTTTCTTATCACCTTTTAATTACCTTTCTCACTTCATTTTCTTATACTTTAGGGCAAAAGCCTTTCATTTACCGTTACAAAATGTGCGCAAGAAGCTACAACCCAGCGCTTCAGCGCCCAACTGCGCCGTCATTGTTGTTGTCGTCATATTAATATTCATGCCGCCATTTTCCGCCCGTGTCTCAGCCTTCCAACACTGCGACGCCGATCACTTCGAGTGCCGCGACGGAAGCTGCATCTTACAGGAGAAGATGTGTGATGGACGTCATGATTGTCCGGACAACTCGGACGAAATGAACTGCGGTAAACTCTGGACTAAACTAAAAGCAACCATTTTTATATAGAATAAATGGTTGACAAAACCATCCGTCTCTACTCTTTTTACAGAAAAGAAGATGTGCCGCAAACCGGACTGGTTTCAGTGCGCCAAACCCAATGGACCCTGCTTGTCGTCGGAACTGATTTGTAACGGCATCGAGAATTGTCCGGGCGGCGAAGATGAATTGGAATGCGTTAGCACGTCCAGCTTCTGGGGCAGCGGCGGTGGCAAGGGTACGTCGAAGAGCGGTGATATCGGCACAGGCGGTTGGTATACGAAACGGAACTGCAGCGCCTACGAATACACATGTCGCACGGACAAAACTTGCATACCGCTGGATTTTATGTGCGACGGCAAGAGCGACTGTCACGATCGTTCGGATGAGGAGGATGGCTGTGAGCGCGCCAGAAAAAGTTGTGAAGGCTTCTTTTGTGACAATAAGAAATGTTTGGAAAGCAAGAAATGGATCTGTGATGGCGTCGACGATTGCGGTGATGGCAGCGATGAACGCAAGTGCGGTAAGTAACAGCTTTTCTTATTCCAACATATTTTATACATAAAAACAACGTCTAATCTAGGTATGAATTGCACTTTGGAGCAAGGCAAGTTCCTGTGCCGTGACAACTCAAGCTGCTTGACCATCGATGCAGCCTGCAATGGCAGGGCGGACTGCGCGGACGGCAGTGATGAGTCGCCACTCTGCTCATCCAGCAGCAACAACTGCAGCACGAAAACTTGCCCACCAGCAGCGATCTGTAAAATGCTACCCGAACAAGGTGCGCAGTGCATTTGTCCCAAGGGTTATCGCATGTCAATGCTGGAGAATGCCTGTAGAGATATCGATGAATGTCTGGAGATCTATGGCTTGTGCTCGCAGAGTTGTCAGAATACACGCGGCTCATATCTTTGCACCTGTGATGTAGGTTATGTGCTGAGGGCGGATAATCACACCTGTGAGGCATACGGTGGCGATCCCTTACTGCTCTATACCACACAAATGGCCGTAATGGGTGTGCATTTACGCGATAAATTAGTCTATGCGGTGGCCAAGAATTTGACCAAAGTGATCGGTGTATCCTTTGATGGGCAGAGCATCTATTGGACGAATATACAGAATGAGGCAGAGAGTATTGTGAAGGCGAACGCCGATGGGACCAATCAAGAAATTCTACTCACTGCCGGCTTGGATGCACCAGAAGACTTAGCGGTCGATTGGCTGACAGGTGAGTGAAGTAGAAAAAATATTGGACGCCAAATACTCGAGTATTCTTGGTTTTCGAAAAGAGTTGCCAAATCAACAGTTAGGTTTTCCGAAACTCTGGAAACTCCCATAGGCACTTTATAGTATCGTAGTTAGATACCAATTTCCCCAGGTTACTAACCTCGAACTACAATTACCAACCCCTCAGTTGTCTATCTACAAGAGCAGAATAATAGTACCCAGTAACTCCTTTCTAGAATGAGAAGCAGCACTAAGCTTTTTCCGTACAGTCCTCCTTTTCGGAAAAAGTTACCTCTGTTTTAGAACCTTCTATTAAAATCTAAAGTTTTTGTGTATTTGGTTTCACATCACTGTCTCTTCTTCCCAATTTATATGTCTAAAACACGCCCTCTTTGTCCCATAGACAATATCTACTTCTCGGACAACACGATGCGTCACATAGCGGTCTGTACCAACGATGGACTCTATTGCACGGCGCTCGTCACCGTCGATGTGCATCAACCACGCGGCATAGCGCTCTGGCCGCAACGTGGACAAATGTTCTGGACGGATTGGGGTCTGAAGCCGATGATAGCGCGCGCATCCATGGATGGCAGCAACTCACTGCCACTGGTCACCGAAAACATACACTGGCCCAACGGCATCGCCTTAGATATGCATAATAATCGTATCTACTGGGTGGATGCCAAATTGGCGACCATAGAGAGTACGCGGTCCGATGGCACCGATCGACGTCGCATACTCGACAATATAATGAAGCATCCTTATGGTTTAGCAGTCTTTGAAGACAACATCTATTGGTCGGATTGGGGTACGAAGAGTGTGCATAAGTGCAATAAATTTACCGGCAAGGGACATCAAGTGGTCACCAAGGATCGTACCATCTATGCGGTGCACATTTACCACAGCGCCAAACAGCCAAAGACCGATCATGCATGCATGCGTCTACATTGCTCTCATCTGTGTTTGCTCGCTGAAAATGAGAGCGCAACGTGCGCCTGTCCCGATGGCATGCAGTTGGGCGCCGATCGTTCGCGTTGCGTAAAAATACACAGGAAACAACGTCTCTTCATTGGCGTGATGAATTCTTTACTCGAGATGGAGCATACAAAGTTTGGACGTCATACTATACTGCAAACACATCAGCTACCGTTGTATATCAGCGAGATGGCCTACAATAATGTCGATGAGAAGATCATTATCGCAGATAATGTGCATCGCACTATCTATCAGTTTGATTTGTTGACCAACAACATATCAGTGCTGATAAAAGAGAACATCGGAAATATAACGTCCATTGATTTTGGTGAGTATCTGTAGAGTTTAAGGGAGTTGTAGAGCCTTATTAATTAACCCTTCCACCCGCAGATCACTTGTCGCACAATGTATACTGGGCCGATGCTGAACGTCATGTGGTGGAAGTCTACTCTCTGCAGACGCATCAACGCGCAATTGTTAGCTTCTTCGCCGGCATGCATGTGCCAATAGCGCTGGCAGTGATACCAGAAGAGGGGTAAGTTCTTCAAACTTCGACTTTCAACTCTCTACTAATATGTCCTCAGCCAAATTTCACTTCGAAAAAACGACACTTAATATAAATAATCTCTCTTCCCCTCCAGCGTCATGTTTGTCGCATTACGCACGCGTAGGTATGTACACATCGATCAACTGCCGCTGGACGGTCGCGGTCCACACACCCATGCATTTGAGGATGAGCTCGGCGATGACGATTTCAGATTTACCACAGATTCCGAAACGAAACGGCTTTACTGGTCCGATAGTGAGTTGGGTCGCATCTCCTATACTGACTACCGCAGTCTGCATGACATCACATTCCGTACAATGCTCAAACGTCCCTACTCACTGGCTCTAGTCGAAGATGACCTCTTTTGGACAGAGTTACGTTCGTCGGCGATACATTGGACGTCCAAAAATAAAATGGGTACACTAAAGCGCATCGAAATCAAAGTAACCCAGCCGACTTATACACATGTATTACCCTCACGCATACCGCTTTTGGCTAGTCGACCGGCCTCTACGCTAGATCATCCCTGTCAGCATAATAATGGCGGGTGTTCGCATGTTTGTGCGACCGTTACAAAGTCTGTCAGCGCATGTTTATGTCCGGCTGGCTTGGTTTTCCGCGATATGACCAACACCAGCTGCATCGAGGCGCTGGACTGTGAATTCCGTTGTCATTCGGGCGAGTGTTTGACACAATCGAGACGTTGTAATGGACGCAAGGACTGTCCGGATGGTTCCGATGAGTTGGGCTGCGATGCTGGGAGCACTAAATATCGCAAAGTGGTTTGTTCTATTGGCGATTTCGCTTGTCACGATGGTACACAGTGCATTAGTATGAACAACCGTTGTGACGATTCTAAAAACTGTCGTGATGGTTCGGATGAAACGCATTGCGAGAAATTCGGTTGGTACCATTGAAAATTGTTCGGTCAGCAAATTACCAGTAATGAAATTGACGCTTTCTCCTATTTGTAGATAAGGACAAACGTTGCCATGAACATCAGCATGCCTGCGATAACGGCAATTGTGTGGATCAGAGCGTTATGTGCGATGGCTTCGATGATTGCGGCGATCGTTCGGATGAGCTGAACTGCAAATCGAATCCCACACAAACGACTGGCGATCTACCAGTATGTCCAGCGAACATGTTCCAGTGTAACTCGGGCACTTGCATTGCGCAAAGCTGGGAATGTGATGGAAAGCTGGATTGTACAGACGCTTCGGATGAGCACGATAAATGCGGTAAGTAAAAAGAACGTCTCCAATGAACCGACCTCAACACTCTTTTAACGTCGAATTTTCTCGATACATGGAACAATACAACCTCAAAATTGATTTCCTTTCTCTCATCGATAATTTTACTCTATTTCTTCTAATCTTTTAGGCATAAAGGAATGCCCGCCCGATATGCACAAATGTATGTTGGGTCAATGCATCGATCGACGTCTCGTTTGTGATGGACATAACGACTGTGGTGACTATTCGGATGAACTGAATTGCGACTTCGTCACTGGCAAACAGCGCAATCTAACCTGTGGCACACCGAACCATCCGATGTATCAGTGTCCCAGCAATACGAGTATCTGTCTTGAGTTAAGCAGTCGTTGCAATGGCACCACCGAATGTCCACGCGGCGAGGACGAAGCAAAGTGTGGCGTAGTTTGTAGCATATACGAATTCCAATGTAAGTCCAACGACGAATGTATACGTATGGAATTCCGTTGTGATCGCGATAAAGACTGCACGGATGGCTCAGACGAAATGAACTGTGAACATTATAAAAATACTACCACCGGTTTTGGTTCGATGATGAGCAAAATGAATGAGCGTGCATGTGGACCGAACATGTTCGACTGTCGAGATGGGCAATGTGTGGAAATGTCACGTGTTTGTAATGATTTCGAAGACTGCGATTCCGGCGCCGATGAAGGACCACTTTGCGATACCGCCTGCAGTGCTGTATCTAATCGGCCGATTTGTTCACACAAATGTCGTCCGACGCCGATGGGTGCAGTATGCTCCTGCTTTCCCGGTTATCGCTTGGATACGGATCAGCGCACATGCTTAGACATCAACGAGTGCGAAGATGGTGAGCCATGTGCGCAACTATGTGAGAATACGCTCGGTTCATATCATTGCAAATGCTATCCGGACTTTATGTTGCGACCGGACAAGACCACATGCAAATCCATCGAAAGTGAGTCATCACTTATGTTCTCTACGTATAACGAAGTACGTAGCATGACGGAACAGCCGATCACTTTGCGCGTCGCTTGGGCGGTAAACGACTCGAAGATCGCCGGCTTCGATTTGAATGTGGGCAAACGTGTGGCTTACTTCACCACCGACGTCGAGGACGTGTTGTACAAAGTGGATGTGGAAAAAAGTGTGGTTATGGGTGGCTTATATGTGCCGACACCCACAAAAGTAGCGGTGGACTGGATAACAGGTGAGCAATGCATTCTTTTAGACGCTAAGAAGGCGTAATACTTTCACATTTTTCTCTTACCATCCCACAGATAATGTGTATGTCATCACGCGTTCCTCGCAGTACGGCATTAAGGTGTGCTCATTCAGTGCCAAAATGTGCGGACTCATTGCACAGGCCAATCCACGCGAAACCATACGCGCGCTCACTGTTGACGCACTCAGTCGTCGGCTTTTCTATGTGACTGTACGCGCACAAACCTTTAGCGCACCCACTTCGGTACTCACGATGTCGCACTTAGATGGCAAGCAAATTGTTACGCTTTTGCTTAAAATGGGTAGCTACATCACCGCCTTAGCTTGCGATCCCTACAAACGTCAGCTCTACTTTGTCGACATGCATACGAAGACCTTGCAAGCGTTGGACTACAAAACGGGCAGCAAACATATGCCACGTACAATCATTCAGAAGGGCAATGTCATCATGCATCCATCCGGTTTGACGGTCTATGAGAATCAGGCCTACATCGTGAATATCGGTTCGAAGGAGGCGGTGCATTGTCAACTCTTCGGTGTGTATGACTGTAAAGCGTTCAATTTGAATATACTGAATGCTGAGGATGTTGTTGTCGATGGCGCTACACGTCAACCGCATGCCACAAATCCCTGCAACATGGCTAAATGTCATGGGTTGTGTGTACAAGCCGATTATGGTTACGAATGTATGTGTGGCGATAATATTGTAAGCGAACATGTACGCTGTGCAAAAGAGTACACGAATGAGATCGTATCCAGCGCCTTGCTCAACTGGAGTCCACACGACGAAGAGCACACGTCGTCTACGCATACCGCGGTTACAATCATTTTGGTGCTTTTACTATTGGCCATGCTGTGCGCCGGTTTTGGGTACTTGTACTATCGTCGCTACTCTCAGGGTCATCGCGATTTCAATATCCACCTGCATTTCCAGAATCCACTATCTGCATTCACCGGCGGCAGTGGAAAATCGACAGGCAGCGTGCAGCAGCAAAGCGGCATCAGCAGCACAACCGCCTCTTTTGAGGGAGACTTCGGCACGGATGGAGGGCACGAGAAGCGACAATATGTTCCGCCGATTTATCGATTTTTGCGCAAAAGCGGGAACAGTTCGCCATCGGGTGCGGAGATACTTCTCGAAGCGGCAGCGGTGAGTAGAATTTAAACCGCGCCATTCGTAGGACGTAAAAATACATTTGGTTGGTAATTTTTGCTCATGGTTCGACCATAACTAGATAGTATTCCTTTTTTGAAAGACCTCAGAGTTCATCCAAGATTTTCAGAAATCTTAATTTCTTTTGATTCATTTTGTCTCTTCGGTAAGTTTCAAAATGCGTAGAATTTCGGAAGTTTAATGAAGTTATTATAACAAAAAAATATCTGCAATCTTAAATATTAAAGTTCAGAATTTTTGCTGAAACAACTTTTAAGCACATCTACTCGAAAAAAATCTCTACTTAGGCATACAATTTATGCTCCGCCTTACAATCTGCTCAGTCTCTCCCTCATATAAGATTGTAAGATTGAGCAGGCTTTCACAACCAACTTTACTCGATTGTCGATTGAATGTTAGTTCAAATATTACGTCTTCGGCAGAGGTAACTAGGAAGAACCAGAAACAAGTATTACTAAGAAAGTATATTCGATGCCTTTATGCATGGAACTCGATTTCTTTTGCATGGCCATCACGAGCCCGTTTGCAGAAGCCCAGATGCTGGACCCAATTTTCAACGGTTTTCATGTATAAATAGGCCGATACTGCTGCAATTTCACGTGCGATATTCGTACCAAGTGCATTAATCGTCCCTAGCTTGTTGGCATTCGCCATATACTTGACGTAGCCCCACAGGAAATGAAAATAGTCTTACGGCGTCAAATCGCACGTAAGAGGCGGCCATTCGACTGAGCCATTTCGTGAGATCACACCTTCACCAAACTTGGTTTTCAATAAAATTCTGTGAAATTCGCTGTGTAGCTTGTGGTGCCGTTCTGTTGAAACCACATATTGACCAAGTCCATATCATTCAATTCGGACCAAACATATTCGATTATCATTCAGCAGTAGCGATCCACATTCTTAGTAATGTGCTCGAGAGCATAACGGAAGAAGTACGGGGTATTTTGGTATGTAATGGTGACTCATGGAGTACGTGTGGATTGATGCCTAACCAATAATTGTGCTTCTTGACGAAGCCACTCAGCTTCATCGCGAAAGATGATTTTTCAATGAAAATCCTGATCAATTTCAAGTTGTTGCTTAGCCAAATTCATGAACATACAACAATTCTGGTGTTTAAGCGGCTTCAGTTCTTGCGTCAATTTGATCTTGTAAGGGTGTAGATCAAGATCTTTTTGAGAACGACGTCTGAGAGATTGATTTGGGTCTTCTTCAATTGACACGCAAGCGGCAGCAATATTCTCGACACTAGGGGCACTTCTTTGTCTCACGAAAACATTTTGGACTATGCTTGTGGATGCAAATTTTTCCAGCAGACGCTCAATTGTTGATCTGACAGGACGATTTTGAAGACCATAAATTGGACGTAGCGCTCTTAAAGTTGAGGCCACTGACTGATTTCGGTAGTAAATTTTAATAATTTCGACTCGTTGCCCCTTCTGAAGTGAAATGTAAAAAGAGCTGGAAAAATTATGGCGTGTCGCTATCGGTCTACTTTTGTAGCGTTCCTATTGAATAACCTTGTTATTAAGGTTCACATTGTCCTTAATTTACCTGATGAATGAATTTTCTGCTAACAAAAAAGGTCAGTAGTACTGAGCCTTCTTCAATAAAACAGGACAGGATATGATATTTCATTAAAGATCTCTAAAAAGAGGGTTACGCTTTTATCCACAGCTTCATATATTTCACTGCCTGACCATCCATCTTCACAGAGACTATAGTAATCTGACAAATGTCTTTGCTTCTTTAATATTGATCAAGCTGATACAACACATGTACTCCAAAGTGTTCTCTAATAAGACAGACGGTTTAGACTGCGTCTTACAAACTGCTCAATCTTACAATCTCTCTCACATAAGATTGAGCAGACTTCCACAATGAATTGACTGTTGCTAGAAATGTTACGTCTTCAGCAGAGGCAACTCGGAAAAAACAGAGATTAGACCTGTCGAAGAGCGACTTTCATTAGATCAAACTTTAGGTTTTGCGACTGTTGAGATTTGAGGTCCAAAATGTGAAACACTATCTGTAAAGAAGCCAGTAGCCTAGAAAGCTGACAAACATTATTAATAGCCCCGAAATTTGAATGTCTAATTATTGACGAAAACTATACTAGATTATGTTAGCGCTGATTGTAACTAGGTGTCATATTAGCTGTATGTTTAAAGCCAAAATTGGTTGGATGCAAATTGAAAATTATTTTCGAATATAAATTTTCATAAAGTCTAACGCGGTATAGACTTTTTTACTAGTGTTCAGTATCTTTTAGATTCAAAAAAAGTTCACAAAAAGTTCACAAAAGAATCTACAAAAATATATTATCTATCAAACAAAAATTTGTCTTAATTCTATTTCAGCCAACCGCCGAAACAGAAGGGTTGGCGCCATCTCAACGAACGCCCAGCGTCCAAATGGAGCGAGAACCTTTTTATGCCACCGCTGGCACGATCCGAGTTCAACATGGTGATGATGATGCCACCAAGGACCTTGTCGCCTAGATAAATGCAGCATCACCAGCTTGCCCACAAGATTTCTATTTTAATTTTAATTTTTTTACAATATTTTCCAGATTTTCTTGCAGAATCTACAAGCAATTCACTAATTAATAATATTGTAAACCAAATAGTTTTCCTGCATGTTATTATTGTAGTTATTTGTATTAATTTTTGTAAAAACTGTAGTATGTAAATATTATTTTTGTTAAGCTTTCTAACGCTTACATATTTGTTATTTTTGTAAGCTTATTTATCGCTCAGCCTAATTAGTACAAATTATTATTCATAGCAAGCAACAACAGTCAATTTCATACAAATAGATACACATAACGTTGGTTGGTTGGTTGGCTGGTTGTTCGCTTTAAGTTTGCCTTAAAATAATTTATAAACTCTTTTGTTGTTATTTGTTGTGTTTTTGAAAAATATTCCCCGTCCCTGAAATGTCTTTAGGAAAACAAGTTTTGAGAATGTAAAATCCAAAAAAATTAATAAAATAACAGTAAAACGCAAAAAAATTTCTAATTTTCTTCTGGAATGCAGTTTTTTATTGAAAATTGTACGAGTATTGCTAATAAATTTGGTATTTTTTTGATCCATTTAATTTTTAATATTTTTTTAATATAGAAATATATATATTTTGTTGAATAAAAATCTTACATATTTTTGATTTTTTTCAACACTTTAAATATTTTCTTTCACAAAAACGCTTAACTAAATTCTTTTTTATAAATATTTTACCTTAATTAAATAGTTAATATATGCTTAAAAACTATTTTATTATATATAAGACAAGTAAAATATATTTTCTGAAATTTAACTTGTTCCAAATTATTATTTAACATATTTTTCTATGTACTAATTTTATACAGTTATGCAACTTAAGTTTTTAAAAAATTTTGAATATTCATAAATCTACACAAAATCTACACTTAAACTAATGGCACCAATATTGATCTGGCTAAATATCTAAACTAACTACACTATATCCTAGAAAACAAACACACTCCACTCCACTAACTCTCTTAGCTGACTACCCCACTTCCCTCCACAAGAAAAAGCCACAAAGCAGACCTTATGACGACTTGATGAGCCTTTGACGATTCTCGAACATCGTGCTTGTATTTTGCTCGGCATCAGCGCCGACCATGAAGTGCGCATCGTTGCCCTCCTTCACGAGCATGGCCAAACATTCGCGGAAAGCTTGCAGGAATTGATCGGCATTCTCCTGATTGAAACACATAGGGGGCTTTAGTTTGATCACATTGTCATTGGGACCGTCGGAGGAGACAAGCACCTTGTGCAGCGACTTCATGCGATTGACAACCCAATGCGCCGACTTGGTATCCGGTTCGCGGGTCTCACGATTTTTCACCAATTCAATACCCACAAACAGACCCACACCGCGCACATCACCGATAATGTCGAATTCCTTGCTGAATTCAAGACATTTCTTCAGCAAATAATCACCAACACTGCGTGCATTCTCCTGCAGACCCTCCTCTTCGATGACGCGCATTACAGCGTTAGCAATGGCACAGGAAACCGGATTACCGCCGTAGGTGTTGAAGTAGGCCACACCGGTGGCGTAGAAGGCATGCGCTATCTCAGGTGTGGTGACCACAGCGCCAACTGGATGACCATTGCCCATTGGCTTGGCAACCGTTACAATATCGGGCACAACATCTTGCGTCTCGAAAGCCCAATAATGTGTGCCAACACGTCCGAAACCGACTTGCACCTCATCGGCGATGGTGAGACCGCCGGCGGCATGCACAGCATCGTACACAGCACGGAAGTAACCGGCTGGTGGTATGATTTGACCACCGCAGCTCTGTAAACTCTCAGCGATGAAGGCAGCTACACCTTTACCCTGAGCTTGCAATTTCTTGCATACCTCCACTATAGGCGCGCAATAGAGTTCGGCCATATCTTCGCCACGATGCTCTTTGTCGACATATTTGCCGCGATAGACGTCGGGGCAAGGCGCCACATGCACATAGTCGGGTTTCGGTTCACCGCCGGGTTGGTTGAATTTGTACGGTGAGACTTCCATAACGGCGGTCAAGTGGCCGTGGTAGGCGCTAGAGAGAAAAAAAGTTTAGAGTTAGTCAAAATTATAACTTGCTTTGTACAATTTTGACAAACTTACTGATCGAGTGTAATCACATCGCGACGCTTGGTGTAGTTGCGCGCCAGACGCAGAGCCAAGTCGTTGGCTTCCGAGCCGGAGTTGACAAAGAAGCAGACCGACAGATCGCCAGGCATTTTGCTGGTCAACGTTTTGGCGCATTGAACGAGCTCGTCGTGTAGAAAACGATTATTTGTCGAGATGGTGGCCATTTGTAGGCTGCCAGCGCGTACCACTTTCGGATGGCAATGACCGACTGGAATGAAAGGAGGAAGAGAGGAGAAGATTAATAAATGTCTTGTAGTAATTTAACTTTCTTAAATGTAAATTTGACTAAAGTAAATAATTAGTGAGTTTGGATACTACTATCTTGGGCTATACTCCAAAAGTTAAAAAAAAAATATTAGGCGTTGCCACCTATTGCAAAATTTTATTACAAGAAATGATAAGATGATTTAATTATGACCTAAAGGGTATCAAATATTAAAGACAGTTTCAGTTGAAAATCTTTTCTGAAACGTTGCCACCAGATTTAAAAATTATGTATAATATTTTTAAAAATTTTGATTAAATATTTATTTTAATATATTATAATTATCAAACTAAAATCCTTAAAAAAGCAAGAATGTAAAAAAAAATTTTAGAAGTGTTGCCACTTGTTTAAAAAAAAATGTGTAGGATTAAATTTTTTTATAATATAAATTATAATTAAAGCAGCATTTATTTAAAAATATGTTTGAGGAGTGTTGCCACCTGTTTAAAAATTTACTCAAAAAATTTGTAGGATTGAAATTTTTTAAAACACGAGTATTGAACTAAGAAAAATAAATCTTAGAAAAAATATCAGTGCTGCCACTTGTTTTTAAATTTTAAACAATTAGATTAAAAAAAAATTTTGGGTCAATTTATATTCGATTAGGAAACTCAGCAACAATAAAAAATATGTCTAATTTTCCAAATCAATCAACCTAGTGTATAACGTCCCTCTATCTGTATCAATTTTGTCTCTTATATAACCATTACTAGTAACCTTCCATGTCAACTTCATATACTCCTTACATCATAACCTACTTGTGTTTGAAAAGAATAACAACAATTAACTGCTTTACAGCCTCGACTCTAGTATTGAGGAACTTTGAACAGCTCTATCAGTAATAGCCCTTCTAATAACCCCCAGAACGTGCTGGCGTAGGAAAAGCATGCAACCGCCATTATCAGCTTGCTGCACACGATTTTCAAATATTTATTTACGTCAAGTATTTTTCCAAGCGCACACAGTACAGTTTCCCTCCCACCCGCCGATACCCCGCTGTGCTGATGATAACGACAACTTAATTAAGTTAATAAATAAACAGCGCTAAACAACAACAAATAAATGCTCAGCAGCGCATGCTATGCGTACAGCCATGATCGCTTGGTCACTCAAATGCTCGGATCGCATGAAAGTAAACAAGAAAATTCTTCAAATCTGAAAAAGTGCTTCCTATTATATGGTTTTTTTATTTCTGAAATTTTATTTTTAGCAAAATATATTCTGCGTCGACCGATCATTAGCGTTGCGTTCAATGCGCAGGCCCCCTTCATCGCCTCACTTTTCAGCTTTTCTCCTTCTGAAATCACACTCTCACTGCATACAAACAAAACTCTCTTTCAATTACCCCGCCTGCTACTCTATGGATTCTCACAACTACTTACATACATACATACATACAGATATCAAGGCATAGCGTTCAGCGCCTCACGAGTCTTGCCGAGCAGCGCGGTCGTGTGCTTTTATGATCACTTTGACTCGCGTGCTTTTCGCAGCGCTGCCTCTGCGTTAGTTGTGGACTTCAGAAAGCATGTGAACATCTCGTGTGGAAATATTAAACGAGTGATAAGCTTAAGGCATACATATGTACATACATTCGTGTAAACAGTTGTACACATGTTTTCGAACTACTTAATATGGTAAATAATGCTGTTTGTAGTAGACGATTTCTAGTTTGCACCATTCTGAGTGTAGGCACTGTTGATTATTTGTATGTTTACTTTTCAAACAGTCTGTTAAGCTACTTTTATTATCAGCTGTTATTTAATGGAAAATTCTAAAGACTATTTTACGCCAAATGGATTTATTAAATAAGACCTGTTTCTTATTTTTATAACCAGAATATTGAGATTGCTTAAGTAGCGATAAATATTCTTCGTACGTAGAGTGGAAGGTGTATTTGAAAGACTACCAGCAGTATGAAAATCTTTGTACAATCCGAAGCACCATTGAAATATTCAACTAGATCGATAGTACAGTCCGTTATGATACACTAAGATAACTCTTTCGTAGGTTACTAATATATTTCTATCAATTATCTTGGAACTCTAACCGTATATTTTTTAAAAGGTATTTATGCTGAAAGGCTAAAAATCTCGTCGGACACAAATTGTCAAAGTTGTATGGAGAAAGGTGCGATGCCTTTGAAAGACTAAGGTTGAATCATTTCAGCAGTCTTACCTTCAACGGATCAGGAGACTTAGCCGAAACTGGCATTAGCGAAACTCAAAGCGCTTTGTCAGTAAGTGAGGGTCTTATTATCAACTACTATATAGGAGTTAGGTATCACAACGAACCGGCGTTCTAAGTGAGATCCCTGTTGAATTCGACTTCTTGACCTAGCCCAACCTATCCCCTACTCTCTGCCGTTTAATCAATGTAGATTTTTACGCTCGTTCCAACGTCTCATTTAATCTAACATAATGCGAGTATAAATATACAATGGAATCTTATAGTAAGTATATTGAAGAAAGTACAGAATCCTTGTTTAACAAATAGTTGTGTTAAAGTTTGCTCGAAGCAAAAGTTCTTGAAAAAGCTAGCGCCTCTAAGAAAGCATGTGTATATATTTCAAAGCTTCGCTGGCCAATATTTTGGAGTAGTCACATAGTAATATTATTTTAATAAAAATCAAAATTATTGAGAGAAAAAAAATATTTTTTTTGAGAATATTTGTTTTTGTTTTTTTGGAAAAATAAATATGTAGCTCTAATACCTTTTTAATATTTATATAAAAATTTGTCAGTTTTTGAAATTTTTTTTTTGGAAAAAAATTGTTGATATTTTTGTCGGTCGCTTAAGTAGCGATTGATTTTTTGCAATTTATTAATTTTTTTTGGAAAAAAAATATATTTTTTTGGACATTTTTTGGAAAAAGATTTTTAAATCTTTGTAATATTTATTTAAAAATTTGGCAGTGTCCAGTATACATTTATGAATTTCGTTCTTGAAAAAACTTCATTAAAGTATCGTCATTGCGAAGATGATTAAAATATTTTTGTAATTTAATTAGTGTTTATTTTATTAACATTTAAGATGTTAATTTTTTTTTTGAGAAAAATATTTTTCGGAAAAGAAAAGTTTTTTGTATGTATAAAATTTTTGTTTGTAAAAAATGTTTCTTTGCTAAAAATTTTATTAATATTTTATTTGAAAAATTTTTTTTGGGATTTCGTTGGAAAAGAATTATTTTTTTGTTTTCTTTTTTGGAAAAAAAAAATTTAATTTTTGTGAAAAAAAATTGAATTTTTTGTGAAAAAAAAAAATTTAATTTTTTGTGAAAAAAAATTGTGCCTGTTGGACCCACCCCAAAAAAAATTGAAATTTTTTTTTGTGAAATTTTTTTTTTTGTGAAAAAGATTTTTTTTTAAACTATGTAATTGTAAAATCTTTATTATATTTTAAATAAAAATTTGAAAGGCTGAACTAAAAGAAGTTTTTTAATGATTATTAAGAAACAGTTTTGAATTTTTTCTAAAAAAAAAAACATATTACAAATATTTTCATTTTCAAAATTTTCGCATTTCATAGGTTTCTATTCTCTTATTTCCGAATCATATTTAAGAAAATTTCTACCTTATAATTAGCCTATACATATGACATGGAATAAGCCATGCAAGCCAACTATCGGTTAAAGGACTGGTTAATTACCCAATTGCGCTACTTGAAATTTCTGTTATAGTTTTAACGAATTTTTTTATATACAAATCTTTCAACCCTTTCTTAGAAATAGGGCTTATGAATGACACGTTAGGTATTGAAGTTTCAGTAGACGTGATTTGCATTCCAAAAGTTAATGAGCAGGAAGCACCATGAGCCTACTTGCCAGCCCAAATGCTGCCATTTCTTGATTATCGTCTTTCAACCAGAGCTTATCTTCGAAATAAGCCTCTGTTAAGTATTTACATAGTTTCAATTTTCCATTGATTTGAGTCTAAATTTTTATTTCGAAAACTTGTTTTAGCAGCAAAAAAGTCAAGGTCCAACCATTTAAAATGCCTTTCTTCCTTACACCCACTTTATATTATCATTATTATTCATAAGCATTGGCGATAATTACGCTTTCGCAACAAATTTAATCAGCCGCTGCAGCAAAACGATAATAAATGGGTCATATTATTTCTTAACCCTAACCAATTAGCCAAACAAATAATAATACACAAAGTATAGCCTGTATTTGCATTGCGTAAGATTTTACAAGTCATTCCGGCAGCTGCAATCTCGGCGAGAAATTACACTTGCAAATAGCGATTAGAGATATCACACGAACACAAAGCGCCAAACGCCAAACGCCGGCAACGGCTGATAACCCAAATGCGAATTGAACGCTCGATCACGTGAAGAAATGCTGGCACAATGCAAATATAAATATCTACAACTGTGTGGGTGTGTGTATCTTAAGCTCATTGTGCTGGCGCGCCATTATCGCCTTATATACATATGTACGTATTGATAAATTCTAACAAAAATCTGTCAAGTAACAAAACTCAAGCGATGTTGTTGTGCTTAATTTTAGCACTCAAGGCGATCGGTGATCATATAAATTTGCTAACTGTAAATAAAAGTGAACACGAGCGCGCAAATTGAAATTTATTCAACTACAAATCTAAAAAAAAAGTTGGGCATGTGCTGAAAATACACACAAGCTCACAACTGAGCGATGCGATCGTGCTAATAAACGACCTTCTACTCGCCGTAATCGTCTCTAGCGCCGCTGCTGGCCCACATTTCAATCGCTTCGGCGCTTACAACAAACAAGTTCCAGCGAATTACATGACATGCAAACATGTGTAAGTATATGTGTATATTTACAACACATGTCTGTTGGACCCACCCCTCTGTAAGAGCTTGAGGGTCACTTCGGCCGACAACAACGCGCTCTTCACGTGAACCACACGCGATTACGAAGCGTGTAAGTGGCGCACATGCTTGCCTGGCATGTAATTAAAGCTACACACATACATATCTACTATATGTAAGTATGTATGAAGTATGGCAGTACATGTAGAAGGTGTGTGTCGTAATGATCACTTAAATAGTTGAATTTAAGTCGTACTTATCTTATATTTGAGACTGTCTGTCAAAAGCTCGCAGTTGCCTGCTGATAAGGAAATATTTATGCCATATGTACTTAAGTGTATTTAAAGAACTCTCATTAGAACGCAATTGCTTTATGGTTTTCACGCTGCTTTAACTAGTTATGTCACCCTTGTGAACTCCGAAACGTGATTACTTTGCACCTAAGTTGATAAGTCGCACTATTTATTTGCGTTATTTTTAAATTGTCCATGAGTTTGCTTATAAAAATAAAGTGTAGAAAAATATAAATAAATCGTTATGCTTTGAAGACTGCATAACGGCATGCTCGGTATTAATTTGATTCTGACTGCGTAGAATCCTGCCGTTTCACAGCGTGTCACTCAATTGCTTTTATTGTCATTGACGTAAGTTTTCAGAGTTATTACGACATGTGGTTAATTGAGTCGATTTGTAGCTGAGAGAGGCTTGTCGCTGATGTAAGATCATTTATAAAAAATATTTTTACTATGACGCAAGTGTATATTATTTAATTGAAAACATTAAATTATTTCCGTGAATATTTTTGCATGACATTTTTTACTCTCTCTGCGATATTCTGAGGCATTACACATTTTATTTTATAATTGATTCAAATTAAAAAAAAAATTTTAATGTTCTATACAAGTATATTATTTTATTCCAAATAAAATTATAATTATGTAACCGTAAGCTATTTATTGCCAAATTTATCTAAATAATTACTAGTTAATAATTTACTAGTAATTTAGATAAGTTGGGCAATAAATATTTGCATTAAATTTTAGCAAAACTAATTACATTATCTTATATCATGTTCAGACGGTTAATTAGCTGAGGCGATTAAGAGTTAATCATCTCATAGTTTTTATCATCCAATCATACCAAATTTAGCTTAAGGGGTTAAAGTTAAAATTTTCAAAAAAAAACTAATTTTTTTTTTGCATTTACGTTAAGTGTAATATCTTAAAAATATTCCCTGAAAATTTCACGTTGATCCGATAATTAGTTTTTGAGTTATTCGAGAAATGAGAAAGAGAGCTCGGGCACTTCAAAGCGCTAGTGTGAAACTTTAAACGCGTTTTTCTCAAAACTATGTTTTTTGAATCGGTGACAACTGTAACTCGAAAACCGTTCAGTAGATTTTAATGAAATTTATGCAGCTTTTAGAATACATAATAAACTCAACTCGGGCCTGATCGAAGGATATTTATTTTTTCGAAAATTTCGATTTTTTAAGACCAATTAACTGTTGATTTTTCCACAAAAATTTAGAAAAAAAAAATTCCTGATGCCGCCATTTTGCTAATTTTGAAAAAAAATAAAAAAAAATCCTTCGACCAGGCCTGGGATTATCTATTTATAAAACTAATTTTTTTTGTCCGATGGTTTTTAGACGAATCTCCAAGAACTCACGCTTGTCACCGCAAGTACCTTTTTTTGGACCAGGGTCAACACAAACAACTGTAACTGTGGAAATAAATTTTTTTTTTTTTTTGAAATTTTCGTAACTTTAAGTCAACACATCCTATAATAATGCTATATAACTACTTTTGTAAAATAACATGATTTAGTAGCAAAAAAAAAAATTTTCGTGTCTCTGACTACCCTTAACCTCTTAAGCAATTAGTAGTTTTGGTGTTTATCAGCTACCCAAAAATGCTCTGGTTTTTTGTGCTGCATTTTTCGTTTCAATGAAATGAAGAACAACTCAATTTTGGATCAAAGGTTAGGTTATAACCAAACTATTGTATGTAACTATTTTCTTCTCACTTTTTACAGGAAATATAGTAGGTACTCAGCCTCAAGCGCGCATTCAAAAAAATATATAACTAATTACTCAAAACGTAAGGAAAGATTAGGTGTTGTGTCTTGCAGAATTCATACAAAAATATTTTGATTTTCTGTCTTTGGTTTGAGAAAAAAGGAATCTTAAGGAAAGCACTTCACAGAGAGGCAAAAATACTTTTACAGCTATTAAATAATAATTAAACTATTAGTTGAGCTAATTAAATTAATTAGTGGCTAAATAGCCGAAATTCTCTTAATTATGCAATTAGAAGCGTTTGTATACCCTGAACAGCGTATTTTAAATTATTTATATGTATGTACGTTCATTTGTTGGAACCGCTGTTATCCATACAAACTGAACCATCGGAATTAAGTGTTTGTATTTAAGACTTAATTTCATTTGACAAGAAGCAGGTTTGGAAGACATGTTTATATGTAAACCCACAACATTTTTTTTTTAATGTAAAAATTTATGATTTTATGATTTTGCGATGTATTATGGCAAGTTAGTGCCCTAATCATGTTTTTACTAAATTTTTCAACCTTGATTGATGCCGCAGAGAGAAGAAGAGAGAACCTCTTAGCAGTAATTGAGACTGCGGCTTAATTTAGTCAATTAGCAAATGGTATTGGCAAATTGAGTGCTGTTATTAAATATGAATTAAACTTAGAATATTGAAGAGTACTTCAATTAAATATCTAACAAAAAATAGTTGTCACTTTATTATTAAAAAAATTATATTTTTTTTCCAGCAATCGACTTATCAACTGGAAAATCACTGGTGCAGAAGCCTTTTAAAATGATAAAAAAAAAATTCATAGTAGTTTGAAACCCATCGGAAAAAAAGATAAAATAACAAACTTTAAGGTTAAAATTATTTACGAGCGATTTGAGGTCAAGTAAAGGAAGAGAGGGAAGGGAACTTGGATGAATTTTTAAGGGTTAAGAATGGCTTAACTCGTAAAACTACGGGCCCTATAGAAAAAAGTCATATGGCAATGTTGTAGGTAATAAAGAGATCTATAACTTTTGTTTATAGGCTTTTTTCACATAACCTCAAAATTGAACGGAGCAGCGTTAAAAGTCAAAAGGATAAAAATTGGGTATTAATTAGGTATAAATTGGGTATAAATTGGTTATAAATAGCTAGCTCTTAACTTAAAGCATATTTCTTTTATTTATTCTCTAAATAAATTTTAATTTTAAAAACTTAAAATTTCAAAAATAATTACCTCAAATATGCATAAAATGAGATCAGCAAAAAATATGCAAAAATATTTCAAAACCAGTTGTCATATTTTTCCACTGAAAAACAATATCGGTATTGTCGTCTGCAGTAGACACTCTATTGTTAAATTTTGCATGTTTTCACGTATGTATGTATATGCAATAAAAGCACGTGCAAGCAAATCCACCAAAATTACAGAAATACCTTTTGGGTATTTTCCGGCCGTCAGCAAGTTGGCAGGTAAACCAGAACGCGGACAACATCGTTTTGGGATCAGCAACTTTTACTTTTAGTTCGACTGACGCAAACATACATACGTACACATATGCAAATGTGTCTGTGTGCTGTAAAAAAGAATATCCGTAAACAGATTTTCGGCGTGTCAACGCCCACACATGCTGGCAACGCGAATTCTTTGCACGCATTCCCGCGATCGCTCGCTGAGGTGGCAACAGGGCTTTTGTTCGTGACGTTTTTGTACTTTTTTCTCCCAAAAAATTTTTCAAAATATATATGTACATATGTACGTACGTAGTACATATGCATGCAAAGTGTGAATTTTTCTTAACAATTGTTATTGTTTCTAGATTGATGCATCACTTATTTTTCGGCTTGCAGCTTATGGGTAATTTCCACTGCCCAAATATTTGCCAAAAACAAAAATTACCACAAAGCAGCAAACATACAATTGTTTTTATGAATGTGTGTACACACAAAGCGTGAAAATGTCTGGTGTGAATGGCCTTTAATAAATATTTGTTTAGCTTCATACATTGGTTTTGTTGTTGTCCCATTGTTATGACTTTTCAGCTGCGCCTTTTACATCATTGCACTCATCTGTATGTACAAACAAACATGTTTTTGTCATATTTATAATCAATTGATATGAATTTGTGCAGTGTCAGCACAAATATTGACTGTTTCGGTTTACATATATGATCGTTTGCAGGCTGGTATAATTCCATTGTGAAGTAATCGCACCACAAACGACTAGCGAGCGATCACGTGTTTTGACCGAGTCATTGAGTGACTTTATGTTTATGTAAATTCATTTGCACGTGTTTTAAAAATATGTTTGTAAAAAGTAAGACATGTGAATATGTAACAACTTTATCTAAATATAGCAAATTTATGACATTAAATATTTTTTATTTTGTTTACAGAAATTTAAAGCGATCTAACAGTATGTAAATAATTCACACACAGGTGTAGTGAGTTCAATTATCAGCCCTTGTATTGTTTTTGTTTGTTTGTATGCAGTTGAATGCAATGCATGATCAGTAAACATCTACGCTGAGCTGTCATTTGTTTTTCAAATCTTATCAAATGAAAATAGCTCCCAAGCAGCGAAACGCGCAGTTTATTTGGTGCCTTGCCAGGTGTCGAGCGACTAAGAGATATGAAGCACACACACACATACATAATTAAATGTATAGATGCATAATTGATGCTCCTGCGCTACAAAGACCTTGAAGCAAAGTGACTTTGAGCAATGATATGCCGCTGACGCGCCAAAACGTAATACCATTTATTACGAGTTTTTTAAGAGAGAACAGGAAAGAAGCCATATTTTTGTTCTATTAAAATGTTTGGTTGTTCATAGACTGCATGTCAAGCATAAAACCGATCATTTTTAACCTGATCGTGATAAGTTGTCTACTGCAGTAAAATTTAAGAAGGATAATTGGTCATAAACGTTATTTTTAATAATACTATAATATTTTCATACAATTTTTTTATATTTTTGATATAAAAAATCATTATTTGGCATCTGCACGATCATTTTTATTGCGATTTTAGGTGATCTTGATTGATATTTATTGCAAACTATATTAAGAACTGCTCACAAATCGTTTGAAACTGATCTTTTGAAGATAACGATACCTTTTTTTGATCGTTGGAATCACACTAGATATCATTTTAGACGATTTCTTTGTTACGCTTCAGAACTTTTATTTACAAGTACAGCATTTTTATGACAATTTTGTTTCTCTAAAAGATTGTTTGGAGAGATCATCGTAAGTGATCGCGCTACAAAATTTCAATTTCGTTAAAGAAAACTTAAAAAACCAGATGCGATTGTTATTATTGCAATTTTAGGTGATCCCGATGGATATGAATACATTTTCATAACTAACTATTGTAAATTAGGAACTGGAAATAAATCGTTTGAAATTTATTGATCTTTGAAAGATCACTGGTAATACATTTTCTTAATTGATATCGGAAAAAAATCACATATTAGGTGATAGCTTCATTACAGTCTAGCTTTTTCATTTATATACGCAGCTGAAAAATTTGTTTCTCCAAAAGAAAATTAATAAAAATTTTCTGAGGGATCATTGTTAGTGATTGTTCTACTAATTTTTACTTTTGAAAGAGAAAACTTGAGTGAAAGCACAATCATAAAAAAATCACTAATTGTTTGGTCAATCAAAAATCAAATTAAAAAAATTTAAGCGCCTATTTTAAAAATAAAAGAAAGCCAATCCAAAGTAAACCCTAAGACGTAATCAAACAAATTTTATTAATATTTTTTGAAGAAAACAAAAATAGATTACTCACAATCAGAAAGCAAGCACTAATCTCTGCACTTCAAATAATCGTGTTATACTTTTAATAGCAAAAAATTTAAAAATAGATCAATCAAATTTAACCTCAATGAAAATATTGAGTGATCACCTAGCGATAAAAGCCAAAATTAGGCAAATATTAATAGCAAATATATTTTTTTTTTTACATATATTGTTGTTCTATTGTTTGATAAGCCTATCTAAAAAGCATGTCAGTCTATTGGGCAGTAATAAATGATTAGACAGTTCAAAGACATTTTCAGTGTTTAAGATTATAAACTGATTGCGAGGTAATCGACGACATGAACTGTTAAAAATATTTTTAGAAAACTTTTATTGCAATTTGTTTTATTTTTTGTTGGAAATAGTAAACATTTGCATAAAAGGAGAAAAAAAATTAATAAGCAAGATATTTTTTGTTGGCTAACATTCGTATTACGCAAGGCTACTGCGTATAGTTGCCCGCATTTTTGATTTTTTAGCCTTAACTCAAATTTATTTAATATATTTTCATTTTTAAATTGCCCTATTTTTATTCTTTTCCTTATTTTCAACATTAAATTAGTAATTTTTACATATTTTTCAACTTTTGACTTACCGTGCGCCACATTGTTGATGCAGTCCAAATAGCGAGTACCCATCTCATCGAACATATACTGACCCTGACCACGCACAATTTTCAATGGATCAGAACGGTAGAAAAGTTGGCAAGCTTGGCTGTTTTTTGGAACATAACATAGAAGAGCAAGAGAGAATAAAAATTATCATTTGTAATTTTTGCGTTGTCAAATAAAATTTTAAAATCAATTTAGTTCGACTAGGCTTATATAATAAATGATGGATATATTTAAATATAGTGTATATATATTTGTAAGTAATATATACTTATTTCTATTATAGTTGATGATACATAATATTTCTGAAGAGAAGTTGATACTACAAAACATTCTGAAAAGAGAGTTGCTTCACAGTACTTGAAATTCAAACGATGCTAATAATGACTTAAAGCACTCATGCTGGTGGCAACCCACTATAACTACGTTTATGTGACGCAAGCTTTGCACAGAGTACCCTTAATTAACATCTACATACAAATATTCGGAAATAGCTGATAAGCCAAGCGTATGGTTTCTTAGTACCAAATTAGCTTGTTATTATTATTTAATAAACAATTAATTTCTAAATTGAAAGCAAATAAAATTTTATGTTCTGAAACCAGATATGCTTATCAGCCGATTTATTATCTCTGAACTTTGCAAAAAGCTGGGTACTATTAGAAACCTAAAATTAGAAATTCTTGAGTGGAGCTTTTTAATTTCTTTGTTTAGAAAACTGATTTCAAACAAAATTTTTTTACAACTTTTTCTGAATTTGAAAAAACAAAAGTTACAAAATTTTCTCAATAAAAAAATACATATCTTTTTAGTTAAAAAAATTCAGAATTTCAAAATATTTTTGTATAATAAATATTTCTGATTAATTTTTTTTTTTATTTTTTAAATTTTCTGAATTTCAAAGTAATATTTCTAATAATAAAGTTTTCTGAATTTCAAAATAATATTTTTTAATAATAAAGTTTTCTGAATAAAAAAAAAATATTTATTATATCAAAAATTTCTGATTTAAAAAATATGAATAATAAAAATTTAGATCTTCTAAGTAATATTTTTTAATAATACAATTTCTGAATTTAAAAAACTTGATTTTTTAGTTAAAAAATGTATATTAAAACTTTTTAAATTAAAGAAATTATTTGTTTTTAGTTAAAAAAATGTCTGAAAATATTTTTTTTTAAATTTTCTGGATTAAAAAAAATTATATTTTTTAGTTAAAAATTGAATTAAAAAAATTAATAATAAAATTTTTTTAATTTCAAAACAATATTTTTTTGTAATAAAATTTCCTGTAATTTCATGAAATATTATACATGGAAATTAAAATAATTTATTAAAAATTTTGTGCAACTAAATTGAAGAGCTCCTGCCAAGAAGCACACACACTGCCAATATTTAGGCTCAACAAATTTAAACGAGCGAGTAAATAAGGACCTATGTACATACATGCGTATAAACCTCTCATACATAAGCTCAGCAGCAAAGGATGCCGCCAAGAGCTTAGCTGAAAAATTGCTTTCGCTTGTTTTTGTGCCTGCCACAAGGAGGCTGCTTGCCGCCAGGCTGTGTGTGTGCGGCCACTTGACGCAAGCAGTACTTTTGGCGCCGCCGGTGACCTTGATAATGAAATTGCCAAGGCAACGACCTTGTGCCACGAATGAGCACACGAAGTGAGTGTCATACTTATGCACTTAAGCAGCACTTGCAAACATAACTGTATACATATGTACATATTTTTGTATGTATTTACTTTTGTGTTTGCTTTGTCTGCATGAACTTTGGGGCTTTTAATGTAGACAACAAGAGTTCTTTGAATTCGCTTTTAAAAAGTTTTGCAGTTTTTTTAAGGAAAGTGAGAGGATATTGCGGTAATTGTAATTAAGATACCAGTGAAGGGATCGAAAAACGTTATTGAAATAAATAATAAACTAAGAAGTGAGAAATTAATTAAAATAAAATATTTTAAAATTAAGTAAATTTAAATTAAATTATAAGAACATCATTTGTTAAAAAAAATTTAAATATATATTAGGATAATAAATTATTTGAACATTAATTGGAGTGATAAGTAAGAAAAAAATATTTAAAAAATTCATAAACTTTCCTTAAAAATTATAATATTGAAATTTTATTTTCAAAATATTTCAAAAATTTCGTTTTTTTGCAATTAAAAAATTTCGAAAAAAATGTTCAAAATACTTTGAAAAAGTTTTCATAAATTTTAATTGGAATGAAAAATAGGTTAAAATTATTTTAATTATTAAATAATAATAAAACTTCGATAATTTCGCTTTGTTATTAAAAAATGTCTTTAAACAATCGAAACCTGTTTTCAATATTTTTTTTTTTTTAACTTTTTCTTAAAAAAATTTCAAAATATTACACAAAAATTTGGTTTTTTGTAAATATTTTGAATATATGTACATAATATGTAGTATATGCTTTCATGAATTTTTTTTGGAAGGAATAGTTAAAAATATTTCAATTATTTCGCTAAAAAATGTATATCAATATAAAACATTTAAAAAATTTTCTTTTGTTATTAAAAATTTTCCTTAAAAATTCGAAATATGTTTTCAATAATTAATTTTCGAAATAATTTTTCTTGAAAAAAATTCAAAATATTATTAAAAATCAAAATATTTTAAATATGTTGTCATGAATTTTTTAATAATTTTCCTAAAAAATGTATAGCTTTATTCAAAATTTTCGATTTTTATTGAAAAAAAAATTCGACATATTACTTAATAAAAAGGTTATTGCTATTATTGTTCTTCTAACTAAATATTAAATTTTCACTTTTCAAAAACTTTTACGCAAAATTTATTGTTTATGCGCAAAATTAACTACTTAAAAAAATTTTTTTATTCGATTTTTAATGTTTTTTAGGCACATAATATTATTGAAGTCAAAACTGTATATTTAAGAATTAAATTCATTAACTTAGGCACTTAGAATATTCATAACAAATTTCATGATAAAAAAAATTAAAAAATAATAATAAAAAAATTCTTAATTTAATATATTTTTTTCAAAAATTTTTCATCCTTACCCGATGTGTTTGTTCCGCAATTTGATGGTGTCCGACTTGGACAACTTCTCGCTCATCGCCGATTCCAGTTGCTCACGTGTGAAAGACATTTTTAAGGAACTTTTTACTTAATTCAAAACTTTTACTTAAAACACTTAATAAATTCAATACAAAACACTTTGGTTTTACTTTCAAACAAAATAAATCGCTGTTAACGCGCTCACAGCTTGTCAACAACTGATTTTACAAAATTGCCGTGGCACCGAAGTCGTCAAATGACTCGCGTGATTTCACACACTGTTATCTTAACATATGTGTGTGTGTAGGTGTAGTAGATACGAGTGTGTGCCGCAAAAATGCTCTTGTCTTGTTCTTCTTCCGTTAGTGGCACTTGTCCGCTGACGACGACACGCTCAGCTGCTTGGGTTTGCTTCTTGCCAGTGAATGACGAATGCGGTGCGGCCAGCCAGCGTTTTTATATGTACCGCTGCCGTTAGCGCCAGATGGGCAGGCAGGCCCGGCTAGCCAGCGAGCGAGCGATAGGCGGCAAGCACTTAGCAAGTACACACAGGCAGGCGGGCGCGCAAACAAACCGACAGACAGGCCCGGTTAGCGCGCGCTTTATTGCCAGCAAGCGTTCTACATGACTTTCTACGCGTGTGTGTGTGTGTGACTGTTGTTGATGACAATACTTGCTCTTAATGCTGGCATTAAGGCGTTCACTTCCCAGCTTTGCCGCTTTTTCCTCTAACAATGATAGCGATGGCGTTTGTGGGCCTATGGCTTGGATTTTGAATATCACCACATCGTACGTACGCGGCGCTATGAGCTTTACAACGCACAAGGCGTTGAGTCTATTGCCAGTGGGATTTACTACTGAGTTGTTTATTGTTGTTGCTTAAGTACTCAAATCTCGAAAAAAGTGAGTGTACTCAGTATTCGCGCTGCTGATAAGCGAAACTCAAATGAATCTGCAATAAAACCATAAAAATTATGATGGACTAAATGTGGACAAAGTACGACGGCGTGACAAATTGACCGTCGGACGTTTTATGCGGCATGACTTTATGCATGTGATCTTGTGGGTTACAGTGAGCAATATAGTTTTTACTTATGGAATGAAGATCACATTCTTGAGACACTATACACAGATTTGTTAAAAATCTGCAGACTTCCTCTTTATATGTACTAAATGTACATAGCTATAAATATACATATCATAATGCATCGAAAATAGAAGTTATGTAATATAGAAACTATAATAATATAAAACCAGTCTCCAAATATTCACACGCTTAAGAGCTGCTCCGCACAGTTATTTTAACATTGATTTGGATTTCATTACAACAACGCTTTACAACATGTGAAGCACGTGTACATATGTATCTACTAAATATGAACACTGATAAACACGAAAGAAATTACACATACTATATTTGTGTATGCGAATGTGTGCGTTGATATCTTCGAGCGGAAATTTTCGGAAACGTTATCTGTACCGGCGATTACTTTCATCGTGTCTGTAATGCAAAAGAAATTGTACATATGTATGTTACATTTACATTAGCTGCTGGGCCCGTTTGCTGCTATGTAATTGCTACAGTCCGCTGTTACTTTCGCCGTCTCTGCAATGTAAGAAATATGTATTTACGAATTTTAAATTAACATTAATAATGTTACATTAACATTAGCTGTTAGTATAGAAGGGGCCGTTTGCTGCTACTTACTGCTGTTAATTATACAGACTAAAAGCAGAGTACGTCAATGAATTAACATAACAATTGAGTTTTCACATTTTATGCTAAATTTATTGTTTAAAATAAAAAAAATAAAAATTATTAATAAAATAAAATAAAAATCGAATTAGAGAGACTTTGAGTTACAGAAGTTTTCATTAAAACATAAAATGAATAAAAGCGGTAATATATAGATTTAGTTATTTACTTCGCATAAATGTCTTGCCTATGTACATAAAAAATGTATTCTGTAATTTTTTGCTTCTTTGTTTCAGTGGAAAGAGATTCTAATCTGTTTAGTGCTTTGTAGTTATCGTCAGTTGCATTATTATTCATATTTAAATTGGAATTTAAAATTGCAAAAAATGTAATTAAAATTTTTTTCTTCAGATTCCTCATCGTTTTCTATAGCGCTACAAAATATAAATTCATATTAGTTGGGTCTAAAATATTCGTTTCTACAATATCAATATCATCTGTTATAAATCCGGCTGATCAAATCTCATTATTCACCTAAATATAATCTGTAATAGTAACATTTGAAGGGAATTTAAAAATTCGATTTATGGAAGGAAATTTTTAGGAAATTTTACTTCTATTACCAATTAAAGAGTCCGAGTTATAGAGAAATTCGAAGGAATTCAAGAAAATTGAATTGAAAAAAAGATATAACTCAAAAATTACTTGAGTAATCGATTTGATATTTAACTAGGTTGTTTTCAAAGGTATAAGCTGGGCCACCTACGTATTAAATTTCATTAGATTATCACAAAAACTGGCGAACGAATTTGTATGATCCCTTCGCCTTAAAAATCGGTGTCTTGAAACCGCTTTTAGACCCATAGCCTCTTAGGCAAAGTTGTTCAGAATAATCCGTAGAACATTTCCACACTACGCGTTTTTCCGTAACACACCGTTGCAGCTTCATTTCGAAAAAATAACGGACCGATAATTCCATCACTACTCAGATGAAAGTGAGCCTCATCGTAGAATCTGATTTTCTTAAATAAATCGTTAACGTTTTCAAGCTGTTCCAAAGCAAAATCAACAAATTCACGACGTTTACTGTGGTCCATTGGATTCAGTTCTTAAGTGAGAACATTTTATATGGATCCAAACCTAAATGCTTTCTCAAAATCCTTCAAGTTGTGGTTTGAGACAGTTCCAATTCTTGAGAACGCCTTGGAATCGATAAATTGCTTTCTTCAGCAACACTTCCCTGAACGGATGTAATATTTTCACTACTTCGTTCTTTGTCTTATTGGCACTTGGACATTATGTAAAGAAAATGTATGCTCGATGTTCTCAACAATTGGATGAATAGCGAATTGTATTCTAATTTAGTAAATGTCTAATTCGATACCTTCAGGTATACCACCTTGGTATAAAATGTACAAGCAGTGGATTTCCTTGATAGCATCTATAAAAATAGTGATACATTGGCAACGGCAAGTACCGCAGTCGATGAAACGATGAGCTGTACGAGATATACGACGACATTGACACAGTTTACCGAATCAAGAGTTAGCGGCTGCGCTAGCTAGTTCATGTTGTCCGGATGGGAGAGAACACTCCAGCTTAGAAGGTTTTCGTTTCAGTATCTGCCAGTGAAAGCAGAGAAAGAAGAAGAGCTTCACTGCTTTGGAGAGATAAGGTGGAGAAGGACCTGACCGCACTTGATATCTCGAATTGGCGCCAAATAGCAAAAAGAAGAAGCGACTGGCGACGCGCTGTTGTTACCTCAGTAAAGAAGAAGAAGTTGTCTGCAATTTATGAAGAAAATCTTATTTTTTTATATTTTTTTCAATGAAAATAAAACTCAAATTGTCTTTTTTCTTGAAGTTGTTTATTTTTTGCTTTATTTTTCATGATGTTTAGTGTTTTCGTTATGCCTTCAAAATTCTGCTTAATTTCGGTTTATTTTCGGTTTTCTGTTTGTATGCGCTGCTTTGCTTTTTTGGAGGAGTTCATTTGCTTTACGGTTTTTTCAAATTTAGCATTTTGAGAATTCAAATATTTTATTTCTTGTTTATACATAAATACATATGCATGCATGTAGTTGATTGTTTGTATATAATTTTAATTAATCAAATCTATGTATGTTTACAGTTATCAATTTATATGAGCGGTTATGTATTTCATGCACACACGCCTGTGCGCAGAAGCAGTTAATATGGTTGAGTATTGGAAAATTTGGTTTATTTTTTGTTGTTGTTGCAAATTAATTTATGTGTTTGTAATTAATGGTTTTTTGTATGCCAAGTAATTTGGTTTATTGTTGTTGGTTATTGTTGAAAAAGGATTAAGTTTTATGTGTAGTAAAATATTTTCAAAGAAAAAATGTTTTAAGCTATTATTGTTGTTTTTGTATTTTAATGCAATTTTAGTGGCAATAATGTTTAGTAGTTGTTGTTGTTGCTCGATGGTGTAATTCATAATAAAACGTGTTTATTTTTGCAAAAATTTTCGGTTAAAGATGCTGTTAGTGTCGGCTGTTATTGTTGTTGTATTTACATAACAACTAGTCTTTATGCCACATATGACATTGTTTCGAGCTAAAGAAAAAAAGAATTTCTTGTTGCAATTATTTTTGAATTTTTTTATTTTTGAAATTTCGTGGATTTTTTCTATTGTTTCTTTGTTTGTGTGCGTGGGTGTGTCTTTTCTGCTTACAGTTCAATAAAAAGCATTTAGTGGCGCGACCTTTCAACTTTTACTTCGAAAAGTGCCGATTTCACAGTGGCAAAGCAAAAAAATGCAGCAAAGTAGAATGCTTATGCACACAATCACATAATGTCTTGCATGCTTGTATTTGTTGTAGCTTTTTTTATTTTTTTTTTCGTTGGCTATGAAATTTGTTGCTATTGTAGCTAACTGTTTTTTTACTGTTGAGCGGGTAGGGAGCAGTGGCGTTATAATGCAGGGGTTTCAATTTTGCAGTTTCTGCTTTTCATTTATTTTTTCTGCTTATTTATTCATATTATTTTATTTTTTATGTATATTTTTTTTCAAAACTACTATTTGCATTCAATGTACAGCTTAAAAATTTTCTTAAATCCAGTTGCTTTAGTTTAATACATATGTTGTTGTTGTTTTATTTTCAAATATTTTTTTGGTTTTGCGCATTTCACCGTTAGTCTTGCATAACGGTGATTTTCTTTTAACTAGTTATGTATGTATGTATGTTTTTTGGTTCAAGAACACTTTTTATCATTGCATATAATACATAATCACTTGTATGTGTGTGTAAGTATGTGTTTTTTACTGCTAACTCTACTTTCTGGCTTTAAAACGCACACACAATGCCTGTAAATACCTGCTTATGTATTTCATTTACTATTTATGTATATATGTATATATAGATGTATGTATGTATGTGTAAATTTTTATGTAAGTATGTAAATTTATGTATAGCGTGTGTATTTGTTTGTATGTATATGTGTTTGTGATTTTTAAATTTATGTATAACTACAGCATATGTTTGTATATATTGCATATATGCTAGAATTTATGTATGTATATTGTATATATATAGTATATATAACGCCAATTAAATTATTTACTTAATTTTTTTTACTCGTAACTATTTTTTTAATATTTTTTTTTTAATATGTGCACAGTAATTTCATTAAAATCGCAATTTTTTCGTCAACTTATTGCATTGTTTTTGTTATTTATTTATATATATTTTTTTCATTAAAATTCTCGCGCTTTCTTACTTACACATGTATGTATGTATATTTGAGAGCTTTAAAATTGTATTTGCTTAATTTTGTGGCATAATTTTTAATTACATGTTTTTCTTGTTGTTGTAATAAACTGTTAAGTTACTGAAACACATATTTTGCAATATTAAAAAGTTTTTTCTTCAAAACTCGTAATTTTATTTATTTATTTATTTCAATTGTAATGCTATTTAAAATAGTTTTTTTACATGCTATATGCAGTTATATACACATATGTGTGAGTTTTGCTTAGTAAATAATTATATTTTATTTAAAAAAAAATTCGCATTAAAATAAATTTAAAGTCAAATAAAAAAATATAAAAAAGTAAATAAATAAATATAAAAAAATAAATAAAAATTTTAAAAAATTTAATATAAAATTTAATAAAAAATTTAAAAATTATAAAAAAAAATTAAAAAAAAAAATTAAAAAAAATTATTAAAAAAAAATAAAATTAAAAATAAAAATACAAATTCGAAAAAAATAAATCTTTCAAAAATTAAAAAAATATATATTTCAATATTAGCTGGCATTAAAATATTTGTATATTCGCATATATGTACACATTTTCGCAACCAAAGCACCTCATATGTATATATGTACCTATGTGTGTCATGCTTTCTTGCCTTTATCATTCATTTAACTCATAAATCTTCTACCAGCAGCTCACAAGCTGCAATTGTATGCCTTTTAGTATTTATATACATACATATACAATTTATTTGCATGTAATTTTTTTTCGCGTGAGTGTGAAGTTTCTTAATGCCTGCTGATACAGCGTCCGTATCGAAGGCGAAACTGCAATGTTGCGCTTTTAAAATCATTCATTTAATTATGTTAATTGTATGTTATATTGCATACCTCGTGTGTGTGTGTATGTGTGTGTGAGTATAAGCATAATCTCCATTGACGCATCATTCAATAATTTGAGCTTGTTGTTAATTTTTGCCAATAATTCTGTTGACGGATATTGCATCACTGTTGTTTTTGTTGTTACTAAGGCGCTGCCGAAACACACAATTAATTGTACGTTTGATGATCCTAAAAGTTCAATTCATAAGGAAATGAGCATAAAATGCATTTGCATATATATATATTGGCGAAAAAATGTTAGGTCTTTGCGCTCATTAAATTTTATGTGTCTGCATTTTATGCAAAGAAGCTCAATAACCGGAAGTCAGACGAAAACAAAATTCTTATATTTGTAAATATTGAATTTCTTACTTTAACGCTGTGTGTAAATATTTTCAAATAAAATAATGTCCGGCGAAAATAATAATGCAAACATTAATTAACTGACATTTTCTTCAAACAAGTGCTAAAGTGACGTCAGCAAATTGTTTAATGCTTTGGAAATGGATCGGCATCTAACAAGAACACTTAGTTCGACTTCACTTTTACATGCCTAAATACAAGTTCTGTATCTGGAATAGTTTTACTGATAGTCAGTAATGCCGCTAAAGAGTGGCACTCCTGCACTACAAAGTGATTTTTGGTCAATTACCAAGCCCCTAATGGAGCTACTTATGTGGGCGATTAGTGCGGCTAGATCAGATTAATAGTTTGAGTCAAATTAGTCACGCTGTTTAGATGCTAATGGCCGCTAAAAGTGGCACGTCTGCATTGTAAATAATTTTTGGTCTACTACCACGCTCCTTATAGACAGATTCTGTCTGGGAGGTTCTATTAAAAAAGTGTTCCTTCCAACATATTTTTAACATATTTCGTAAATTCTTCTGAATGCGAAATAAAATTATTTTCCCCATTCTGATTATAATAGCAGTGGACTCTATGAGTCTCTATGAGTTGTTTTCTTACGTAGACGTAGGAAGTACTTTACAAGCTCTATAATATAAGTCTAAAACTTGGCTTAAAAACTTGGACAAATCATATACATACATATTTATAGTTAATCTAGCAGATTTTTATTTTATTTATTTATTTAGAAGAGAAATAAATATAAATAGTTATTCCACTTATATATATGTAAAGCACTGGCTGCTAGGGCCTTCGGCTTTCGGATTTTTTCGTATATCTTTTGTATGTATGACCAACGAAAGGAAAAATATTTCTGGTTCTAAAGTATACTATTTTTTTCACACATACTATAGTATAACGAATTTATAGAAAAACTTCGTAGTTAGATTCATTAAATTGTCTCGAGAAGATTGCCTTCTACCTAACCCAAATAAAATCTGATTTTTAACCACCATTAAGGGACTGTCATGACTACATCAAAAATTCTCATCTTCCTACCAATAACAGGGGATACCAACATCTGTTCTATAGCTACTATTGATGCTTTGGATATGGAGTACAGTTCGTAAAATATATGCCTAGCCATGAAACACAAAGAAAAGTCCAGGCTTCACAGTCTCTTAACGCAAAATTGGATCCAATTGAATTTTTCCTGATAACTAACATCACATATTTGAATCGTAGAACTTGAAATGAGTCGGTTGAAATCATAAAATAAAATTCAATTCAAGCTATATATTTTTAACCATAAAACTCTAGAATGAGGAAAATTAAAGAAATCGTTGACATGTTTATGTATTCGAAAATAGTAAATTTTGAGGTTATTATTAATGGTCTGCATTTATTGTTTTTATTAAGGGGGTATTCTTATGGAGAAATTAAAGAAAAAATTTAAATATGAAAAAGTAAAAAATAAAAATTGCAAAACGCCAAAAAAAGTTTTTTAAATGTGAAAAAATGCAAAAAAATTGAAAATTGAAAAAGCAAAACAAAAATGAAAAAGTTTTTTAAATGTGAAAAAAATTCAAAAAAATTTAAATTGAAAAAAGTAAAAAAAAATCAAATTTGAAAAAACCAAAAAAAAAAAATGAAAAATCCAAAAAACAAATATTAAAATCAAATATATTGATTTGAAAAATACAAACAAAAAATATTAAAATATAAAACAGAAACTAAAATGCAGACACATTTGGGTTAAAAAAAAATTATGTAAGTAAACAAAACAAAATTATTCGATAGTTTAGATTAAAAAAAAATCCTTGAAAGGTTTATTTCTAAACTTCAATTATTTTCGAAGTTATAGCCATTTTAGTGCCTTGTCTTAATAAGTATTTTCAAAAAAGGTCAAAAAAAGGACTAAAAAAATTTTTTTCTACGCCATTTTGTGAGTTTTTTTTTGACAAAGGCCAATCCGGTAGCGAAATCTTTGGAGAAGAAGATTTTTTTGCACCTTGTTTGTTTTTGATCACAACAATGAAATCAAGTCAATCAGAAAGCAACGTTTTTTTGCAGTCCAAATCAAAGGTTTTTCATTTTTAAAAAAAATTATGATAACATTACCTCTTTTGTTTCATTATACTATGTACGTGTTTACTGAGGTTATGTTTGAAAAGTATAATTTTTAATAAAATGCTCGCATTCAGAATGAATGTCTGTCAACATTATTCCTTGAAAAAATGTGTCGACAGTAAAAGGTTTACAAATTCATAATTTATGTTTTCAAAAACCCTTAAGGATAAATATTTATTAAATTGCAGGGAAAAATGTCTATTATATTTTTACTTCATTTTCATTGGAAACTCTAAATGTGCACTAATTTTCAACCTGACTGTAGCTGACTATAATATATACATGTTTCTCAAAATCTAAGTGATATTTTTTTATGGTCGTGTGTTATTAAGTACTATTTATTGAATAAAAAAAAATGTTTTTATTATTTTTTTGAAGGTTTCATATGAAATACAAAAGACTTTTGATTAAAAAATAAAATTTTGTTGAAGAAGACACACCCTAAATTAATTAAATAATAGTCTGGCATGTACTTTCCCAAATTATATTTAAATATAAAGCGGGTTCGGACGCGAAAAGTGGACTTTAAGGTTACAAATTGTTCTGAAAATGATTTAATAACTCACAAAAAAAAAATAATAACAACAGTGCCTTAAGAAACATGTTTGGTTTTGTCAGCTATTAAATAATAAAGCAGATCCTTTTGTTTACCGACCTGCCTTTAAACACAAAAACACCTTTTCGCACACACAAACCGACATACATGAATATGTATGTATGTATCTTTTGACGTGTTGCGCCGCGTAATATTGATATCAACGGCCTTTATACTCACATACACACACACATGTACACTAATTTATACATATTTACAGTTTCTTTGCCAGCTAAGACGTTGCTATGTTTTTGTTGTGTGATCTCTCTAAATACAAAGTATTTAGTTTTAAGTACGTCTTTAATTACACAATGTAATGCAATGTAATGTAATTACATAACCCGCTAAAAGTATCATTACATTACTATACACAAATTTGCATTTGCCACTACTTTGCTTGTGTTTCTTTTTTAGTGAGTATTTAAATTAATATTTTCATTACTTTTTCAATAGATATACATACATATGCTAAATATTTATCATTAACTTTTTTAATTCATTAATTTTGTAAAATTGTAAAGAATGAGGTATTTTTTTCTTTTAAAATAGCTTAATTAATAGTGTAAATATTATCATATATGTATATGTATATATGTATGTATGCTGAAGTATATCCATACAAGTGTTCGTATGCATGTAAGTAAGTATCTAGTTTTTTAACTATTTAAGCATAAATCATTACTTTCGAATACCGTTATTTTACAAGCCTATGTACGGGAGTGTTTATGTACATATATTATATATGTTTTTGAATAAAAAAAATCTTGAAAAAATTGCTTTTGTATTTTAATTGCTATAATAAATGAATTATAAAAAATATTTTCTCTAAAGAAATCGAGATTAATTTGGAAATTATTTGATAAAAATCACAAAGTAATTAAAACAAGCTGAAAATTCTGTAATTTTAAGTAAGCTTTACTACTGTAACCGCGTAAGCCAATAAAAAGTGTATACATATGTATATCGTGGAAAACAATTAAAAAAAAAGAATTTGAAAAGTACGGGATATTCGGAAGTCACTAAAAGCGATGTACAATGAATTTTCCGAAAGGTTTGACAGACGGATTAGGGCGAGATGGAATGCCTTAAGTACATGCAGGACCGCCAAGATTCTGCCCAAGAGTCCCATAGATAAACTCGCGTGCTTTTTACTCTCCTTTTCACGAAAGTACAGCCGGATGGTTGTAGGCCCCTTGACAGGTCACAACCTATTGGCATCACTTGCGAGCATAAGTAGTGACGATACATGAAGAAAGTGCAGAGATGTAGGTATGAAAGAGACACTGGAACACCTCTCACGCCTCTGGCCAGCATTAACAAGAACTCGTCTTAGCAGTTCAAGGGCCTACACGGAGTATCAAACTTAGATATCACGTCGCTCTCAAAGTTCGCGAAAAGCGTTGACATACTGTGTGACGAATACTTCAACTCAAATTAAACTGAACCTCCTTCTGGCATTACTAAGAATCGGTAGGTCCATGTATGGCGTGACAGCCGGTCCTAGAACCGCTATGGGTATAATGGGAGCGGGTCGGTGCTCCCGTATCCTCTTGTGTACTACTACTAGATAGCTGTGCTTCGCGGTAGCTTGGCGAAACATCGCTACATGCGATGTCCCAAAATTCTTTTGGTCCATGATTGATCGCAAGAGATCTAGTGCTCTCTTTACCCTCAGTAAGGCTAGCTTCTCCCTTCTAAGGGTTTTAACAGGCCATTGCCATATTGTTGAGCATCATTTCCGCCCTACAACTACTTACGTATAAGAGCCCCGTAAGTAAAAGTGTGCTCACAGAAAAAATATAGACAAGTTCTGGTTATCATTTTCGAATGAATTGCCATTTCGGATCCATATCAAAACAACACGCTTTTCAGATTAGTCGTCATAAGAATCGAAAATTCCTAGTTAAAACTAAACGAAGGCTTAGAAAGTTCTCTCAAACCAGATGTTTCCAATATTTAGCGATCATAGAGAGCTCTGGAACGGTTCTACTGGGTATAGAGATGAAGAGTAGTTTCGAAAAAAACTGTAAGCTAGAACTGCAGCCAAAACATTATCCGAAATTATTTTGCTGGACTTTTATATTCGACTAGAAAGTATAATAGCATTATTTAACAGTTTCAGAACTTATGTGAGAACTTCCATCAAAGCGATATTTCCTAGATCATTAGATCATGACAAAAAGCTTAATTTTAGTAGTTTTAGAAGTACAGAAAAAATCCTTCAAAATCGAGATTGTGTTTGAATTATTAAATTATTTTCAAAATTAATGCTCACTTTTTAATTTGAAATTTGAAAAATAGTTCTAAGGTTTTAAAAAACACATATTAAAGCAAAATGTTTAAGAGTTAAAGCAATATTTTGCTAAATGTATCGTTCAATGCGTTGCTTTTAAAATACTTATATACAAGTAAATGTCCACATATATGTATATAGGCTTGTTCGACGCTAATTACATTGCTGTATTTTTTGGTGAGGGGAAGTTTGGAGGGAGTTTAGCATTTACTATATATACATTACTGTCTTCAATATGAATACTGTTGCTGCACATTTTAAATTTGCTGATTATTTGGAATTAAAACTCTACTTTTTACACATTTTTTCCAAATTTTGCACAACTATTTTTCGAACTTTTTTATTCAACTACCTCAACACATGCGTTTTGAATGGTTAATTTATTTGTTATTTGCTGTACATATGTTTGTGTATTATTTATATATTTAAAATTTTAATCATATTATTGCTTTAACTATTTATCTTCGCTGGCGTGATTTTATTTGAAATTATATCAGTTTTTTAACTTTCTTTAGCATAATAAAATTATATGAAAAAATTAAAGAAAAACTTAAAAAAAAACTATGATAAAAATTTTGATAATTAAAACAAAAATATGAAATATAATAAAAACATGAAAAATAAAATTTTGTGAAAAGAATTCTGGAAAAAAAACTAATCAGATTTCTAAAAAATAAATAAAAAAAAATTTGAAAAAAGTCTGAAATAAAATTTATAAAAAAAATTTTGAAAAAAAATTTTGAATATTAAAAAATCGCAAATGAATATTTATGAAAAAAGTTCTGAAAATTAAAAAAAAATCTGAATAAAAACAATTATTTCAAAAGATATGCAAAATCTTCTACATAATCGAATTTCCAAAAAATTAGTAAAAATGTGATGAAAAAAATAAAAAAATTGAAAAAAATGTTGAGTATTAAAAAATATGAAAAAATCGAAAACAAAAATTTATGAAAGAATTCTTATAATTAAAAAAATTTTCCTAGTACACAAAATTGTTTGAAAATCATTTTGAAACATACAAAACTTTTTGTATAATCAAAATTCTAAAAATAAATTAAAAAATTCTGAAAACTTAAAAAAAAATCTAAAACAAACACTATGAAAAAAAAGTTTTGAAAATAAAAAAAATTAATTAAAATATAAAATAAAAATTTATAAAAAAAAATATTGAAAATTAAAAAAAATTCAAAAACAAAATTCTGAAAAATTTAAAAAGATCTAAAAAAAAAATTATGAAAAAAAATCTAAAATATTGAAACAAAAAAATATTTTTAAAACAGTTTAGTTTGTTCTAAAAATGTAAAATATAAAATTAAATAAATTGTTTAAATTAAATATATCTATATACATTTTTGTAATAATAGTATACGAAAAATATATTTAAAAAAATGTTCACTTATATTTTCAAGTACATATGGTGCTACACCCGCTATGCTTATTCTCCATTTGAATAACTTTTTAATACTTATTTACAAAACCAGCATTTTTCAGAAGTGTGTGTAGGTATTTTTATTTATTTTTTTGTATATCTTTATTTACAACAGTTTACATTTAACTACATGGATTTCACCAAGAAAGAGTAGTGTTTTTGGCTACGAAGTTAGTTCAAAAATATAGTGTAGCAGAATCAGTTATATTTTTATATTTATTTATTTTTTATTGCAAGTTGGCAGTTTTTCATATATGTATGTATGTTTATATATTATATAACTCGCAGGTTTAAATGAACAGTAAGCGAAAGGAAAATGGAAACATAAAAAATTAATAAAAAAAAAATTAAAATTAATAATTAAGATGTGAAAAAATTATAAAAAAAATGTGAGTTAAAATTAAAAAATTATAAAAAAGTTTAATCAAACTTTAATTAAATAACGAAAAATAGAAATATAAAAAACTGTTATTAAAAAGTGAAAAATAAACAAAAAACGTAAATTTAAAAAAGGCTTTCTGGAAAAGTAAAAAAATAACAATTAAGATGTATGTATGTATAAAGACGTCAGAAATTGCAAAAAAAATTAATACAACTTTATTATAAAATTATATATATGTATGTATATACATATTTTTAGAAGAGAAATCATTAAAAAATCATAAAAACATTTTATTAAAAATTGAAAACCTATAAAAAAAATTTAATGTAAATGTGAAAAAAAAATTATAATTTAAAAAATTTAAAAGGGATTTCTTAAAAATTAGTTTTAGAAGTGAAATCATCGTATACACAAAAACAAAAATAATTAAAAAGTAAAAAACTTAAAAAAAATAATAATGAAAAATTTTAATTAAAAGTGAAAAATAAAAAAATATATTTTACTTTAAAAAAAAGCTTTCTGAAAAATTAAAAAAAAAAGTTATAAAAATAAAAATAAAAAATTGTAAAAAAAAAATTCAAATAAATTATAAAAATATTTAATTAAAAAGTGAAAAAAAAATTTTTAAATTTTAAATAGGCTTTCTGAAAAATTGAAACAAAAGCTAATAACATTTAAAATGCATGAAGAAGTCAGAAATTGAAAAAAAATTAATACAACTTTTTTATAACATTACATGTATATAATTTTTGAGAAGTCATAATCTACAAAAAAAATTGGTGGTGAGAATTGTGTATATTTTTCGAATATCTCGTCAACCGACTAACAGTAGTTATATAGCAAATCAAATTTTAGTAAATTATCTACTTTTCATTTTTCCCATAAATCAAGTTTCGGTAAAATTTCGAATTTTATTAAAAAAATTTCCATAATCGTGTTTTTAATACACTTCCATTCGACATTCGATTCATATAGTAAAACATAAAAAAAATAATTTTCCGGCATATTTTCTTAAATAACAACAACAATAAAATGTATGTATGTTACAAAAACTTACTGAAAAATTGAAAAAAAAAATTAAAACTTTTTTTAATTTAAAATTTTTATTTTAATTTTAAATTTAAAACTTTTTTTTTTTAATTTCGGCTGTAATTTTGTGTTATCCGATATTTTTCCAACTACATTTCAATTTAAAAAAGTAGGTCATAACCTAAAAAAATATGGAAAAAATGTAAATAATAATTAAATAAAAATATATATTAAAATGAAAAAAATGTTTATATTTTTTATAATATTGCTTACTTATTACTATTAAAATTATATTATTTCTAATTTAGTGTTACTAAAATAAACAAGAATAAAACTCCTAGCAACAAGCGCTACAAATCGATTAAAAATTAAATTTCAGTTATAAACACATTATTTCGATATTTGAATATTTTATATAAATCAAATATCACTTATTCGTAGAAATTCAATATGCTATGTGACTGCAATCAACAAAAACCCAATTGTCTATAAGCGTCATATGAATAAAATTTCAGCCTAAAAGATACTACAGAAAATGAAAAAAACCGGGCCGCTACCACAGTGTACGTTATTATTAGAACCTGTCTACTTAATTTATGTGACTCACAAGTAATATTTTTTGTATTTATTATTTATTTATTTTTATTACTTACAAGTAATATTTCTAAGCAAACAATAGCCAAAATCAAGCTCCCTACAAGAGATGGTGGTACTGAAGAAAGATAATCGATTTCAAACAAGAGAGAGAATTTTAAACTGAACACAACTGTTCCAGAAATAAAAATAATCGATTTTATGCTGGTAAAAGAACAAAAATAATTTCAAATACTGATATATGACCAAGTACACATTCACTCCGCTTAACTTTGCATATTTTTTGACTGACGGCCAAAATTTCCAAATATTAAGCTTAAGAAAGTCTGGTAGACACAGCATTGAAGGTTTTGAAAATTTAAAAGAAATTTTTATACAATATTTGCTCCAAAACTTATGACTTATGCTTGTATATATATAATAGGTAAAAACATATTTTCCTATAATGCCTGGTTGAAACATATGAATTTTTACAAAGCTCAAGAAACTTTCAAAAATATATTTTTCCCGCCACAAACTGCCATTCAATCAATTGTTACTTCCTTTATAACTCTAAACAGTAAACTTAATTAAATCTCACCAAATTAAACACAAAATAAAGAACAATTTGTTTTTATCTTTTTTGCGAGTTTTGAGATAAATCCAAAAAATCATATTTATTCAAAACTACTTTTATAATATATATATATTTTTTTTTGCATTTTTTTAAATAAACGTTTTTATAATTGAAAAAATATATGTATGTAAAAATACAAAATATATTTTTTAGCATTAATTGTGTATGTGTGTATGTAAATGTAAATGTAATTGTAGGTATTTCTTGTAAATAATTGTATAAAATAAAAAAATTTGCACAAAAAAGCACAAAACCTAAACTAAAAACGTGTATAAAAACAAAAAATGTCGAAAAACGTTTGCAACATAGAATTCAGCATAAAAACACACGCGAATGCAACGTGTGATTACAGCTATGCAACACACAACAAACACATGTACATATATGTGAGTGGTTGCTTTTAATAAATATATTTAGAAAAAAAATAGTAAATAATAAATATATGAATATATATATATATGTGTATATATGTTTGTAAATGTAAATATGAATTTATACAACGTTTTCTGGCGTTGCATGTGTATATGAATAATTAATGCGACACGTGAGAAACAAAAAAATATATATTAAAAGTAAAAAATATGTATATTAAACATAGAAAAAATATTGAATTAAAAAAATATGTAAAAAATTTTAAATAAAAAAAAAAATAAAATAAAAAAAATTAAAATAAAAAATATATATAAACAACTATTCTCTATAAAAACTAAATTAAAAAGGAAAAAAAGTATATATAAAAAAAATTTCTATAAATATAAAAAAATATCAAATTTTAAATATAAAAAAATTTTGATATATGTACATATTAAAATAATTAAATTATAAAAATAAAAAATTTTGACATAAAAAAAAATAATATTCAAAATTCTTTAACATAAAAAATTATAAAAAGGGTAAATATAGCAAATTAAAATTATATAAATAAAAATTTTGGCAAAAAAATTACACAACAAAAATTTTTCAATATAAAAAAATTTAAAATATAACAAAAAGTTATACATAATTTTAAATATAAAAAATTTGATATATAAAATATTTAAATTATGAAAATAAAATATTTTGATTTACAAAATTTTAATATAAAAAAATTTAAAAAGAAATAATAAAATAAAATAAAAATTAAACTAAAAACACTAGTTATAAAAAAATTAAATAAGAAAATTATTAAAAAAAATATCAAAAGCCACTATCTATGAAAAATTTAAATATAAAAGAAGTAAAAAAACAAAATAATATATAAAACAATTTTAAAATAAAAAAAAAATGCATACAAAAAAATTGTTCTCATAAAAATAATTTTAAATATAAAAAATGATATATCAAATTTTAAATATAAAAAATTTGATATATAAAATATTTAAATTATGAAAATAAAATAAAATAAATAAAAAAGTTAGCTAAGAAAATTAAAATATAAAAATATATAAAATATACAAAAATACATTTAAAAATGAAGAAAAAATTCAGTATAAAAAATGCAGTAAAAATATTTAAATAAATAAACTTAAAACATAAAAATAAATAAATAAGAAAATAAGAAAAAAAATGATGTAAAATATGTAAAAAAAAAATTAAAAAATTAAATAAAAACTTAAAATGTAAAAATAAATAAAATTAAAAAATTACAAAAATACATTTAAAAATAAAATACAGAATCAAAAAAAAAAAAACGTACAATTACGCACCTAATGCTATAACAAAAATATTGAAATTTTTATAAAATTTATATGCATAATCAATCAATTTATTCTTTTTTTAACATTACAATTTTAAATTACGAATTATGTTGCATGTAAGCGAAGCAACAGCTTCTAAAATAATTTGTTTACATTTTTATTTTATATGAGTCGAAAAGTATTAAAAAATAATATTAAATTTTTGTTGATTTTGAACACATTGCAGCTGGAAAACAGCGAAAACAGCCGTCAGCGGTAGATTTTTGCGATATTCTTCTTGTTGTTGTTGCTACTGTTTTGCCGTTGTGATTTTTCTTTCTCTCAACTTTTAGTTTTACAATTTTAGTTTCTTTTTTTTATAAATTTTCCACAATTGTTGCATACATATTTCGCTCGCGTGTCTACGTCTACTCAAATAATTCTCCATATTAATTATTAAAATATAATAATTGTAAATGTGTAAATGTTGCATAAAAAACATTTGCGTCGCGCTCGTAAACATTAAATAAATTATATATAAAAAAAAACTCCTGAAGCATGTGGTAAATGTTGCTTTACATTAAATAATCAGTCCAGCCCTAACTAACTGAAGTTATATTCATATAAATATATGTGTGTGTATGTATATAAAACGGTACATACAATATAAATATATGCAAAAAATTGTATTAAAATTACAAACAGAATTAGAATTGCGAAAAGAGCTTTATAAACGTATAAATAATTTAATAAATAAACGAACGAACGAAAAAAAATTTCAAGTACATTTTAGAAAATTAAATTATATATAAAAAAACGAAACGAAACAAAGCAAACTATGATTATGAGAAACGGTGGTAAGTTCAAAAATTGCTTATTTGTTTCTTTGTTTATTATTTTTACTACTAATATTTCTTTATTTAATTCTTTTTAGTTATATTTTTGTTATTATTTTAATTTATTTTATTATTTTTATAATTTTTTCTTTCATTACTATAATTTTTTATTATTAGTATATTTTTAAAAATTATTATGTTTTCATTGTTATGCATTTTTAATCATTACGCATTATTTTTTTTTAATAAATATTATCATTTTTAATAATTAGTATTATTAACTATTTTTTTATTTTATGCTATTATTATTTTCATTACTATAACTACTACTTTTCTTACTAACATTAACTTTCAGCCACCGATAGCAAACTGTGTGTGTGCAGCAATGTTGCTGCAACATGTTGGGCAACATGCTTATTTCTAATTTATTTCTACGCCTTACAACGGCGCTGGTGGCGGCGGCGGCGCATGATGATAGTGTCGCACATTCTGATGATGGTGATGATGATGCGGCGGGTGATAGCCGTAATGTGTGGCATGTTGCTGGAGCGGCTGCGCTGGCTGCTGCGCATATTGCTGATGCTGCAGCTGCTGTCTATCGGCCAGCGTTGCATCTGATTGCAGCGTGTGTTGGTGCTGATGTTGATGCTGTTGTTGTTGTTGTGGCTGCGTCTGTTGCAGCAGCGCTTGTTGGTGTGTATGCGCATGCATGTTGCCCGTCGCCGCAGCATTGTGATAGTGATGGTGGTGGCGATGATGATGGTGTTGTGTGTTCGCTTGCCCGAGGGTGCCGCCCGCCAAGCCGCGATTCGCGTCACTGTTCGCTTGCGTTGTTGCGACCACTGCTGCCGCTGCTGCTGCTGAAGCGCCACCATTTGTCGTCGTTGTGGCCGTTGTGCGCATACAATTCAGTTGGAAATTGCTGAATTCCACCACGATCGGCGCTGCCGAAATCACATTGACGTTTTGTGTGGCATTAACGGTGTTTATGTTGGCCAAAGGGGCCGGGGCACCGCTGCCACCGCTAACACCGTAGGTTGTTGGTGGCGGCGGTGCGGTGGCAATTGCCAACATAGCTGTGGGGTATATTTGCTGCTGCTGCTGTTGTTGTTGTTGTGGCTGTGTGGTGTGTGTCAACGTATGAGCCATTGCTGCGGGTGGCTGCTGCTGCTGTGTTGTTGTTACCGCTGCTTGTGATGTGTTCGTTGCGTGGTGTGTGGCTGTCGACGACGCTGCTTGTCTGTTGCTGCGGGCTGCATGTTGATTTACTGCCGTTGTTGCAGTCGCCGCATGGTGATATTGTGTAGACGGCTGTTGTGGCGCCACATACGCTGCTGATTGGTCTTCTTGCTGCGACTGCGTCGGTGGCGGCGGCTGCTGCTGCTGGTGATAATATGCTGTTTGCAGTTGATAATGCTGCTCGTATTGTTGTTGCAGCTGTAGCTGCATCTGCTGATGGTGAAAGGCGTCCGACAGTGGCGCCACTGTGTTGCCCGCGGCATAGTGTTGCTGGTGTGGTGGTGGATAGTGGGCTGTTGCTGATGAGGCCGCCGTAGCTGATGATGGTGGTGGCAACGCTTGTGGTGGGGGTGGTAGTGGTGGCGTTGCCGCGACAGCATGTCGCTGCGTTGCAGCTGTGCCGGTTGTTGCTGCCACCGTTTCAGCGGCGCCTGTGTAATAAGCGAAATTGTTGGTGTTTGTCGCTTCAGCGCTGCTCGGCGGTGTGCTGCCTACGGATGTGGCTGACAGGGGTAACGCTGCTGCGGGAAGTGTCGGCACACCGGCGCCGCTCATATTCGTTTTCAGGTGTCTGCTGCTGCAGCCGCTGTTGTGTTGTGTGTTGCTACCGCTGCCGCTGCCATTGTGGGTGCTGCTGGTGTGGTTGCTGTTGTTCTGATTGTTGCTACTGCCGCTGCTACGTCCACCACCACCGCCACCGCTACAGCTATTGCTATTGATAACAGCTTCACTACCAACCGTCGCTGTGGTTGCAGCATTCGCGTTGGTGGCATTATCTATCGTGTTTTTTGCTGTTGTATTGTCCATGTTGGTGTTATGGACATTTGCTGCGCTCGTTGCCGCTGTTGTTGTCGAAGTCGTTGAATTATTGGTGGAAAAGTAATTGTCGATTTTGGGTGCTGATGTTGTTGAATGCGATAAACTAAATGAATCAAGTCTTTGTCATTTGGAATTGCTTTGCAGAGCTGCATTGATTTGCGTCCACAATTCCTTTTTGCAGGATTTCGATCTGGAGAGTAGAAAATTGTAGTTATATACGTTAGGGGGGTCAAAATTTAAATGTGGAAGTAAAAATTGTGCTGATATTTTGCTGTCTTTTATGAAATATATGTTAGGTTAGGTTGAAATGCCGGTTATGTTGCAAACGCCAAAAAATAACGCTCTTGGACTCTTGGATTCACTGTCACTGTAACTAATTATCAGTTTATTAAAAAAAAAATCTATCGAGAAGCCCATTAAGAAGTTTTGGAGTTTGAAGTTAAACGTTATTTTTCTAAACTTCTAACTTTTCGAAAAAAAATTATTATTGTAAGAAAAAATTATGCAGAAATTAAATGTTCGTATATTTCAATATAACTTAGTTGACAACTCTTTCGTAAACTTCAGATTTTTACACCCTGAACAGGTTATATTAAGCTTGTAATATCAAGAAGGAACCGTCGGAGACTCTATAAAACATATCCATATCTGTCTGTGTATAAGCGAACTAGTCCATCAATTCTTGTGATATCGATTCGGAATTTTTCTCTCCAAGAACCTTTTTAAAACTTATGGTATAAGACATAACCTCAAACTTTAAAGACTAAAGAAAAACTGTGAAATTTTAAAAAATCTTGAAAAATGTTCAGTAAAAACTAGTTTTGTTATGAAGAAATTCCTTTCCCATATACCAAGAACCGTTATTCGTCGAATAATGCCGACATAATTTACCTCTTAATCGATTGCAGCCAATCCTTGAACTGCGCACTGCCCTCTGGTGTTATCTGGAACGCGGCGCGCGCTGCCAAGATAATGCTTGCGAAGTCCTCATAATCAGCCTGAGTCAGATGGTACAACTTCTGATGTATGCACTGAATATACCTGCAAGCGAATAATGAAATATTTATTAGTAATTCCATTATAAAAAAAAGCTCCCATTGCAAAGCAACTTACATCTGTTGACACTTCTGCACCAGCGGCGTTAACGCCGAGCGCAAATGCTGCATTACCAACTGGTGATTGTTGCGACCCAAATAGTGCGCCGATTCGATGGCCACGTCGTGCAACACAAAGGGACTGACAATCGAATTTACGGCGCAGACGCAGAACTGATGCAGATATTGGGTGCCCAGTTTCTTGGAGATGCGCAGCAACCATTTGACGTCCTCACCGTAAGGTGGATTGCGTGCGTACTTCGCTTGCGGACGATCATCGTGCACGCGACGCGCCAATGTCTCCATAGCCAACATGCCCACATTGTAGGCGGCGAGCAGATAGCGCAACTGTGTTGAACTGCAGTTGAAAAGTAAAATTTTAAATGACACATTTCTGAAGAAAAGATGTTCTTTTAAGGGACTTACGTGAATTGGTGTGGATGGCGTTGGCGCAAGGGCGGTTGCGGCGGTGCCGCATGTACCGGCGGCTGTTGCACAAACGGCGGATAAACGCCTTGCTGCTGTTGTTGACGCATTTGGTGTTGCGCCATGGCCGCGTTGGCGGCTGCCGCTGCTTGTGCGGGATGCTGTGGTGGTGGCGCAAAATATACCGCGGCGGCGGCGGCGGCAGCGGCGACTTTTTGCATATTCTGCGGCGGCATTTGCGGCTGACCACCTTGGCCGAGTTGTGGCAGGAAGCCGGTAGGTGGCGCACCACCACCGCCGCATTGCATGCCCTGGTATGCCTGTGGTGGCATCTGTTGCGGTGGCATTTGTGGTGGAAAACCGCCGCTCGGCGCACTCGATGGATGCACATACGGTGAGTTCGGCTGCGCAGAGCCGCTCGGTTGTATATTGGATGCATTTTGCTGTTGCGCTTGTGTTGGCGGGTAACCGGGATACGGTGGCGGTGGACCGGTTGAAATGTACATTTGCATTTGGTTGCCCGGATAGGTGGTGATATTGTGATGGTATAGATTTTGGCAAAAACTATACGGCGGGTATGGCGGCAAAGCGATGGGCGCAAGTGTGGCAACACCTTGCTGGAAGGGTTGCGGCGCGGTGCTGACCACAACCTGTCCCGGCTGACCGGGTGCATTGGGGCCGCCCGGGGGTGCTGGGGGCATGACCGGCGGTGGACCGACCATGCCGCCTTGCGGCTGCTGTTGAGCTTGCACTTGCGCTTGCATTTGTTGTTGCATTTCATGATGCTGATGCGATTCGATGAGCGCGCTCAGACTGACCGCCGAATGATCCAGATGATCGTCGTGCTGTTCATGTTCGTTGTTCGGTGTATTATGACCATACAACTCGTACCAGTAACGTGCCACTTGGAATAGCACTTCGGGATAGACACCGCCACCTTTGGCGGCATTCTCAACGGTTATGCAGGCGCGTTCGAGCATGTGATCGCTCTGTTCTTTGCACTGCAGGATGGCGCGTTGAATTTCGTTGGGATTGAGAGCGGCCGCATGTGGCAAGACGGAGAGCGCCAATTCAGCACCCGGATATACCATATTGTTGTCCCAGCCGCGTGAAGCACGATCGGCCATGCCCGCGGCTTCGGGTGGCGTTAAATGACCTTCCCAAGTGTCGATGAGAAAACTGATGGCGGGTGCGCCGATTTCCATTGCTTGGCCGAGTATCCATGAGACGTGCGACGAATAGGTGCGCGACAGCCAATTGGGGCTGACCCAGTTGTGCAGCCCAAGCGCATAGAGGCCCAGCTGAAAGGCGCATATATGCAGTGCGCGATGTGGTCCGTGGTGTCCCTGATTGGTGGTGGCTTGTGTGAATAGCGATGTGGATGAGTTGCCACCTGCTTTAATCAGCAAATTCTTTGCCAGCTCGAACATGAAATGTGCGCTGGCCTCCGACGGCTGATTGGGTATGGAGGGGTAAGCGCGCTTGCCCTTATAACGGCTGTCCTTACTGCGACTGGTGGCGCCGCCGGTAACGTTTGTTTGACCGCTCGGCCCGGTCATCGGTTGATTGCTGCCAGTAGCGCTGGTTAGCGTGCCACTACCGCCACCTTGTGACGATGAGACGCTCAGTGCGCTCATGCCTACCTCAAGTTCGGCGCTGGTCGAACTATGCGGCCGACTATTGCCACCTACAGAACCGTAGTCCGACGGGAACATATCGTTGAGATTGGCATTGTGTGCGCCACCATTGATGGCATTGGCATACTCGTGCTCCTCACGACGTGACATCGACGATGCAGCGGTGCGCACGGGTGGGTTGTTCGAATAGTAGGCTGGCAGCAATGGTGTTTTCAGCAGCACATGTATCTCGCGATCCAATAGTTTCTCCATGATCTTGGCGATTTTTCGTGGTTCATCTTTGTAATAACAGAGCAGTGCTAATGCCAGTTCGCCACGTTGACGACGTGTGCCTTCGCACAGCAACGGATGTTCAGCTTCCGAGACGTTTGCTTTCAGTCCCAAAGCAGCCACAGCGGCTTCGAAACCTAAATTTTCATCGGATGGCAGACGATACATCACGTCTAGTGCGGGATTGCGTGGTTCTTTAACCATTATCATGGGCATAACGAGCGCATCGAATATAAATGTCGCCAAATTGATGGGGAGCAATGCTTCGCCGCGTGATTTAAAAGTGCCGTTACGCAGGCATTCCGCGCGTTCACGTATCACTTGCAGCTCCGGCTCGTTCAGTGGTATCTTCTTCAGTAACGTGAGTATGTCAGCTTCCTGATTGGCCAATTTGACCTCTAGCGGTTTTGTGCTAGCTGGTGGGCGTGGCATTTCCAATGCAAATAGACAAATTCTGAATGCGATGTGAAAGTGCTCGGAGTTCTCCGACAGCACCGTACACAGGAATGCACATTTCGACAAAGTGGACGACGCCAGCACAGTTAGGTGATGTGAAATGGGGTTTATGTTTTTATTTTTACCTTTACGCTTGGGCATCTGCGGCAGTTCCACCATCAAATTCGGCGGATTAGCCAACATTTCTTCCGCCAAGCGTACGGCCAATATGCATGCTTCTCGCCCGTGCCCGTGCGCATGTAGACCTTCCGAACGCGCCAAAAGTATATCCCAAGCATCCTCAGTGGGACGCACATTCGAGAAGATGTGCGGCTTCTCGTTGCTACCTGTGGCTGCGTGTTGTGCTGCGTTCGAGGTGGATGCTGACGGATGATTTCCCGCTGTTCCTGCTGCGGCGGCTGCATGCACGTTAGCAGTGAATGTGCTGGCGTGCGGAGTCTGTTTGTTTGCTGTTTGTGTCGGCGCCATTGCCGACGAAGCTTGCGCTGTTGCCGCTGCCGAAGCCGCCGCCGCAGCTGATGTGCTCGCCCCTGTCGTAAGCTCAGTTGACTTAATCGCAGTTGGCGAATCTTGTGTGGTGAACTCATCGGAAGATGAGGAGAATGATTCATCTTTCGATAAACGTCTGACATCGCCTACAGATATTAGCTTGTTGCTATTACTTTTCGCTGTAATTTCGGGTGTGGTATCTATGCCGGCGGCGCCCATCAACATCGATGACGATGAGGAGTTCGATGACGAACTTGAAGTAGACGAGGAGGTGTCGGATGAGAGTGAAGTGGTCGTTTGTATATGATATGAAGTACCGCCGCTTGGCCCAACCATAACTGGTACGTCTGTGCCCAGTGAGGTGAAGTTGCGTTGTACATCAGTTTGCTCCAAACGCATTGCGGATCCCACGATGGATGCATGTGCCGGCTCAAGCGTTTGTCCACCTTCCGCACAAAGATTATTACTACTGCTGTCACCGCCAAAGTCTTCATTCTCGCAAAAACCTTCACTACTTGCGCTGGAACGATTGCCATCACCGCCACCACCGCCGGCGCCGACACCAACATTGCCACCACTACCGGAAACACTACTCATCGGTAAGCGTGGCAAATCTGCTATAGCGGAAGGACCGCTGATGCTGTTGATGGTGACACCACCTCCCGGTACGCCGCCGCCGCCACCACCATGACCACTCCCACTTGGTCCAGCATCTGTACGTAAACTGTTGGCCACTTCCACATTGGCCAAAGCGCTGCTGGCGCCTGCGACCATTGCACCGACATTGCTGCTTGAGCCATCCGTTGCAGCGGGATTAACACCACCCGCGTTGCTGGATACGCCAGCTGAGCCAAGTCCTTGATGTAGGCGCGCATGTACGCTATCGCTTGAGGAGTTGCTCGAATTATTGCTGGATGAAATGTAGAAGCGTTCAACGAAGAGACGCTCGTGACGTTGCTTGAACGTTCCACGTGCGCCATGATCTGTAGATGAGCTGATGTAGTTGTAGTGTTTGTTGTTTGCCATGACCGCTTGTGTAGCATTTAATTGTCCATTATTAGTTTCGCTTTTCGAATCGGTGTGCTTGAAACATGTGAAAGGGCTATAATATATGGGATTGGTATCGTGCGTGTGTGTAATGCCCGGTATCGGATACTCCTCCCAGTCCAGATAGCAAGCTTCAATAGCTGGCTTGAATCCAACAAACATTTCGGCATCAGATCTAAACGGAGGAATGAAGAATTAAAATACTTAATTATGTACATTTGTTTTATATAGAGCTGATAATTAAGAATTACATTTTAATCACTGATAATGATTACTGTAATTGTAATCAATAAATTTTTAGAATTACGTTTACTGTAAATATAATAACAAATTGCCTGAATGCCAATACTTTCGTTATAAACCCGCGGTAATTTTTATGATTTTTGATTACAATTGTGGTAATGGTAATGATTACGATTACAGTAATTTTAAATAAATATATATATTAATTTATAATTAAATTATATAATTAAATAAAAATTGTAAGCAAAAAATTGTAATGATTATGATTACTTTAATTGTAATCAAATACTCGATGATTACAGTTATAGCAAAATTTATAAAAAAAAAAATTTTAACATATATATTATTGAAGTATTATAATCATAATGAATGTAATTAAAAATGTTGATTACAATAAACGTAATGATTATGATTACATTTACAATTGCAATTCTTAGTATTCCACTGCTGCAATTATAGCAGAATTAAAGATACACATACAATTGTTGTTCAATTATTTTGACAATAATAATGAAAAAAAATTACAATTACAGTAATCATAATTATTATCATTATAGTAATTGAAATTTCCAATGATTACAATTACTTCAAATTTAATTTAAAATAAATAATATTTAGCAATTATAACCACACTGATTGTAATAAAAAAAATTAAGATTACAATAATAGTAATGATTATGATAACATAAATTGTAATTTTGAATATTCGCCGATTATAATTAAAGCAAAATTTAAAATATATATTGTTTAATAACAGAATATAAAATCATGAAGATTGTAATCAAAAATTATGATTACAACAATCGTAATGATTATGATTACATGACAATTACTTTTAAAAATTCGATGGTTTCAAGTGCATGCATTCAAAAACATATAATTTTTATTTTTTTAGTTGCAATAAATACAAATAGAACGCAATTATAACTTAAAAATCAAATAAAGTACGAAATTACTTTACCTTGAATTCTGTTGGTGCTTATTGCTGTACGACGGCGGCATCATGCGACACTTCACCACACGATCGAGTATCTTCAGATGCCATGCAGTGAATTGTGCATGCAACATATCGCGTTCGTCCGGCGCCAAGCCGGGATTTAGCGCCGCCAAACGCCACAACACCACAATCTCGTCGCACAGCGAGCTACATGCATGCTGCAGGGCTGTCGAATTCGAATGTGTATTCGAGTGTTTGCCACCGCTATGCCCATGCGAACCCATCATCAGTGATAATTTCGTTTGGAACCACCATATCAATATCTGATCGCACACCATACACTCCTCGGTGATGATCTCCAGCAGGCGTACAGCATTACGATCACAACGTCTATACATTTCACGTACGATTGATAATAGATTCCACATGCCCTCGGGTTCACGTCCACGTAACGGACGTAATAGTGAACTCCATTCGGCAGCCGCCGGTGGGGCGGAGTTTGTTAAATAATTTACATCGCTAAAGGCATAAGAGTGTAAGAATATAAATAAATATAGGAGAGAGAGGTCTCTGACGGCATTTCAACTTACCTAAAAACTATGGGTGCCGGTAGGCAGAATTTAATTAAAATACGCTTAATATTAGCATGCAATGTCTTTTCATCCAAATACCAACTAGTCTGATCGTGTACAGAAGCACCAGCTGTCGGATCAGGCGCACCGCACACTGTATTTATGGCAGTGGGCTGTGAGCTGAGCAGCTCATCGAGCAAACGTTGCGCTGTCGGTAGTATTTGTTGCGGCAATTCGCTGATTAAATATTGCGCGAATTTCTGCAATTGATCGCGTTGTAGGCGCGTCAATGATTCGGAGACGGGTGCACGTAAACATACTTCTAGGGGCTGCACGAAAACAAGAAGTTGCCAAAAATTATTATTTATAACTGTTAAATGCGGTAAATTGTGGCTGACTTACATTATGAATTCTATGTAAACAGACGGCGACCACGTGCGAGCACCAGTAGGCGGGCGAGGTGCAAGTGCAATTACACGACGAGATGCGCCTACGATCGAAGGTGACGGCCACATTGAAGTGGGCACGTGGCGTTTGACCAACTACAGTGGCGGATAAATGAAAGCCTGCAAGCAAAGAAAATGTAAATTAACATATATGTAGCTCATGGCATACACTACAGCTGCATATACACGCACCGATTTGTAGTGTGTCTTTGACGGCGCGTGTCTTGAACAGCTGATCGCCGCGATTAAATTCATCCGCTGAGCTATTAGCCAAGCACGAGTACAGGCGTATATCCTCTTCATTGTCTGGGAAACTCCAGAAAGCAATGCGCAACTGCAATTGCTCCGGTACGGGCGGATAGACGTGTTCGACCAATTCGAAGGGGATATATGAAGCGACGCAGCGTGCAGCAAGTTCGGTGAGTGAAGAAACATCTGAAAGAAGAAAAGTGAAATTTTTAAATTAGTAAGGCTTAAAATGGGCAATAAAGCATTTTTAAACTTTTAGGGCATAAAATAAATAATTAGAGGTTAGGTAGAATTGGAATAATGAAACTTTTATATATTACAGTAAATGTTTTTCAAAGAAGAATGTTCGCTGAAAATGGCTAAAAAAATCCAAAAAAATCTAAGTTCCGCAATAAATTTAAGGAATAAGAAATAGAAATAAAAACCCGCGACAGTCGGGTCTACGTAACCGGAACGGACCCGCATTTTTTACCCGGTCAAGGACTGACAACTCGGCAGAATTCTGTCGCTACAACAGCAACAGGGAATAAAAAATTGTATATTAATATTTTGTTGCAAAATGGCGGCTACTGTGCCAATCTTTGGAACATATGCATTTTTCAAGCGGATCTCGACGAGCAGTAGTTTTAGCAAAATTTAAAATTTTCGAAAAATGGCTGACTAGAAAAAATTTTGAAATTGATTACCGAAAAATAACAGTAAATTGCTTATAAGAGTCGTAAGTCGGCTCCACGACTGCCAACTCGGCAGTATTCCTCCAAATCACTTCGGGGTTGTGTTCTGCACTACAACAACAACAATAACGACAATAGTACTATGATCGTCCGATTCGATCAAGACAGTTCGCATTTCAAGCTCATGTCAGCTGACTAACCCGAGTGATGCGACACGACAATGGTTTGGGCCAAGAAACAAATATTGTTCCCCATTCTACCAATTGAATTATGGTTTAAGAACCGTAAAATATACACTAAGCAAAACTAAAAATATTGAATTAAAATAAAGTAATTTTCTAACCAAAAAAAAAAAATATTTTTTGGTAAATTTTTTCTTGAAAATCACAAAATCTCACCACAGCGCTATCTATCATCTTCGATAGATAAACTTAGCAAAGGGATAAACTATTTTTTAACACCATCTATCAAGGATTTACGAACGGAATGAGTTTTAAACCCGTAAAATGTAAACTTTTTCGGGGAAAAAATTCTTGAAAACCAGAAATCTCACCACAGCGCCATCTACTATCTTCGATACATAAACTTAGTAAGAGAAAAAACTATTTTTTTAACACCGTCTGAAAAGGATTTACGATAGGAACGGATTAATCAGTTTCAAAAACGGTAAAAATAAAAATTTTCAGGAGATAATATCCTGAAAAATAGAAATCTCACCACAGCGCCATCTAGCATCTTCGAAATATAAACTCAGTATAAGAGAAAAGTTATAATGTGTATAAAATTAATCTCAAATTTATTAAATAAAATATTAAAAATTTCAACATAAAATTTTTTTATACTGTCTATCGAGCAGTTGGGGAACTAAGCGCGACACATTGCCCAACCACAAAAGATTTGGTTGTCTCAAGGTGTAGCAAATAACCGTGAACGCTTAAAACGCAAGCAGCGGCAAAAGAACAACGGTAAACAAAAGGAGTTAATTGCACTTTGCATTCACAATTCCATACAGACATAGGTACATATGTTCAATGGAAATTTTTAGTGCTCCGCGGTCAAACGCTTATTCATGCCAATGACTTATTTGCTAAAAATTTACAAACAAGCGCGTGTACAAAATCATCAGTAAATAAAACATATGCACATGTGTGCCTCATATACACATATATGGCTATGTGTGTGTGCATGTGTGGCATATGCAAGGGTATGGATACAAGACATTCGTGCCACGCGGCTGTCTGCTCCAGTGGATGCCTCAACAAACAAGCAGAGGTCGTGTTGATTCTTTCATAAAAAAAAGGCACAAACCTACAAACGGTTTCGGAAACGTGCTTGCACTCGCACATACACATGTACATACATACTTATGAATGCACAAGTCTGTGTTGCACTGTCAATCGATTGGACACTTCCACATGTGCGATTATTTCTCATACTTGCAAGCTTTTTATAGTTTTTACTGTTACAAGGGCAGATTGAGAGGTCTTCGAAAGAAAAATCAAATAAAAACAAATTTATTAATTTTTTCAAAAGTCTTTTATGAGTGTTGAAATTCTAACCGTCGAACATATTGATATTTGATTTTTTGAAAATATCCAAAAAATACCGATAACTTTTTCAAATAAAATTACCATAAATTTTCAAAAATGGCGACATCGTTTTAAAAATATCGATACTTTTTTTTAATATCAATAGCTTTTTGAAAAATATCGATAAAATTTTCAAAAATATTGGCAAATTTTTTCAAAAATATCGATAAAATTTTCAAAAATATTAAATTATAAATTTAAATATGTTTCTTATCAATTTAAATATTATTTTTGGAAAGTTGTTACTTTGCTCTTTTTGAAATTAATCGAACATTACCAATATTTTTTTAGAAACTATCGAATAGTCAAGTCAGATTTTTTTGTATCTTCTCTATTTATGTGTGATGGGTAAAGCAGTCGCCAATCTTCAAAAACACAATAATATGAAAACATATCGATAACGCCACTGAATTTCTTTTATTATTACTAGGCTTATTAACATTTATACATACATTTCCAATATTTATCCATAAATTGTCTCTTGTCCCCTATCCATTATATAAAGTTATCGATATTTATTATAAAATCGATAACATAAAAATATATCGATTGCTTATAGAAATATTGCTTAAGTTTTGCATATCTTCTATATTCATATGTGATGGGTAAAGCAATCGGCTTCAGAAAGACAATAATATGAAAACTTATCGATAAGTTATTGAATTTCTTTGATTATTACTAGGGCTATTAATAGTTCTACTTTTCCAATTTCACAGAAATTGTCTCTTGTCCCTTGTCCACTATAGAAATTTATCGATAAATATCAAAAAATCGATAACATAAAAATATATTGATTGTTTAACGAAATGTTGCCAGTGTTAACAGTATTAATATTAGTGCTATTAATTATCCTGGAATTAAAATAATGCAGTCATGCATAAACCTGTTGTAAAACACATAAATATACATATATCAATAACATCAAATTTTTGGTTAACAGTGTTATTCAAAATAATTCGGTACCTCTAATATTTACCAATCAATTTCCTAGAGCAAATGTGTGCTAGTTGAGGAAAACTATCAAAAATATTGACGTAAATAATGCAACAAACTTACATATGCATATCGATAAATTTATTGAATTATCATGGTTAAGGATAACAGCATTATTTCTAGTGTCATTAATGGTTTGCATCTTTTTTATACCCACAAATTTAAGTTTTTTTACACATGAGTATCGATAAATTATCAAAAAACCGATAACTTAAAATATATCGAGTTCTTATCGAATTTTTAGCTAGTGGTAACAGTATCAATCTCATACGACAATGATGTGCGAAAAAGATCATGGTCCAAGCGTGGTGAAGCTCATCAAATGATCGTAAAGCCAGTATCTTTCAACAGGACAACGCTGGACCACACACATCTTTGTTGACTCTGCAAAAACTGAGAGAGAGCTATAGCCCTGACCTTGCACCATCAGACTACCATTTGTTTCTGTCCATGCAGAACTGCCTTCATGGAATAAAGTTGGCTTTAAGAGAAGCCTGTGAAAATTACGTGTCTCAGTTTTTCGCCGATAAACCAGAAAAGTTTTACACTGATACAATAATATCTCTAGCTGAAAAATGACAAAAGGTGGTCGACCAAAATTGTACATATTTGGTTCATTAAAGTTCATTATTAATATACTATAAAAAAAATTGTATTAGAAATACGAAAAGACTTTTTACATAAACCGTTTCCACGTCAGTCGGGTCTAAATAACCGGAACGGACCCGGATTTTTATCCGGTCAAGGACTGTCAACCCGGCACCATGCCTCGAAAATACTTCAGAATTTTTTTCTGCCGCTAGAACAACAACACTCACATTCTTCAAATGTCTATTGGCATCATCTCGGACTTTCGTTCCAAAACCAAAAAAATCGATATTAATTTTAAGTGTCCTAACTATTTTATCGAATAATTGACAATGCAAAGTTAATTACAGTTTTTATAATTGCTAGCTTTAACCTCCCTGTCTGTTTTCATAAACTAAGCCAACCGTAAACTTTGGTTTCGGTTATTAATGGATGACGGTTGACAGCTGCAGTGTTGCATTTGAGGTTAGGGGAACTTCGGAAAGTCACTGACTTAACCGACAGCCTTTGTACGCAGTTGATTGTTGTTCTTTATTTTGCACTTTTTTTAATGTAATATTTGGTTTTCAGTTTTTGGTTATGTTGACACGACAAGTTTTGAAGATAACAAACGTGCGACAGGCAACAACACGAAAGCGGACAGACAACAAGAATAACGTACAAAATAGCAATAACCGGTAAAGCAGTCAACTAGTCAGTTGGCCGAAACGTCAAGCAGCCGGACAGCTAGTCAACAAGGTAACACAAAAGACAGACAACAAAAACAACAACAATGTAAGAATGTAGTATGCGCAGTGTAACTAACAACCTTTAAGTGGCACGCAATGTGGCTGTTGAATGTTGTTGTCTGTCTATCTGCCATCCAAAAGCCAAAACAAGCAACAACGACAAAGCGATAAACATTCGAAGCGGCGGCGAAGGTAGAGAACGGGCATATAAAATTGAGATGGCACAGCAGAACAAGGGCAGGCCAACCACGGACACAGCCAGCCACCAGGCACTTTGCATCGAGCGTAAGTGCGCCAGTTTCGAGTAGTTGGCCGACAGGATTGGCCAAGTGAGAAGCCAACGCAGGGACAAGCGCGCGGCGGCGAAGAAAAATAAAAACATAGTGCAACAGCAAGCGTATCGAGAGGGGATGGGGTGAGTAAGCGTTTATGTGGCACTTGCAAACAGGTGAAGTTAAGGGCCAGCTGGGAAGGAAGGAAGCGGGGCAGGACGAGTGCAACACGACTTGCTGCTTGGCAGTGAGTAAGTGATACTTTAGGAACAAGCAATTGCCTGAATTATATGCCGAGGCATGCGGACGGACGCACAGATAGACAGTCAAACAAACAATAAGCGGTGGTCTTGACTTGTCTTCCGTTGGTAAAAATGTTGCATTGCTTTGCATCGGGCAACAGTTGTCGGCGGAGTTTATCAAATGACCGGAAAAAAGGTTTTACTTCATTGTAGGTATTTATGCAGTTTTTGTGTTGTGTGTTTGCTCGCCCCTGCCTTTACGGCACAACGTCTTTCATTGGAAATTAATAATAGAGCATTTTACACTCAAGTGTCATTTAGATTGCGGACAGTGCCATGGTTCTGGGAACGTATATTTTTGCGGGCGAGGAGATATAATTATATGTGTACGGTATTTTTTCATGAACAGTTAGAAGTAGCTAACTTTTTTTACCCTATATTTTCATAACCACATCGGTTATTTTCTCAGTTAAGTTCGAAGATCTACAAGGGATCGCGTTAATTAGAAAAGAGACCGAAGACAACAAAAATGATAGACAAATGCGACTCACTGGTCCCAAAAAAAACAGCTGTACAGCTTTCAGCGTAATTATAAACAAATCGTCTTCACCTCTCTTTCATGAAGTCATAAAAAATGTAGTTTTCTGTCAAATTATTTCACAAAAAGATAGCGGACGAAACTGTCGAAAGCCACATTTTCGAGTCTTTCCACTTTCTACTTTCATACCTCATCTAGTTAGTCCCAACTAGCTGCTGATGCGAAAACATTAATTTAATTTAAAGGAAACTATTCCACGGTTATCCCAGGTCTAGAGCAAAGCTTCTGCAGTTAAAAAGAAGTTTTTAGCTAATAGAGAGTTAAATGAGCTCGAATAAGAATTACCAATAAATAATTTGAAATATACTGTATTTTGTTATAATCTGGAGAGTCTTTTATAAGAGGACTTCGGAGCGCTGTCCTGGTTTCCTCAGCAGCTAAACACTGCAAAAAAACCGTTAGGAAGAATTTAAATAAGACTGAATACAAAAATAAGTTCGATGTACAGGGTTTGTCCAGAAAGTAACAGGACTGATTTTCTTCTGTCGAGACTGCACTTCGGAAAGTGGGCGCACCGACTGGATTTGGTAGAGGGCGTACCTAGGTAACGAACGAGCTGGTCAGTTGTCTCCGAGAACCTGGAGAGTCAGGACAAACATTTTCTAGTGACGTGTTTTTGTGAGTAGTGCAAGCCGAAAATGCAGTTTTCGTTAGAGCAGAGGTACGCGATTACGTTATGTGTAAAACTCGGTAATTCTGCGACAGAGACGTTCGTTATGATCAAGCAGGCTTACCCAGATGCTGCTTTAGTAAAAAGTGGTGTGCTTCGGTGGCACCAAGCCTATTTGGAGAGCCGGGAAGAGGTCGCTGATGAAGACCTTGCTGAGAGACCGCAAAGTTTTTAACTCAGACCGTCGACTAATTTATCTTTGAGTAGGAGATCTCTGAAGACAAGAGAGACGAATGCTGTCCTGAGTGGTCACACGCCGGCGTCTCCTGCGTCCGAATTGACAGCAGTGACACCTCGGTTCTCAAGGTTATTCCGGAGAATGCCTTCGTGACATCTTCAATGCTTGGAAATCGCGCTGGCAGCGCTGTATCGACGCAGAAGGAGCCTATTTTGAAAGTTTTTAAAGAATTGTAACGATTGGTTCAATAAATTTTTTTAAATCGGCTCAGTCCTGTTACTTTCCGGACAAACCCTGTATGAGTACCAGTTGATACAAAACATCTCATGGAACGATTTTCCATCTGCGAATCGCAGAATAAATCGATCCATTTCTGAAGTGAATGATTATCGGCCAGACAGACAGGAAGATTTTGCTAGTGGTTGGTGGGATTGGCATGGAGGCATCGACTTGACACTAGCCTCTACGGCCGAACACTCAGAAGCGTACCATCAGGACAACACCTGGTTACACTCACCGTTATATGTCACCAGAAACTTATTTAGCTTGTCCGGGTCCAGTTGCGTACACCCGACTATCTTGGGAACGGAAAAGAAATCTGAGAAAATTGACTGTCGCCGTTTTTTCAGTAGGGACGAGGGTTCATATGCGCATGGTATTATGAAATTACTTTCGAAATGACAAGTTATGTTATTGTTGTAACGATTATCCAGACCCCGTATAGAGGAAATAGGTTAACTGTCTACGAAGTCACTGTTTCGTCGGGTTCGGACCAAAGGGATAGAGAGTTAAGTAGTTGGCTTATTGAGCATGCAAAGAGTTGTTGCATGCGGGGACTCATTGCGTACAGAACTTGCTACAATAACCAGAACGAAGCTGAGCAAGGTTCGCTCTGGTTTCACGTCGAGGATCTAACCTTGTTTGGATCGGGAAGTAATAGTACAAGTTTTCGAGCAAAACGGTGCATATTTGATGTAAGATCTATAATTTTAAAAGAATGTGGACTACAATGACAGTATCAGGAAACATAGACTGAGACTTCTCATGGCGTAATAATTTGGGGTTCAAACTTTTATTTTCGTTGTTTTTTTTATTTTGTATTAAATATTTTATGCTTTTTTCCCAGTTTTGCTTTATGAAATGTAATCGAATCCGATAACAAAATTTAAAACCGCTGTTTTCACAACAAATTTGGTTATAGTTTCGGTTAAAACTGCAGGGATGCGCCAATTAGCAATACAACCCTGCGTATTTACTCAAGCGCATACATACATACATAACAAGGCCCAATATGTGATAAATATGCCTATATATATGTATATTGCAAAAACAATAACAACAAAGCGAAGACTTAACAAAGACGTCGGCTAATTAAATGACGGCAATGTGCTCGATATGAAATTTGCAATCCTTTTAATTAAAGCAGACAAATTCCACTGAAAATGCGCGTCGCCGCCACCGTTATCGACGAAGCGTACCGAACAAAAGAGCAAGAATCACAAAGGACCAAAGGCGAAATAAGGGTAGCGCGTGTGTGTGGCGCAGCGCCAAAGAAGTGAGCGCACGAAGTGAGGCGGCAGGGCAGTGGGGCAAATGCAAAACAAACATACAAACAAACACATTTGAGCCAATATGCGTAAGCTTAATTTTCAATGCATATGTATGGAAGTGTCTGCGCATGTGAATGTGAATGTGAATGTGTGTGTGTGTGGCGTAGTGCGTCTCGATAACAATATGGTAAAAGCAACAGTGAATAAGCAACGAAAACAAACACATGTTGTTTCGGTTAAGTCCAGACATAGTGGCACCATTATTCATCGTCGTCTTCCATCAGCTTCTTCGCTGTTATTTCTTTTCGCAACTCGCACTCACACACACACACAAACAAGTACGACTATGGCGTTGGTGACGATGACGACGGCATCATTGTCGTTAGCAACGTCAGCGTCTAGCACGTTGCTACCACCAAACCCCACCAGCGATAAGAGCCGCAGCAGCAGCAATAACAACAAAGTCATAACAATGATAACAACAACAACAATGTCACTGTTGAAAACAAAGTGTGCTGGCGAAACTTAAAAATATTTACATACATATCTACATTCAAATATTTGCGAAGCGCGACAACAATATCGCAAAACCCTTACAACAACAAAAACAACTAAAAATTTAACAAAAAATCGACCATTGATGGCAACAAAAGACGCTGTGTCATTGTTGTTGTGCACCATTGCACGCCAAACGTAGTGAAGTCAAAAGCTGACGGTGACATCGGACAACGACAGCAACAGCAACAAGAACAACAACAGAAGGGGAGATGCAAGAAAAACGTAAATTTCGGTTGAAGAGAAGCTAGGAAACCCATCACGCATAAAAAAGTTTTCATATGAGAATAAATTGAGCTGCTGGTATGGCAGCTACATATGTACATATATGCTATAGTGAAACTATATTGTATGTCAAATTTGGTGAAAATACATATGTTGAAAAATGAAAAAGTTTTCCTTAGAATGACTTGATTTTTATCGTTCAGTTTGTATGGCAGCTATATGTTATAGTTGTCCGATCTAAAAAAATTTCTTCAGAGATTGTAACGTTACTTTTGACAATAATCTATGACAAATTTCGTGGAGATATCATGGTAAACAAAAAAGTTTTTCATATAAAAACTTGATTTCGATCGGTCAGTTTGTATGGCAGCTATATGCTATAGTTGTCTGAACTAAACAATTTCTTCGGAGAATGTAACCATGCTTTAGCCATTGAGGTATACCAAATTTCGTGAAGATACCACGTCAAATGAAAAAGTTTCCCATATAAGGACTTAATTTCAATCGTTCAGTTTGTATGGCAGCTATATACTACAGTAGTCCGATATCGTCAGTTCCGACAAATGTGCAGCATCTTGCGGAGAAAAGCACATGTGTAAAACTGCCGAACGTTATCTTAAAAACTCAGGCAATAGTTCGCGCAAATAGCTGGCTAAAATAAATCAGCTCGTCTCCGACGTTTCTTAATGGGTGTTACAAGCTTCGTGGCAAACTTATGTAAATGCTTTGGGTATAACAAACAAAAATGCAAGTTGCTGTAGTTATTGTTGGCGGCAGCGAACCTTTTATGGACCCACACCCGAACGCAACGCACAATTTGAACTTTCGATGTTCGCTGCTACCTTTACGTCCTTCGCTTCTACGCTTTTTGTGCCACAAAACGCATACACATATACACACACAGAGATGAACGCTTAAACATTGTGTTTGTTGCCATTTTGTCGTCGTCTTCGTCTTCGTCTTGTGTTCCAATCGGCAGCGTTCGTTGCCTGTCCTTGCCACGTGCAGGTCGTGGCGTCACTCACGTACGTCCAACATATCTATCTGTATGTATATACATACATATATGTATACACAGGTAAGTATACGTGCTGTCGCTTGTCGCCCAGGGCGCTCGGCTGCCCACAGTTCCACCGCCTAACTGACTCGGCGACTGGCTGTCAGCTACTGATTGTACGCATTCGGCACAGCTGATTGTTGTTGTTATTCTTGTTGCTTTTGGAGTGTGGACTCACCTCCGCCGTTTATATAAATTCGACAATTAATCATAACCGCAGAAAAAGGCAAAAAAGGAAATTGTAAATGCAACCACCGCAAAAACAACGACAACAACTGGTGCACGCAAGAAAAAATGCAGAAAAAAAAGATAAAATAAAATACTTTGAAAAGCATTGCAAATTGTTTTGGGTTCTTTTATTTTAGCGTGTTCGTTCATTTGCTTTTTGCCATTCTTGCAGCCATAAACAATAAATTGTGCCATAAATAAACGCTTTATAAGAAGTTATGTCGAGTAAATATACATATTTACATACATATGTACATCCATATGACCAATCATATATGGTACGTGGGTGGACAGGTATATTCAAAATCTTGGCAAGGGAAGGCAAATTTCGTATCGGAAAGCTTCAGCTAAATGGTGCCCCCGTGTGGCCCTTGAGAATCAAAAGCAGAACTTGAAAGAACCTCAAGATACATACATATCTATGTATGTCGAATAGTCGTTCTGAGGATCAGTACTGGATGACTGCTTATGTCATTCAAGGAGGATCTCGAGGTTGCTTTTGTAGACCTGAAATCTTTTTAGGGAAAAGCTATGTTAATTGTAAACGAAATCTTCTAAAAATAGCTCCAGTAAAGTCGCTGCTTCCACGGGTCCGACTTAGATCTAGGTATTCTTTCAAACAAATTCACAAAGAAACAATTTCCTTCCTTGTTTCTGGCTGGAACTGACTTTTATAGTATCGAGTTCTCTTAGAAAAAGGAATCATCTTCGACCTATGTACCACATATGTATGTAAGATGCAAGTGCCATGGTCGTCATTAAAAGGGGGGTTTCTCGTCCGAGGCTGTTGTTAAGTATTCACTGGGGTCGTTTTTTACGTGGAGGTTCCCAAACGTAAAACGCAAAACCCTGGGGAGGGATGGACCTCCATTCTGTTGGAAAGACCAGGTGGAGAAGGACCTGGCTTCGCTTGGAATCTCTTAAAAAGCGGTATTTATAAGAAAAAAAGAAGAGAGAGAGCGGGATTGCCATGAGAGTTCGTTCTACAAAACCGGATCCGGATCATATGGGGAATGTTTTCTGGGGTGACAACAACATACTTCAATAGAAAATTAACGTCTTAATAAGACCGTAGTAGATATTTGCTACCTTTCCTTATAGAAATCCTGAAAAAGGGAATGCTATCGTGATTGGTTGAGATACGAGTAATATCGTAGACAAAGGACCAAATTGGTCTATGCGTGGCTTATTGGCCTACCAGATTAACCTCACCTAATATCACTGCATGATATAAGCAATCTTCAAGTCGAATGGAGTCTCTCTTATAAAGCGGAAAATATCTTTAAGGGGGTATTCTACTCTAGAATTTTGAAAAATTCGATTTTTTTATATATTTAAAGTTTAGACTTTCAAAAATATGACCTTGGAAGGATTTTTCAAAATTCGACTTCCAGGTGGCGTCCATGTTCACTAGAATTGTCTCCTAAACTTTAAACGCGCTTTTCTCGAAACTACCTTTTTCCACACGGTACCGGCATTATCTCAAGCTCTATACAACCGATTTACTTGAAATTTGGTGTGAACCTTCTTTATATAATCCTTTATCGTTCCTACCAGCATCGTGTCAAAATTTTTGTTTTTAATATTTTAAAAACATTTCAAGAATTTCAAAAAAAAGCGTAAAAAATGATTTTTTATTTTCAGGCAGTCGCCATTTTTCCAAAAATTTTTTTTCGTGTTCCCGGACTATAACAGCATCCTTACTGATTAAGAATTTCTTTTGATTTTTTTTCAGACCACCAGGAGAGTCAGGATCAATGTCACCAGGATGCGCCTTTCTTTTTACACCTGTCTCTCCAGTCCCCCCTCTAATTATTTTAATTTTTAATATTTTTTTGTAAAATTTTTTTTCTGTATTCTTAAGATATCAATAAAAACACCATAAAAAATTGATGGTAAAAATATTTTTGGTTTTTTTTTAAATAAAATTCAAAAAACTGCCCAAAATTTGATTTCTAGAGTAGAATACCCCCTTAAGAAGATCTTTAGCTTGCTATATGCTATAGTGAGCCGATTTTCGTGAGTTGGTGAAGATATATTAGCAAATACAAAAGTTTTCCATAGAAGGACTTTGTTTTGACAGTTCAATTTCTATGACAGCCATATGACATAGTGATGCAAAATCAGCGATTTCGTGGGTTGTGCAACCTGTTTGGTAGAAAAGGACATCTGTAAAATTTTTGAGAGATATCCCAAACACCTTTCCCGATTTTGATCCACCTTATACTATCCAGCTAAAAATAATGTTCACGCTGCCCTCGTAACTTGTCGCTTGTAACTGTCAGCGCCACTTAAATATGTATGGAGCCCTTTCGTTGCACTTCATTGCAATTTTTTATCCTATCGCGTGTTTAATTTTCTTGAGGTGTTCACCTCGTCTTCCGACGGCTATGGCTAGGCACAAGCATGAATCGCCACGGTGACAACCTCAATTAAAATGATTGCAACGCCAACAACAATACCAACAGCGCCAAAGATTGCCATCGAAGCGGGTCAGGTCAATTCGGCGTTCAATGTTCGCTGCTGCTCACTCACAGCTCGCGCGACTTTCGGCGCTCGGTGCACATGGAAGTGACGATATGAAATCTAGATAAAATGTGTGGAAAACTTAAACTAAATATCATAGAAAACTTGCAGACTTTTTATTATAAGAGGGAAATGTGTATGGAAATTTCATGTATAAATGTGCAAATAAATGTGCAAATAAATTTTAACTTTTGAGACCAAAAACTGGGCGGTTCAACAGGATTTAGAGTGGGGCAATCTCTAACGAAAAATAATGGTATATTCATAATGTTATGATACCCTTTCGTCTAGATTCCTTTAAAGAGTCTGTTATTGGTTTTGTCATTATATCAAGTCATTAAGAAATCAATCACTTGGGTAGCGTAGTAAGACCCTTACAAATAGTCAAAGCGCTTTGAGCTTATCACAAATTTCTGTGAAGCACTAATAAAGAACAACAGAGGAATCCGAATATGAATGTCAAGAGTTGAAACTCCGCTACAGACACTAACAAGTTCACTGACCACATCCAATATTTGTCCAATACAAGATATTACTTAGTTTAGTGTCTCTCCATCTTGGGTTCATGGAAACAGGAGCTAAAAGAGCTTTAAAAAACAGAACATAGAACATTGGCGAAGTTGGAGCTTGATGGAGACAGATTATAGTTTTCTTAGTTATATAAATAATGTAAATATTTGTAACAGCAGATTTGTCTCCATTGATTCCCGTCTGAGGAAGTAATAGATCTTCGGAAGTTTGCTATTGACATGTCATTTTACCGCAACATCTGAGCTCTAGCTAAGCATCTCTGAGCTCGAACGATACCCACAATCTGCCAGACTTAACTGATGTGTTCCGATATTAAATTCAGTAAAGAATTGGAGGATGGAGCCATGTGTAAAACTTCACGCAAGGTTGATCGACTTCGCCGGAGCCCGAAGTTTGATTATCTGTAATACTAGATTACAGCATAAGAATATTCAACAAACTACCTGGCTGTCTCCGGATCGAAATGCCACCAACCAGATCGATCTTGTTGCGATAGACGGAAAACACGTCTCCAGTGTTTTATACGTGCGTACTCTTCGAGGTCCACTATCTTGTGCCGCTGTGCAGCAAAAAACGCACGTCAACAAACACAAGGAAGGTTCGTCGTCGAGAAGCTGCAATCTGAACAGACAGCCGAACGATTTTCTACTCGGCTTGCACACCTGATCTCCGAGAGCACTCGTCAACAACTTGTTATAAGCGAACTGTGGGACGGCATTTCAAGCTCCTTATGTACAGCTGCAAACGAAACCGTTTGTTTCGGTAAAGGCAAAAGTATGGTACGTCGAGGAGTGCCGTGTCGCAGTGGGGAGAAACAGACTGACTACCTCGCAACGTTAGTTGGAGCGGGAAGCGAGACACATTTGCAGACAAAAGAAGAGAGAGGCCGAAATGCGAGAGTACGAAGAGCTTGACAAGCTGGCGGACAGGGGTAATGCCCGAAAATTCTACGAAAAGATGCGGCGACTAACAGAAGGTTTCAAGCCGGGAGCATACTCTTGTAGAACCCTCAGAGGTGATTTAGTGACTGATTCAGAGATTCTAAAATTATGAAGGGAACACTTCTCCAGCCTGCTAAAAGGCAGTGAAAGTCTAACGCCAGGATAAGGCGAACCCGATTCCCCAATCGATGACGATGGAGCAGAATTAAGAGACAGGGGCTGGCTATCCAGCTCTGAGAGTTTTCGATGTAGCACCCGCCCGGGGGAAGCAGAGGAAGACATTCACTCCGTTGGAAAGACTAGGTGGAGAAGGGCCTGACTAGGACTTGGAATCTCCAATTGGCGCCAAACAGCGAAAAGAATAAACGACTGGCGCACTGCTGTAAACTCGGCTATAACCGCGTAAGCGGTGTCTACGCCAAAACAGATTATCGGATGTTGGGAAGCGGCTAATAATCGATAAACTCATACAAGATTTTACTTTTTTTGGACAATAGGTTAGGTTAATCTGGTAGGCCAAAAAGCCACGTATGGACCAGTTTGGTCTTTTACGATACCATATTTTTAGACAATAAATCGAATCATTTTACTAGCATAATAGAATAATGGAACTATTTTTACTGGACCTTAAATATACCGCATCGTCAGTAGCTGATCGACTGACAGCAGACAACGAGCGTATAGTAAATGCTGAAACAAAAGCAACGAAACCATTACAACAATGAAAACAACAGCACCAGATCAATGAACAGCCACTTACATTTTATAAACCACCAAATTAGTATGGCAAGTGGACGAACGAAGCTTTCGAGAGCACAAACAAACACACATACACACAGATATTCTGTGTTGAAAAAAGTTTAAATCGTGTCATCATTTTAATTTCATTTAAAACAACAGCGCGAGAATCCTTGAAATGGTTTCTTGACATCGGAAAATGGCAGGCCAGCAAGCAGAAAGGCTGGAGGACTGGCAAACAGGCAATTGTTAAATGGCGTATGACCAACATGCAGATAACCACGGTCGCGCAAGGGGGCAGGGGAAAGCAGTTGATGCACAAACACACACAAACATACATATATGGAGGAACAGATAAAGAGACAAGAGAATGGTCAAAACAAAGGCAGAACGTGGCAAGTAGTGAAGGCACGGCGCTGAACGTGGATGGATATCTTTATCTTAAGAGCTGGAAAACGGTAATAATGGCAAGAACTTGTAACTGCCACGAACTTCAGCAACCACCAAACAGCACTAGGATGGCCAGTAAACAAGCTAGACAGACAGACAGACGGACAGAGAGCATAGACAAGGAGCAAATGAAAATAAACGCAGAAATAATAACGATTTCACTTACATGTAGGCATTTATACATGTACAGTGTTGGTTAAAAAATAGTAATGCGGCGGTACTTTTGCTTTTCGTTAAGAAAGGCAGTTTGCAACTTAAGTTTTTAAACCGTGGATATGTAGGTTATTTTGACTAAAATGACAACACTTTAAGTTGAAACTCCTGGAGAATAAGGTCGTTGTTAACTGAAGGACAACTTTTGAAGAGAGATAGAGAGAGAAAGAGAGAGGGTAGGTACGAGAGAGATAGAAGGTACCGTTCCCACGGCAGTCGGGTCTACGTAACCGGAACGGACCCGGATTTTTATCCGGCCAAGGAGTCATCTCGGCATAATTATGCCGCTACAACAACAACAGAGATAGAAGATACGAGAGAAAGAGAAGGTAAGAGAGAGAAGAACTATTTTATCTGTTACAATTCCTGAACTGTGACAAGAATTTTGCAAACTATGCAATCACTCTGGCGTCACGTGGAAATACGAGCTTACGGTCAACAACGGGTGGTGTTTCGACTCCAAGAACGCCTTTCACGAGGAGGAAGCCGTTAAATTCAAACGAAATCCGGTACTACGTTACTGGAATTGACCCGGAGTTTATCCAAGCACGAGCTATTTTTTCCATGATCTAACACTGTTTGGGTCGGTAGATAAAATCTTTAGGAGCGTTGTTGTTGTAGCGACAGAAAACATCCCTGAAGTAATTTGGAAGAATGCTGACGAGTTTGAAGTTCTTGGCCGGATTAAAACCCGGGTCCGTAAGTCGATTGTCGCGGCAACCGACCTATGTTTTGCGTAAGCGCATGAGAAAAATACGCATAAATGAATAGTAGTAACGACGAACGATCTCGTGATTATTTTCATCAATGGCTTAAGTTTTTCTCTCAATCACCTGATCTCAAACCGATTAAAAGTCATTAGTGAAGCTCCAGAGATTATTGTATCATCATAAAATATTCTCCAAACAGTTTTTAGCTAATTATCCAAAATGGGTAGAACCACCCTGTACCATATGACTGTACAGGGTGGTTCCACCCATTTTTTTATTTTTTGTTGTCGAAAAACCGAAAAACCGAGTGGTCAAAAATAGGTAATCTAGTTGGAACTCTGGACAAAAAATATTATAAAATGCTAAAACTTCATACCAAAATCTGCGCCAATCCAACTATTTGACTGTTATATTCTAAAACATTAAATACATTTTCAATTTTCATTTTATTTTCAATAAGTTTGATTCATCACAGGGCCATTATTTCTATCGTCACTGTATAAATATCAGCGTTTAGAGAAGGCAATACGTCGAAACCAGCAACAGGACAAGACACAGGTGATGTCGAACACAGGCAAATCAACTCACACAAACTCAACCACAGACACAGAGGCTTACAATGAAACACTACGTGCAACCAACGTAAAAAAAGTAAAATGCTCGAGGTTAAAAGAACGATGGCTAGGTAGATGCGAACACATGTGGCATATGCACTATAAGGCACTTATTACCCTATTAGAAGCAAAATAGTACAAAAAAAACACATTATATGCATATGCCACAGAGGATTATATGGTACTACGCATTTCATTCCGTGATTTTTCAAAGCGATACAAACAGCATCGACTCCAAACCAAAAGAAGGAAAACACTATGCACAAAACACACACAAACATAGATCTGTATGTTGCCGCCACTGGAGGCAAGAGCACAACATGAAGCCAGCTAGTATGAAAAAAAAAATAAACACAAAAAAAAATTAAAAACTACTCAGTGCAACTTGTTATTTTTAGACAATTCAAAGCAATATTGCAACAAAAGTTATAAAATAAAAATGTTGCAATATCTGCGAGAACGCGCAAGCAACGCAGCCAATGAACTAGAAAAAAAAAACGCAAAATGTTGCACCAACATTAGCCCTGCAACAAAGTACCATTGTATTTGTGCATTTAAAATAAACCGGATGAACGCATACGAATGTATGATGCGACCACTGTCATTGCCTTTGCAGATGAAATGCACATACATGTGTGTGCCTGTTCATGTTGTTGCCTTGGAAGCGCAGGAGCTGCGGGCGTTCTATGGATTCACTGCTCGAAAAACTGCAACTAGGCAGGAATTAGCTGCGAAGCGCTCTGTGCAATAGGGTAGGCACTGTTGCATTTGCTATGGACTGACAAACATGGACACAGCGTTTGCACGTACAAAGTACTGATAGCCTGTATTCGGTGCAACAAGCAAGTTGCACATGCGTTTACATTTTTCGCTTCCCTTTTTCGCACATTTCCTTTCAAATATAAAAGAAAAATATAAATTTTTACTATTTTCGATTGTTCTCTTATGGTGGTTTGTTTATTTTTTTGTTTATTACTGCATTTTTTGTTGTAAATGTAACGAAGAGGTTAGTAGTTGTTCGTATATCGTTGACTGGAGAAACATAATTTAAGGTTTCCATTGTTCGCATGGAATACATTTCTAGGTTTTCTAATGTATTCTTGACTAACTTCAACTCCATGAAGCAAACATTATTTTTCAACGAACTCAAAACTTGTTTAATATTTTCTTTTACTTTTTGAACATTACTTCAGATAAAACTGTGTGTAATATTATGAGTTTAAAATAAGAAAAAAAAAACGTTAATTTTGCTTGTATAGAAACTATATTACGTGAAGATATCTTGTCAAATAAAAAGTTTTCCATAGAAGGTATGCTTTCGGTTAGTATTACAGCTACATATATGCTATGTATAACGGTCCGTTCTGCACAATTTCTACGGAGATTATATAGATGTATTCGACAATGATTTCCATAAACAAAACTTGATTTTGAACAATCAGTTTGTATGATCATTTATTGTATGTATTGTACATTTATATTTTGTAGGGTCTCCGTCGGTTCCTTCTTCAAACTTCATGACAAACTCAAATTCAGTACAAAATTCTAATGCATACAAAAAGTAATTACAGCAAAGCTGAAAAGAGACCTGTCCTTTGCCTACCTACAGTTAAAGAAAAATTGTAACTGCAAATTAAAACAGTAAACTGACATACAGACATAAATACATAAGCACCTAACAATTATGTACTTATGTACTTCTTGTCATATGTTTTGTTTTTATATACTTACCACCATCAGTGTCACCTTTACGCGCTACAATGCTGGCAGGCGTTGAACTGGCGCTGGCCGTTATTGGGTTGGTCAAACCGAAACTTGAAGGTTTCTTCCAACCGCGCCAGTTATTACATAGTGACTCTGGCTCGGAGCTCCAACTGCAGAGTGAATCTTCTTCAAAACGATCAGAGTCATCGAAGCTAAAACGGTCGATTTCTTCTGGATTCCACTCAGCTGCTCCGGCACCTGCTGCGGCGCCTTGCTCACCAGCACCCCCCGCAACGTTGGCCGCTGCAGCAGCGCCGTTACGTCGCGATCCCTCTGCTGCATTACCACCACCACCACCACCAGCGGCGCCAGCAGCAGCGTTATTACCGCCGCCACCGCTACCACCGCCGTTTCCGTTGTTACCGTTGCGGTTCGCCAGGATGCTGGTTTTTTATACACAAAGTGTTTGGATATTATGCAAACTTTTCTTAGAGAATATTTTCTCAAAAATTGTGCGGGCTGCGTACGTGATTAACAAGCACTTTTTTAAATTTATGTTGTTTTACACTCGCGACGCGACGGATGATTTAACCTTTTCGTATGAAGAGTTCATAGAAATTCTGAGTCTCAGTGTGTGTGTGTGTGCGTATGTGTCTAAATTAATCCACTAGCAGTTAAATTTATGTATGTTTTTAATTAACTTCACTTATGTATATGTTACTGTTTATGAATATATGTATATATGTACAGTTAAATATATATTATTTATATTACAAGTCAGTTTACTGTGTTCAACCCGTATTTTTTTGTTAAATTAATTGTCAACTGATATTCCCGTACGATTTCGACGACGATGACGATCACGACAATTAAATTTTGTCCATTTAGTGGTCTACACTAAAGTTTCAAGACTTATGTGATGTGCTACATAAACGAGTCCGTTGTTGATGAATACAAACACGTCCTCGATGTCTGCGCGGCCTTTCACGAATGTTGGGGATATTTGATTTACTTTTTTATTTAATAATTTTTTTCTCATTTGCCCCCCTACCAAAACATGTGAAACACGGAACATTGCGACGACAATAAGACGAACGAACACTACCGCAAAACAAATCAAGAAGCGACCAAACGGGATTGCATGCTACGAATAAGCGCGATAGCACAATACAAACCAATCGTACACGGATGAGTTCGACAACGTTTGGACGTCAACGTTTACGATGACGCAAGGCAGCGCAGCTACACAACACAAATAAAATTATGCACAGTTAAAGCAGCGCAGCAGCAGCAGCATTGTTGGCGGAGCAACCAGCTGCTCGTCTTTTTAAATTCTTTTACAACTCCTTATTCGTGTGATGTTTCCTTCGTTTCGTTTTTACCCACTTTCTTGCTATCAATTGTCATCCAACACTTCAATTCGCCTTAATCATAACTTTGTTCTTGTTTACGTTCTGGCAGTTGTTATTGTTGTTATACTGTTGCCACTCGTTCTTCGCCTTTTGTTTTCTTCGCTCCGCAACCAGTTCTTTTTTTCCCCAACTTTTTTTCTATGCTTCCACCACTTTTGCTTTCCTTTGCATGAACATTCACTTCTAGCTATATTCCCCTACCCCTTTTCATTGAAAATCGTCTTCTAAAATAATATACAATTTCAGGCGATTACAATTCTTTTGGACGTTTCAAATTACTACTGTCAAGTCATATGACTTTTTTGTAAAATAAATTTAACACTTTTTTAAGTTTTCAGCTAATTTTCACATAATTTAAGTTGAGAAAATTATTCGATTCTACTACCGAAAGGAAAATGAACGAGTGCCCCTGACAATCGTAGGCAGAATCAAACCACTCATTCACTTAATATTTTTGACATTTCATAACGCCGTTTCGCACAACATCTCAACAAATTCATATTTAAACCGTTTCTAATATAGTTTTCTACACATTTTCCAGTTTTTCTATGCGATAATTTCATCTAATTCCCAATTTTTCTTCGCCAAATTTTCACACACAGAATTTCTTTGGAACACAAAACGCACACACACACTCGTACGGTCCCGCGATGCTGCCAGCATGAAGAACTGGAATACAAAATTCAGCGAAAATCTCCCAAAATGCCTATACAAATATTTTCAAATAAAAATTAGTTGATTAGGATTTAAATCGGTAATATATATTCTTGCAAAACCAAATAATGAAAAAAATACTAAATGAAGCATATATGTATATCTGCGTTATTACAATATATTATAACGCTTTAAACAGGCAATCCCTTCAATATAAATATTTAAAATTTTACTGAAGGCCTTAATACGTGCGCTAGTGGCAAGGCCTTGGATTATCGATGCATTTGGGAAAAGGAAAATCATCATCTCCCTCTCACCTGATTGCGGTGGTGTAAGTGAAAAAGAATGTTTGTGATAACAAACTGTAGGAAAGTGATAGCTATATATTGCAGTACGGCGAATTCTAAAATGCAGGGTTGTATCTTTAATCAAATATCTCCATACAGAGGGCAGTACTTTGGTTTTTGGTAAATTTCCAGTTTCATGATTATAATGAAGAGGTTTCACAGGAGTTGAGTGATAAACACATTATTATATCAGTTTCGAAATTTCTGAACTTCATTTTTCCAAAGGTTTCTGTTATTACTGGACCATGGCTTTTCAAGACACCTGCAACTCTTTATGTTCCTCAAAAACTTTGATGCAAACCCCTCGGAGCAACTTGTATTCAGTTACCTATTTCAAGCTCGAAAAATCGAACGAACTTAACATATTAACTTCCAGTATTCGAAATAATAAAATAGGCAGAATTTCTAAAAACAAAATCTTCCTGAAAAATAAATATCAGTACGTCGAGTAAATAATAAAATTATAAATTTTGTCCGTAATACTAATCAGACACTGCAATCGAACTTGCAACCCTGATTTTCTAGCAGTTTTGACGTTCGCGCAGCTAATGACACTTTTGACAGCTAAAAACTGCTGTACTTTCTTTTTCAATATCCGGTTCACGCAATTGGTCTGTGTTTAATTTATGCTCTTAATAATTTTATGAAATATTTAAAAAAATGGTGAATTTGTTTGCAAAAGTAATGTGTGTGAAGTTTCAGAATATATTTCTAAGCAGTTTAAGCCAAAAATGTAACCTTCTTATTGGCAGTGTTAATGGATGCTAACAAATAAATATAGCCCTCGATTGTGTTTCCCAACTGATTGCGGGCGTATAGCATATAGCACTGGATAAACAAATTCACCATCAAAAATGTGTACTTAGCAAAGTGTTTTCTACTTAAAAAGTGGCAAAAATAATCGGAAAAACAATTTTATTTCAATTACAGTTGATCCTACCAAACAAAAATGGCACCCAGAAAGGCTAAAGCTCAAAAGGAAGAAGTCCAAGTATCGTTGGGCCCACAAGTACGTGATGGTGAATACGTTTTCGGTGTTGCACACATCTATGCCAGTTTCAACGATACCTTCGTTCATGTTACCGATTTGTCTGGCCGTGAAACCATTGCTCGCGTCACTGGTGGTATGAAAGTGAAGGCTGATCGTGATGAAGCTTCACCCTACGCTGCTATGTTGGCTGCTCAAGTAAGTACAATTTGCATAAATTTTTTATGTTTTTAAACTAACCAATTCTTGTCTGTTTATAGGATGTCGCTGAAAAATGTAAAACTCTTGGCATCACTGCTCTGCACATCAAATTGCGTGCTACCGGTGGTAACAAGACCAAAACTCCTGGACCCGGTGCCCAGTCAGCGTTGCGTGCTTTGGCTCGTTCTTCAATGAAAATTGGACGCATCGAAGATGTTACACCAATCCCATCAGATTCCACACGCAGGAAGGGAGGTCGTCGTGGTCGCCGTCTTTAAACTTGGAATATATTCTGTTCTTTGTGCGTATATTTTGTTGTTCGTACACATTTGTGTACAGCAGAAAAGTGGAAACATTAGAAAAAATACAGATTTTTTAATATAAGTGGTGAAAACTTAAATGTGTGCTTGTTTTTATTGATTGAATTCACTGGTTAATGGCGGTGAATTGGTAGTGTAGTGTTTGAAGTGCGTTCTAAAAGGTTTCGTCGATGACGCTAGTGTTAAAAAAATACTATAAATCTCGAATGAAAACATATCACAATGTTCTGCTGGTGCTGTTGGAGAACTTGTATATTAGATAAAACCTGGTTTCATCAAAAAAAGAATTGCGATGCCGATTGAATGATCACATACAGAGTTCTTGTATGGATAAGATTTTTATTTGAGAAGATTTCTTCACGAAATTTGGCATTTACAATCAGACAACTATTGTATCAAGTTCTTGTTTGGTGTTATGACTTCAGTATAACCGAAATCATTATTTCTTTTTTTTACATAAATAGTATGAGTATTCTAAACTAGTCGGAACTACTAGAACATTAAATGGGAAAGATATAATCGTTGACACTTAAAGGAGAGTTTCTGGTAACTTTCTTTAAGAAGCGTATAGAAACTTTTCATAAACTTCTGGTAGACACAAAACATTCCTGAGCCAATTTCGAGGAATGGTGCCGAGTTGACAGTCACTGACCGGAATCCGGGTCCGTTCTGGTTGCTTGGACCCGACCCAATGTGTGGAAAGTCGGAAGAGTGGTCCCACTACTGAAACCTGGGAATCCCGCCAAAGAAAGGGAGTCTTATCGCCCGATAACTCTCCTTTCCCCAGTTGTGAAGACACTTGAGGCCCGACATTCCCTCACCATCTTATTCTAGCAGACCAGCAAGGCTTTCGCAAAGTGCACAGCACCACCACAGCACTTAGCGTCATAAACGCCCAGATAGTTCATGGCGTCAACCAAAAACCATCTTGTGAAAGGATGATCCTCGTAGCGTTGGACTTGTCAAAAACCTTGGACACAGTGTATGGTTATACAACGCTACTTGAGGATATCGAACAACACTTCACACTCCCACCAGGATCGAAGAGGTGGACTATGAACTACCTGAAACTACAAATTGAGAGTAAGTTGAATTATTCTAGAGGGGGTTCCATCTCTCCGACCTTTTTCTCTTCTTCCCTGCAAGGAGTCTAACACTATCCCCCACTAAATCTACAGCGACCATATTAACAAACTAGACGAAGGAGTTCGGACTAGACCTTACTTGATATTGCTGTCGTGAAAATTTCGACTGTCAATAATCCTAATATCTTAAATGTGTCATTAGACAGCCTGTGCTCCTTTACTCCTCATACGTCCAGAATAAATGCCAAAGTACAGAGCCGCTAGCCGACAGAATATGGGGAAAATACTAATAAACGTTGTTGGTAACAAACAAGGCAATCGGCCAGCCGGCCTTTAATTATGCACTAATATGATCGCCTGAATGCAGTGAAGCGAAGCTCAAGAAGCTTCAGACGTATCAGAACTCTGGACTATAACGGAATGCCTCTTGATGTCCCCGATCGAACACCTACACAGTGAGGCGCGTATTCATCCGGACTCCTTTCCAAGCACTCACCGCCATTCGAAGTAAAGCCATAAACAACTTCATCGACTCTTTTTCAGTGTAAGACGTACTTGGAGTCCATCGCCCATTGCAGACGACACGCGTTTTGGATACTGTAGCAGGTTAAACTCCTACTTATCAAGACTCGACCAAGACATACCAAATATATGTCCAGCAAGCAACGAGTCCCCCATGACTCTAACCACTTCTTTTTGCATCTCCAACTAACCCTAAGCATCTAACACCCCAACTTTCTCTATGGTTCGACCCCGTCGAACAGCACGTTTCATGGGCGTACCTTTGAATAACCTCGATGACAACTTATCTGAACCTTAGCACCCAAACTGGGACTGGATAACTATCAACAACAACAATCCGTCAAAACATACAGTTTTTAATGGAAAAATTACTTTTTGTCAAGATTTTCAGCGGTAAACTACTATCATCAAAAAATGCGCAATTATATTAAGTAAGGAAGGGCTAATCCGGTTGCTACCGAATATTTTATGCAACTTGCCAGGAAAATATCTTAAGATGCAAAACGTAAAGCAGAGAATAGCAATTATAGACCACTTCCAGCATGCAGTGAAGAAAATAGCCGAAAGCGGCCGTAGCTGAGATTTCATACGAAGATCGTGGAGCTCTGTATATACCGTGGAGAGTCGATTCGGCGTCGGCGCATTTTACGTCGAGATCTTACATTTGAAGTGTGCTAAATACAGCTTGTGTATGAACTGAAGCCTCTCGTCCTTCGCCAACGGCATCACTTCGCTCTATGGGCTCTAGGAAAGGTCCGATGTTTTCAAGCCAAATTTTGTTCAGCGATGAGATCCATTTCTGGCTCAACAGGTAGTATGTAAAGCAAAATTTCCGCAATTGGGATGAAGAGCAACCTGCATAGATTTAAGAGCTGCCATTTCATCCAGAAAAAACAACCCTTTGGTGCGGTTTGTGGACCGATTGAACTATCGCTCCATACGAGGTGTGTTCAAAAAGTATCGCGAATCGTAACTGATAGTTTTCTTCGATTGCAGGGGCGTGGTGCATCATGAGTTCTTGCCACAGGGAAGAACGGTCAATAAGAAATATTACCTGCAAGTTATGCGCAATTTGCGCGAAGCAATCCGCCAGAAACGCCCGGACTTGTGGAAGAACAAAAATTGGCTTTTGCCCCACGATAACGTCCCTGACGCGACTTTTTGGCCAAAAACAACACACTAATGATGCCGCAGCCACCGTATTCCCAAGATCTGGCCCCCTGTGACTTTTTCTTGTTCCTTAAACTGAAGAGGCCCATGAAAGGACGACGTTACGCTTCTCTTGACGAGATAAAGACGGCATCGAAGGAAGAGCTGAAGAAGATAAAAAAAAAGATTTTTTGAAGTGCTTCGAAGATTGGAAAAACCGTTGGCACAAGTGTATAATATCTCATGGAAATTACTTTGAAGGGAACAAAATAGATATTCATGAATAAATAAATAATTTTTGAAAAAACACAAAATTCGCGATACTTTTTGAACACACCTCATATTTCTAAAAAAAATGATGCCGATGAGAACGCAACTGTCAATAGTGATCGTTATCGCGCTATGGTAGCCGACTATTTGATGCCTGAAATTGAAGCTCGTGATCTCGGTGACATTTGTTTTCAATAGGATGGCGCCTCTTCTCACATATCGCATCAATCACTGGATTTATTGAGAGAACACTTCGGTAAGCAGATAATTTCAGATTTTGGGACGGTCGATTGGCTACCAAGATCGCGTCTGATATGTATAGTCTAAAGACTATGCGGAAAATTTAGATTCAGGCCTTGGAGCAAACATCATCATAGACCATCTAAGAGTATATATATATATATATATATTTATATATACTATATGTATATAACTCATATATTGACCGAAATATTCGATATAAAGTTTGTAATCAAAAAGAAAATCAGTATACTATATATGATAGGATTTATCTTGAATGTAATTTTCCGGGCCACGCTTTCTATTTCAAAAATTTTAGCTCTCATGTGTCCCTTGCTACTGCAATACTCTGTACCAAATTACAGTTCTATATCTTAATTTAGTGCTTAGTTATGGCACTTTATACATACGTTGTCCTTAAATCACGATTTGTGGGCGTGGCAGTGGTCCGATTACGCACATCTCTACTTTACCTTTTTGCGAAGGAATGGGCGTACTAAGTGTCATCACGATACCTCCATTTTTACTCAAGTTATAGCTTGCACGGACGGATGGGTAGACAGACAGTAACCCGGATTTCAGCTCGTCTCGTTATCCTGATAATTTAGTCCGACACTCGAAGTGTGACCAATAAAAAAAGCCATAAATTCGGTTTGGAAAATTATTTTTATTTATTTTAAAGTACAAAATATGTGAAAATAATCATAAATTCAGGACCAATTCACTTTTCCTCACCTTTTGCCTTAACTATGGCCTTGAGACGGTCAAAAAACGAATCGCAAGCTGCCCGAATGTGACTTGCCGGTATTTTGGTCCACTCACGGACAATGGCTTTCTTCCGCATCTCGAGACTGATGTATTTTTTACTTCGGACCTTGCTTTCCAAAATGGCCAGAGAGAATAATCCATTGGATTCGCATCTGGTGAATTCGAGAGCCATTGTGTGGTCGTAATAAAGTTCGACACATTTCCATCCCGCATAGTTTTTATGGATCACCCTGTGAATATTATACTACTGTGTCCAAAAAATAAAATAATAAAATATAAATATTTGAATTTGAACTGCGCACGTCGAAGGATTTGGAGAATTATTTTTTTTTTAGGTTGGTAGTACTGTCAGTCACATTTATGTCAACTTTCATGTCAAAATATTCATTAGTGTTTGAGATACGTGTCGTTTTGTGAGCTGCTAAAAGTGAGTTTTTCGTTTTTTGCGATGTCGAAATTTGTTGAGCAAAGAATTTGCATTAAATTTTGTTTACGGAATCAAATTTCTTCTGCGGATACGTTGAGGATGAAAATGTTTACAAGTGGTGTAGTGCGTTCCAAGCCGGCCGTGAACGTGTCGAAGACGAAGAGCGTCCAGGGCGACCATCAACCTCAACCGACGAAGCTCACGTTCAACAAATCAAAGATTTGGTGTTGAAAAACCGCCGATTAACAATTAGAGACCTTGCTAATGAAGTTGGCATATCGAAAGGCTCAGCCAATACCATTTTGAAGGATGTTTTGGGCCTCAAGCGCGTCAAATCTCGACTGGTACCGAAAACATTGAATTTTTTGTAAAAAAGGCGTCGCGTTGAAGTGTGTGAAACGATGCTTTCCGACTACCAGGGTGTCATGAAATGCATTATAACTGGCGATGAGACTTGGATCTATGCTTACAACCCCGAATCAACTGATCAATCGAGAGAATATCGTGCCAAAAGAGAGCCGAGACCAAAAAAATCGGGCCAAAGTCGCTCAAAAATCAAGGTCGTGTTGAATGTTTTCGTCGATTATCGTGGTGTTGTGCATTATGAATTCCTTCCAATCGGTCAAACAGTCAACAAGGCATATTATTTGAACGTTATGCGTTGTTTGCGTAACGCTATCCGCCTAAAAAGGCCGGAATTGTGGAAAAACAATTCTTGGTTTTTACACCACGATAATGCACCATCCCATACTGCCCTCGTAATTCGTGATCATTTCGCCAAAAACACAACCCATATCGTTCCGCAACCACCGTATTCACCTGATTTGGCGCCGTGCGACTTCTGGCTGTTCACCAAGCTCAAAAGACCGCTCCGGGAACACCGTTTTTATGCGATAGAGGAGATTCAAGCCGCAGCGAAGACGGAACTGAAGGCCATCCTGGAAAGTGACTACAGCCAGTGTTTCGAAGATTGGAAAATCCGTTGGCAGAAGTGCATTGCATCGGGAGGGGATTACTTTGAAGGGGATGAAATTGATTTGGAAGAATAAATAAAGAATTTTCAAAATTAATACAATGTCACCTTATTTTTGGACACAGTAGTAAAAATCATAATAATAGTAATAAAAATATATTTGATTGAGAAAAGTGTTCTAGAGGGCTTGCACATCCTTCTTTCCTGCAATGAAGCCATAACCGTTAACAAACGCCTTCGTTAGACATTTTCTCAGCGTTAGATCTTGCAGCTAAGCCCTTTCATATCATCATTAACGGTAATTAACCTATTAATTTATGACAGAACCTGAAGCTGGCACAATTCAAGCCACTTTAATTGCACGGGATTTTAATTGGCTCATTGTAATCCCAAAAGGGGGTCAAGGTTTACGGCATATGATGACTTGAACGATTAAATGTATGTCAGGCACAGGCAGGACAGGACGCACAGATACGTGAATATCTAGCATTTGAAGTGCTGCTTAGAGGTGCCGCAGAACAGGGCAAACTTGTCAGCTCCATTTGTATGTGTGTGTGCTTGGGCATGTGTGCCAGGGGAACTTTCTAAGATCCTTTGCAAACATGCCTCTGAACACACACACATACAACGAGTTTGTATGTAAAATGTGTGAGGATATCCGTAGAAAGTTAAATGATGCTTTAAATTGTGTTGCATGCATTTTCATATGCCACATCGACGACACCATAACAACAACAAAAACAATAAGAACAAAGAGAACAACGACAACAACGACAACAAAGGCAGCTTGCTTGGCACTTTCGCAAGCAACAACTTCACCACGCTTGCTTGCCGCCGCACAACTCGCCGTCGCCGCATGACCCGACCGCAAACAGCTGGATCGGCTCGTATTCGCACTCACTCACATATTGCAGAAAATGTACTTAATGTGCCAGCATTATCATCGAATGAAACACCATCAACGCATCCAGCAACACTTAGCTTGCCGCCGGCTCGCCCCACGCCGCCACGCCGCCACGCCTCAACTAACTGTAATACTTTACGCGTAATTGGCAGAATTGTGCATTAGGAGCGCACGGACGGACGCTGGGCGGCGCTTATAACGAGAAAATTCAAGTGTGCACTCAAGCCGTTCGAGCTGGTCTTCTGCGACCGTCCATGTGAAATGGCTGTGTATGCGGGTGTGTGGTGCTGCAAGTGCAACAGTAGCTGCCTGCATATGTTGGCGCTCATATTTATGCCGTTGCCGCTGTCGCTGCCACTGCGGCCAAGGATGTGTTGGGATGGTGAAAAGTTGATATATTCGCCAGTAATGAACATGTTGCAAAAGTTGATTGCAATTTGAAGATTTCACACACTCTGATTACATGCAGCTAATAAAATGTTGTAAGCGAGAATTGTGCGTGTGTGTGTGTGTGTGTGCAGTTGCAAGGAATTATGAAACGCTTAACAGCGAAAAGCGAACACTAAGCAGTATAAAATGTAATTGCCTGGCGTGCAACAAAAAAAAATCATTTAAGTTTGCGGAATTGTATGCGCTGCCAAAGGTCAGAAGCGTTTACAGAGATTTGAGTGGTATTTTTTTCTACAGAAATCCGCTTGCTTCGCTCGAAATATGGCGAAATCAATGAGAAAATATTTTCCGCAGAAACTTTTTGTATAACTTTCAATGGTGCAATAAATTGAAGAAAGTTCTTCGAGATGTGAAGAATATTTTTGTAATTGCAAAAACGAAAATTACAGGGTACAACCAGATCTGTAACAGGAGATTATGATTCAGTGCATCTTAGTTCTTCTTCGTTGCCTTTTGTAGTTTTCCGAAAGTCTTTACATACTACTGTGCCCAAAAAATAAGGCATTTTGTATTGTATTTATATTGAAAATTCTTTATTTGTTCTTCCAAATCAATTTCATCCCCTTCAAAGTAACCCCTCCCGATGCAATGAACTTCTGCCAACGGATTTTCCAATCTTCGAAACACTGGCTGTAGTCACTTTTCGGGATGGCCTTCAGTTCCGTCTTCGCTGCGGCTTGAATCTCCTCTATCGTATAAAAACGGTGTCCCCGGAGCGGTTTTTTGAGCTTAGTGAACAGCCAGAAGTCCCACGGCGTCAGATCAGGTGAATACGGTGGTTGCGGAACGATATGGGTCGAGTTTTTGACGAAATGGTCACGAATTACGAGGGCAGTATGGGATAGTGCATTATCGTGGTGTAAAAACCAAGAATTGTCTTTCCACAATTCCGGCCTTTTTAGGCGGATAGCGTTACGCAAACGACGCATAATGTTCAAATAATATTCCTTATCGACTGTTTGACCGGTTGGAAGGAATTCATAATGCACAAAACCACGATAATCGAAGAAAACAGTCAACATTACCTTGAATTTTGAGTGACTTTGGCGGGTTTTTTTTGGTCTTGGCTCCCTTTTGGCACGATATTCGCTCGATTGATCGGTTGTTTCGGGGTCGTAAGCATAGATCCAAGTCTCATCGCCAGTTATAATGCATTTCATGACACCCTGGTAGTCGGAAAGCATCGTTTCACACAATTCAACGCGACGCCTTTTTTCCAAAAAATTCAATGTTTTCGGTACCAGTCGAGATTTGACGCGCTTGAGGCCCAAAACATCCTTCAAAATGGTATTGGCTGAGCCTTTAGATATGCCAACTTCATCATCAAGGTCCTTAATTGTTAATCGACGGTTTTTCAACATCAAATCTTTGATTTGTTGAACGTGAGCTTCTTCGGTTGAGGTTGATGGTCGCCCTGGACGCTCTTCGTCTTCGACACGTTCACGGCCGGCTTGGAACTCACTATACCACTTGTAAACATTTTTTTTAGACATAGCCTCATCACCAAAGGCTTTCTGCACTATCCTCAACGTATCGGCAGCAGAAAATTGATTTCGTAAACAAATAAATGCGAATTCTTTGCTCAACAAATTTCGACATCGCAAAAAACGAAAAACTCACTTTTAGCAGCTCACAAATCGACACGTATCTCAAACACTAATGAATATTTTGACATGAAATTTGACATAAATGTGACTGACAGTATTACCAACCTAAAAAAATTCTCCAAATCCTTCAACGCGCGCAGTTTAAATTCAAATGTCACCTTAACCTTATTTTTTGGGCACAGTAGTAGGTCAGACCGAGTTGGTGGGAACGGTGCTGAATCGTCTCTAGACGGTCATCGTGTACTTTCTCAGTTACGGCTGCTATATTTCCTTCACTGCGTACTGGATGTGGTTCATTCGGCCGAATATTATCCAATAATGAATGCAGTAGGCCGATTGTGTTGAATAAATTTAGAAAATCGCGCGAACTACATTCTTTACAGGACGTGAATTTTCGTAAAAAAGTTGAACGATTTGTAAACGTTGTTCAGGCGTAAGTCTTTCCATGATGAAATGCAAAACAATACTGAACCAAAATAACATGATAGCTTGACTCGACTACGCGTGATCTGACAAAAAAAGTACCCCAATAATTTTGTATGATGGGCTATTTTTTTATTTGTGTCTTTTACCATACAAGTTCATATTGGCTCCATAGACGTGTAAAGTCAAGTTGGAATCTATGCGGAACACTAGTGAAGTTAAGATCTTTTCCATTTGTTATTTTTAATGCAGTGAACTTTTATCTCTGTCAGTGATAGGTACTCTATATTGGATGATGTGTCATCATATTAAAGAGTCGGTGCATTGTCAGTAGCTTATTAAGCATTGGCAACATATTATTATAATCGTCATGAAACACATAAAAAGTTTTAAGAGAGGTCGATTTTTGCAAATAACTACCTTAGTCTGAGTGATTGGATTCAGGACTATAATTGTGTTGGGTGTTTTTTTCGGTTTCATGATAACCAAACTCATTTGAGTTTGCAGAAGCTTCTAGTATAATATAATCTATGATATTTTATATACATATATAATAGTTGAAAGAAGATATGGTACTTGTCCTCGCTAAACTAACACCAAAGAAGAGAAAACTAACGGTAAGGTTGTTTAGAACGATAGGTTATTCGGGTTCCTATGAAAGAAGGATCTTCGTAGCCAGAATGAACCATGATATACAAGTATAATCGACAAAAAATTGTGGGACATTGTATCGGACTATTTTAATTTTGTAGTGGCTTCTCTAAGTCTAGTGTTTGTATGGTTTTCCTCCTTTTCCTCGATCCCTTCTTGAGCGGACATATAGTTATTAATGTAGAAACAGTGTTTTCTTTCTGCTGCTCAGCGGTTTCTCTGTTACTTATCGCGATCATATTAATTACAAATGCTTTTAGAAAGGTTGAGAAAGAGTTGAGTAGTAAACTAACTTATTCGGGCTCTTTATGTGGCACACTATTTGATTATCTCGGCAAGTGGACGTATCTATAAGACGCACATTGTTTTCTATAGCGTTTGGTCAGTATTTTATTTGTCCTCACTTTTTATTTGTCTGTTTCTGAACGCCTTTACCAGCTAGACTAAATTCATGCCTTTCCAAACTAGATTTACAATGTGTAGTGTCCATATGGCCAGCTCCAAAACACCATTCGTAGATATGTGGGTCAGAAGGAAGTTCGCATTGAATGTGGTAAATGCGTCTTAAATGAGCAAAGTTTTCAATAATGCAATGTTAACGGCCATACTAATGCAACAACGTGCTCATTCAGTGGGAACTGTGGCACAAACAAAAAAATGTAATAATATTGTTTAATTGCCTGCTGTGCCGAAGCAAACTTAAGGCTTGCAATGAAAGCCGCTACAGTTCGAAAGGATACACGCACGGCTTCGGTTTCGTATACTGATCGTAATTAAATAAAATTAAATTGAAAAAGGACATCTTTAAGGCAATGCCGAATTTTCTGTGATATTTTATTAATGTATGAACTCTAGGGTATTTCTAAAAACTAAGAGAACCATACTAGGTGATTAGCATATCTTCTAAATATTATATGTCTTCTAAGCATATACCAGATCAGTATAGCACTGACAGTTCTCATCACTTCGTGGATTTTTATTGCCAAGAGTTATAGGGTTCACAAATAAGAGAAACTGGTAGATCAAATCTGGGATGTTAGGCATTTACTCATACAGATTCTGTATGCGTGCGACAACCAAGAGCTGCTATCTCTTAATCCAGGGAGTTACGTGTCCATTGGATGATTTGCAGCCAGCAGGTTAATTCGGCTGTAATCGAACGGAGCCTTTCCAACACCAGACCGAATTGGGAAGTACGGTGGCTTAATCGATTCATGGGGCTCTGACGCGGTGGACCTTTTTGTTCCAACGTAGATCCGACGGCTCATCGCGTTGAGTCAATGGTTGTAAGGAAATGATGACACAACAAAAGAAAATAATAACAAACCAGAGAACTAAAACTAGGCAGCGGATACAAGCAACGACTAAAGACGACGACATGGACTGCAACGTAAGCACAGAAGAGGAGGGTGGAGGTGCTAAACGGAATCTTACTTTCCTGAATGCCCTTTTGCTACAGAAGCGGGCGCTGTTTGAGGAGCCTGCCAAGGAGGAGGATGATGATATTCCATCATGCAGCGGCGCCCAGCAGGTGAAATCAACTGCGGTTGTTGCGAAGGTAACCAGTACCATCAAAACTCCTCCCAGCAGGCTCAGCTGTTCAGACCCGGGGGAGTCCCATCGGGCGGACATCGAAGGAGCTCGTAGAAGTAGGAGAAAAAGGAATATGGGGGCCCCTCTAACAGCAGCCGGTAACCCCATCCGGCATGATGACCCTCGCAGAAAGGGCAAGAATGGTGTTAGCTTAAAGTGGTACGTAAAGCCTTTCCGGAAGGAGAACACTCCTGAGGTGGCGAAGGTACTAGCCCAAAACAGGGTCAGAGGAAATTGTGCTCCCTCGTATCGAAGGAGCGCAACGATCCGTGTTCGTTCGCGCGTGAGGCAACGTGGCTTGCCTGGTCGTCAGGAGAGGAAGCGAAAAGGCAGCGCTTTCGACTACCCAAACCCAAACCGTGAAACGGAAGAGCGGGCAAATAACGCCATAGGAGCCTCACAGTTCTAAAATGCTGAGGGGTAGCAGCCCAAAAAATGTCTTCCATGTGGAGGAGGACGGTGCTGATATGCTCTTAAAGGCATACGAATTGCTGAACTGCCTTTTAACTACCCGGCGGAGACGTTGGGGCCAGAGGAGTTTGCCGTGCTTCAGTGTCTCCGCATGGAAGAGGTGTTCAGAGAATATGGATACCCAGCGTCCTTCCATGGGGTCCACTTCAGAGGAGGCATGTTACAGATGGACTGCAAGGATGATAGGACCGCTGGGAGGGCCCCGTCCTCTGCGCAATGAGCCCATGCGTATCACGACGGTGTTTCTCCCTAAGTACGCAGGCAAGCCATACGAGTTTGCTATGAGGCTTAAAAAAAATCAAAATGAAAGCCTTAGCGCCGTTACCTGGCGTGCAATCAGCAGCAAGTTCGAGGCTTCCGTCCGAACTATAGGTTTAGCTCGGTGATCATGAGGCCATATAAGCCTAAAATGGACTGAAGGACTAAATCGGATATCGTACATGGAAAAATATACTCAGCTCGTCACGCTGCCTACTTATGTATATATACATACTGTAACGTGGTTTTTACCACTTTACAATATAATATATATATAATTTACGTCAACTTACCTCACTACGATATTTAACGCTGCTAGAGCCTTACATCATGGACCCGCACCATACGCACACAACTTACCTCACTACGATATTGAAAGCTGCTAGAGCTTTTCACCATACGTCCTAACGCACCATACGCATACTTACCTCGCTACGGTGACGAAAGCTTCGCTGTGCTGCTATATAAGCAAGCACTTCATATCGAGTGCGATCATTCCTTCCAGCACTCTGGCGAGGACGGTCGCCATCGATAGCATCAGGCAAGGGTAAGTTAGAAACACTAGAAGTAGGAAGTAGAAGCAGGCAGTATGGGGTAGAAAATCGCGCAGAAAAGGCATCATGCCAGTGCTCGCGATGACTGCCCTATACAGTAGAAAGGGGGAAGCGCAGGCCTCGCGCAGAAAAGGCATCACCGCCGGGTGATGCCAGTGCTCGCGATGGCCCTGCCCGGTAGTTAAGGGAATTCGCAGGCCTCGCGCAGAAAAGGCATCACCGCCAGGTGATGCCAGTGCTCGCGATGGCCCTGCCCGGTAGTTTAGGGAATTCGCAGGCCTCGCGCAGAAAAGGCATCACCGCCAGGTGATGCCAGTGCTCACGATGGCCCTGCCCGGTAGTTTAGGGAATTCGCATGCCTTGCTCAGCAGAGGCATCACCGCTGGGTGATGCCAATACTCGCGATGGCACTGCCGTAGCCGCGTCGAGAACACGTGGCGTAGGTACCGCTGCTTACGGCACCGTTATTAAAACTAACGCGACTATCAGGCGACAAGTAAGTTGAGTGCGGTAGGGACAGTTGCTAGCCGGAGGTCAACCAACACAGTTCGCTGACAATTAATCAAATATCTCCTACACAGAGGAGCCCGTTCGTTTTCATCACCGTGCCTGGCTCATCGATTCCGTTCGTATCATCATCGTGCCAGCTTCTACAAGCGTCAACGCCTGGCTCATTAATCCCGTTCGTTTTCATCACCGTGCCTGGCTCATCGATTCCGTTCGTATCATCATCGTGCCAGCTTCTACAAGCGTCAAAGCCTGGCTCATCAATCCCGTTCGTTTTCATCACCGTGCCTGGCTCATCGATTCCGTTCGTATCATCATCGTGCCAGCTTCTACAAGCGTCAACGCCTGGCTCATCAATCCCGTTCGTTTTCATCGCCGTGCCTGGCTCATCGATTCCGTTCGTTTCATCATCGTGCCAGCTTCTACAAGCGTCAACGCCTGGCTCATTAATCCCGTTCGTTTTCATCACCGTGCCTGGCCAAACGATTCCGTTCGTTTCATCATCGTGCCAGCTTCTACAAGCGTCAACGCCTGGCTCATTAATTCCGTTCGTTTCATCAACGTGCCAGCTTCAACAAGCGTCAACGCCTGGCTCGCCAATCTCGTTCGTCTTCATCACCACGGTATACATCACGCTGGTCTGGCTGTCCACATAAGGGGTGGGGTGTGGATATAACTTTACGAGGATAAAACTCGTCTTCTTTGCTAAGGGTTTGTGGGTCCCAAGGCTGACCCTGGAGCGGCTGAGCGTACCTCAGCTATGGAAGAAACCCCATTACAAATGGCGCCCGAGCAGGGACCTGACTTTGTGAGTGATTGTGAAAAACATGAAACGGTCACCAACGCTCATGAATCAGGTTCGCCACGCCCCCCACACAATCATAAGCATCGCAGTACTCCAGCGATAAAGGCTCTAACGCTTGAGACGGATACGACCAGTTGGATTTACTGGCTGAAGAAGGACCGATTAGTCACTGAGTGCAGACGACACCACATCGCTGTCGAAGGGCGCACCGTAGCAGACCTCCGTAGCGAGCTGAGCGCCTGCATCCGTGCAAACCGCCACCATAAATCCACGGAGGACCTAGTGCAAGCCTTAGAAAGGGAGATGAAGGAGGAAGGTAACGCCACCATACTCGTTCCAACCACCACGGTGAGAATCCCGAGCAAGGCAACAGCAACACGTGGCGACATAACCTCAGCTGCAAGAGTGCCGGATTTGGAGGTTATAAACTCCGTGCGGCGATGGAACATACACTACAGCGGTCGCGAAAATTTACACGACTTTCTAGAGCGATGCGAAGAACTAGCCGAATGCTACTCTATAGCAAACAACCAGCTTCTTGCCACGATGCCGGAAATTCTGCAGGACAAAGCGCTGCAATGGTTTCGGGTAAAACGCAACACCATCAACACGTGGGACGACTTTCGTTACGAGGCTGAGCGTTTCTTTCTACCGAAGCGTCACCTCGCACATCTGGAGGAAACCATCCATCAGCGCAAGCAACTTCCCAGAGAGAAGGCAAAGGATTATGTGCTGGCTATCCAAACACTTATCCGCCAGCACCCGAAACTTCGCGATGAAGACCACACCGAACGCATATATGACGGCTTAAGGGTGGAATATCGCTTATATGTCCGTCGGAGCGATTTCAACAGCGTGGACGAACTACTCGAATTAACGGAAGAATTCGAGTTGCTGAAAGGAGAGGAGACCAGGCAAGCGAGAAACACCAATCATTGTTTGACGGCGGTAAGTAATAAGTATTGCCGCGAGGAAGTTTGTTGGCGATGCAAGCAACCGGGACACCGAAGGCACCAATGTCGCAACCAGCAGCGAATATTTTGCTCTCGCTGTGGACTCGACGGAACCATGTCGCGGGACTGCAATTGCCCTACACATGTGGCAGTGCGAGCCACTCCGCCCGAACCCAGCACAGCAGCACGCAAAGCAACGCTTCCGTACCCAGAATGGAAGCAAGATGGCCGTTATTATCTGCCCATTACTATTGCGGGCATGCAGGTCGAAGCTCTGGTGGACACCGGAGCCACGCTCACATACATCGGTAAGGAACTCCAGCGTCATCTAGACAACCACAGGATTAAAGCCAAACGCCAGACCCGTCGCATTCAGCTAGCTAACCGGACGTATATACCTAGCACGAAAATGTACCCCGTTACCATCGAGCTGGGTAAGAAGACGACGCATTTACTCGTATCCGCTTTACCGACGCTGTCGGAACCTGTCATCTTGGGCATGGATTTCCTGAGGAAACGGGACTTGACTATTACCGTCGATGGTCAACCCCTAGCCGCTACACGCCTGAACACGCAGGCACCTACCGATCACCTTGCGATGCTAACCGAGAGGCAACATCTTACAGAAAGGGAGAATCACCAATTGAATACGCTCCTCACTGAAAACGCAGCAGTGTTCTCGACGATCACCGGCCCCAGCACAGCCGCCGAACATGTGATTCGACTTAAACACGATCGCCCATTGAAGCAGAGATATTATCCGCGCAACCCAGCGATGCAAGAAGTAATCAATCAGGAGGTGAACGAATTGATTGCAACCGGCCGCATCGAAGTCTCTAACAGCGCTTACAGCTCGCCCATCGTCTTAGTGCGAAAGAAACAAGGAAGTTGGCGAATGTGTATCGACTACCGGCAACTTAACGCAGCAAGTATACCAGACGCATACCCACTTCCCCAAATAAACGCAATCCTAGACCAGTTGAAGGAAGCTCGATTTATCTCGACCATCGACCTGAAGAACGGCTACTGGCAGATTCCGCTACACCCCCGCTCACGCCCGTACAGCGCATTTACCGTACCGGGGAGAGGTTTATTCCAGTGGCGAGTGATGCCTTTTGGGCTGCATTCGGCGCCAGCAACATTCCAGCGAGCCTTAGACACCGTCCTGGGATCAGAACTACAGCCGAAGGTCTTCGCCTATCTGGACGACATCATTGTACTGGGAAACTCTTTCGAAGAGCACTTGGACTATTTGCAAGCAGTGTTCACGCGCCTTCAACAAAACCGCATGCAGATCAACTTTGAGAAGAGCAAGTTCGTGCAGCAACGCCTCCATTACTTGGGCCATGTAGTCAGCAACGAGGGTATTCACACCGACCCGGCTAAGGTGGCAGCCATTAGCGACATGGCAGCACCTACCACCATCCGAGAACTACGCCGTTTCCTGGGAGCAGCCTCGTGGTACCGACGTTTCGTAGCAGACTTCGCCACAATATCAGCACCACTGAACCGTTTATTGAAAAAGAATCAGCGTTGGTCATGGGGTGCCGAACAAGAAGAAGCATTCCAGGCGCTAAAGGAAAAACTAACCAGTGCACCCATCCTGGGGTGCCCTGACTTCGAGAGGCCTTTCTGTCTGCAGACTGACGCCAGCGGAGAAGGACTAGGCGTGGTACTATTTCAACGCCATTCGGACCAAGAACGGGTTGTAGCATACGCCAGTCGCAGCTTGACAGAGTTGGAGAAGCGATACTCCGCCACCGAACAGGAGTGCCTAGCCGTATTGTGGGGTATAAGGAAAATGCGACCATACCTGGAGGGCTATCATTTCACCGTAATCACCGACCATCATTCGCTCAAATGGCTTCACACCCTGCAGAACCCGTCCGGAAGACTCGCAAGGTGGGCCCTAGAGCTACAACAGTTTGACTTCGACATCGAGTATCGCAAAGGTACCCTCAACGTAGTCGCCGACGCGCTATCCAGATGCCCACTGAAAAACCAAGAAGGCAATGCGGAACTTTTGCATGCCGTCCATGATCAACCGGATAGATGGTATGAAAGACGTACGCGCCAGGTACACGATCAACCAACGAAACATCCCGATTACCAACTTATCGATGGCCGGCTCTTTCGGCACATCGCCCCACGCAATACGCTATCCAGGTCACCACGCTGGAAACTATGCGTACCGGAGCACCGTCGACTCGAAGTCCTGAGAGAAAATCACGACGCCAGCACCGGCGGTCACCTGGGTGTACACAAAACACTCAAACGCATACAAGAAGGGTACTATTGGCCTGGGATGCATAGGGATGCGCTCAAGTATGTTCGTCGATGTCAACCATGTGCCGAATATAAGATAGACCAGCGACGACCTGCCGGGATGATGGCCACCATGCAATGCTCACGACCATGGGAAGTTGTAACGGCAGACTTTGTAGGCCCACTACCACGCTCAACAAATGGCAACTCGTGCTTGCTAGTGCTCACGGATAAGTTCTCCAAGTGGGTGGAACTCGTGCCAGTCCGGAATGCAACCACCGCCAGTGTTATAAAGGCGCTACGAGAACGCGTGATATACCGGTTTGGTTGTCCTAACGTATTCCTTACCGACAACGGGAAGCAATTCATCGGCAAGCCGCTTACACAGTTCCTGGAGAGCCACGGAATTCAACATCGTTTCACCGCCATTTACGCTCCACACGAGAACCCAACCGAACGCACCAACAGAGTCGTGAAAACTATGATCGCCCAACGAGCAAAGGCTGATCATCGGACCTGGGACCACCAACTAGCCGAAATAGCTTTCGCAATAAATACATCACAACACGACTCGACAAAAACATCAGCAGCTGAGATAAACTTCGGGTACACACCCGCTACACCGAAACAAATCCGCAAAGAAGGGAACGTGCCCGACGAAGAAGCCACCACCGTGCCGACACTCACGGAGCTTTGGCAAGAAGTTTCTCGCAACTTGTCTACCGCAGCAAAACGCCAGAAGAAATACTACGATTTGCGCAGACGACCATGGAAGCCACTTATCGGCGAGAAAGTACTCAAAAGAGATCATCCGCTCTCTTCCGCAGTAAACAACTTTGCACAGAAGCTTGCTCCGAAATATTCTGGCCCATATATCGTCAGAAAGTACAAGTCGACCAATACAGTTGAACTCGTGAATCCGAACGCACCGGGTGGGCGTACCATTCATGTGCATCTGCAAGATCTAAAGCAGCTGCCAACCGAATCCTAAACTTGAGTAGCCGCTAACGCGATCTCTACCGAGCCTACGGACTCTAACTCCGAGCCACCTAGAACCAATGTAGCGCAACCATAGACGTTGCCAACACTAATCAAAGCGTCCGTTTGCTCATCTCTTTCCAGATAACCAGAATGAAACTGACAACCAACAGGAGGCCGCAGGCATCGAGCCGACAACCACCGCCGCCGGACGAGCCGCAAAGGCCGCCACCTTTCCGGCCACCCCCAGAAGCACGACCTCGGGTGAACACCAATGCAACCGAAGACGATCAATTACACGCAATAAGCGTGGACGTCGCCGGGTCAGCCGCTCGAACTCGCTCGAGGGCATCCAGGCAGCCCCTGGAGCGCAGCGTCGGCAAAGCCACCACCCGAAGTCGGCCGCGCACAGAACCAGCCGAAATGGAAGTGTTGCCGCGACAGACGCCGCTCAGCACCAACGCCCGGAAGCTCCCGACCACCAGGCGAGCCCCAACGCCACGGGAAGCGGACCGTGAAGCCGGTACTGCGACAGAGCCGCACGCCGCGCAAACCTTGACGCACCCAGCAGGCCAAGCGAAGGCCCAGGTAACGCTCTCCGACAAACAAAGCGACCTGCCGACTGCAGCTTCGCTCCAACTCGGCCAGCGAGGCACGGCAAAGAGTACCGCGAGGAAGGAAGCCAGTACCGCGGAGCCACTCGCGGAAAAGGTGCAAGAGGCGCCCGCTACAACAACGCCGGCGTCGGCCCCAGCAATTGACAAGACCAACGTCGAGACGACGCCGCCCCACCCGAAAGCGACGCCAACCCCGACGACGACCCGGCCTCCAACTGCCGAGATCAGCGCACAACCAGCCACGCCTGCCACATCACCCCCACAAGTGACACCGGTGGGCGTATGTATGTATTTGCATAGGCCGGAAATTAAAACTAGTTTTTATATACCAGTTACCATAGTTATTCATGTATTTATACGATTAAATGGGTGTCACTAGTTGTAAGCTATAAGACCTAAGACGCCTTGTACTATAGGTTAAGGAATACTATTAAATAAAAGTTTCCACACCCGCTCCCCGTTCACGGCACACGCCAACTAGGACAGCCAGCCAGCCTCCAGCCGAACCATCGTGGGAGATCTCATTCCACCCGCCGCCAGCGAAGTATCATTGTCCGAAGTGAGGGGGGGACTGTAACGTGGTTTTTACCACTTTACAATATAATATATATATAATTTACGTCAACTTACCTCACTACGATATTTAACGCTGCTAGAGCCTTACATCATGGACCCGCACCATACGCACACAACTTACCTCACTACGATATTGAAAGCTGCTAGAGCTTTTCACCATACGTCCTAACGCACCATACGCATACTTACCTCGCTACGGTGACGAAAGCTTCGCTGTGCTGCTATATAAGCAAGCACTTCATATCGAGTGCGATCATTCCTTCCAGCACTCTGGCGAGGACGGTCGCCATCGATAGCATCAGGCAAGGGTAAGTTAGAAACACTAGAAGTAGGAAGTAGAAGCAGGCAGTATGGGGTAGAAAATCGCGCAGAAAAGGCATCATGCCAGTGCTCGCGATGACTGCCCTATACAGTAGAAAGGGGGAAGCGCAGGCCTCGCGCAGAAAAGGCATCACCGCCGGGTGATGCCAGTGCTCGCGATGGCCCTGCCCGGTAGTTAAGGAATTCGCAGGCCTCGCGCAGAAAAGGCATCACCGCCGGGTGATGCCAGTGCTCGCGATGGCCCTGCCCGGTAGTTAAGGGAATTCGCAGGCCTCGCGCAGAAAAGGCATCACCGCCGGGTGATGCCAGTGCTCGCGATGGCCCTGCCCGGTAGTTTAGGGAATTCGCAGGCCTCGCGCAGAAAAGGCATCACCGCCAGGTGATGCCAGTGCTCGCGATGGCCCTGCCCGGTAGTTTAGGGAATTCGCAGGCCTCGCGCAGAAAAGGCATCACCGCCAGGTGATGCCAGTGCTCGCGATGGCCCTGCCCGGTAGTTTAGGGAATTCGCAGGCCTCGCGCAGAAAAGGCATCACCGCCAGGTGATGCCAGTGCTCACGATGGCCCTGCCCGGTAGTTTAGGGAATTCGCATGCCTTGCTCAGCAGAGGCATCACCGCTGGGTGATGCCAATACTCGCGATGGCACTGCCGTAGCCGCGTCGAGAACACGTGGCGTAGGTACCGCTGCTTACGGCACCGTTATTAAAACTAACGCGACTATCAGGCGACAAGTAAGTTGAGTGCGGTAGGGACAGTTGCTAGCCGGAGGTCAACCAACACAGTTCGCTGACAATTAATCAAATATCTCCTACACAGAGGAGCCCGTTCGTTTTCATCACCGTGCCTGGCTCATCGATTCCGTTCGTATCATCATCGTGCCAGCTTCTACAAGCGTCAACGCCTGGCTCATTAATCCCGTTCGTTTTCATCACCGTGCCTGGCTCATCGATTCCGTTCGTATCATCATCGTGCCAGCTTCTACAAGCGTCAAAGCCTGGCTCATCAATCCCGTTCGTTTTCATCGCCGTGCCTGGCTCATCGATTCCGTTCGTTTCATCATCGTGCCAGCTTCTACAAGCGTCAACGCCTGGCTCATTAATCCCGTTCGTTTTCATCACCGTGCCTGGCCAAACGATTCCGTTCGTTTCATCATCGTGCCAGCTTCTACAAGCGTCAACGCCTGGCTCATTAATTCCGTTCGTTTCATCAACGTGCCAGCTTCAACAAGCGTCAACGCCTGGCTCGCCAATCTCGTTCGTCTTCATCACCACGGTATACATCACGCTGGTCTGGCTGTCCACATAAGGGGTGGGGTGTGGATATAACTTTACGAGGATAAAACTCGTCTTCTTTGCTAAGGGTTTGTGGGTCCCAAGGCTGACCCTGGAGCGGCTGAGCGTACCTCAGCTATGGAAGAAACCCCATTACAATACATACATATATATACTATTTAGGGATTACGACGTTCTCCTCTAGCTGTTATAAACTTCGCGGCAACCGATAATGTAGTTTCAAGAAAAACACTTAGAGTTTCCAGTTAAGCTAAACAGACAGAGCTACAAAGACATTAAAACGACTATAATATTGGAAATAATTTGAGTTTTGAAAAATTCTATCAAGAAAATATTTTTGGTTTTTTAAATACATGAGCCCTCTTAACATTCTAATTTTCTTTTTCGGGAAATCCTACTAATGGATGACCATTGTATTTGCATAGAAGTTTACACTTTTTTATTGGTTTTGATAGCAAAAATAAACAATTTCAACTAAACATTTCTGGAAAAGTCAAACTTTAACCGTAAGTGCCTGCCAGCCAGCAGCACACAAGCAATTTAAATGTGGCAAATATTTCGTGACTGTCAAATTTTCAATTTCTTGCCCCAGCTCACTGCCATGCACTTACATACACACGTACATACATATGCAAGTATAAGTGTGCACACATGTGAATTTGCGCAAATCACATGAAAAATGCACAAAATTTTTCGACGCACATCAGCAGTCGGCTCCCCGAAGAAAAGTCACGTATACGCCTGGTAAACCCCAATGCCGCCACAGCTATGACAACAATTTCACAAGTAACAATCACTTGACTAATGTCGTTCAAGTTTTCAAGGATTTATGAAGCGCATAACTATCCGCAATGCCAGCGACCACCCGAGGGGAGCGGTGGGGAGTTGACGAAAGGATGCACAACCGAATGGTTGGAGATGAAAACGAAAGTAATGAATGTAAACAAAAACGGATGTAAAAAAGTTTACCATATTTTGTGCATTTCCGACTTGTCGTCACACACACACACGCACACATACAAATATGAATTGCAAATAAATGTAACAAATTCAAAAGTGCAGCCAACGAGTGTATGTGTGCTTGTGTGCATGCATGCATTTCAAATGTCTGCCACCTAAATGGACAACATCATTGCTTTTGCCTGCCAAGTGTGGTATGCATCGCCTTATCTGACTGACTGGGTGACGCAGGACCGTCGTGATAACAGCACTGTACACACGGACACACGCACACATATAAATAAGTTTGAGTGTGCATGCGGCAGTGCTTGACTGCTTGACTGATTGTTGCATTCCACATGCAGCGCACGTTGCTATTGTGCTATTTATTTCCCAGCGCTTTGCTGACATAAAAATTACCCACACACACGCACTCACACGCACTTACCACAGCCGAGCTGTGAAATTTAAATGGAAAAGAATAAGAAAAACCGACGTAATAAATTGCAGTCAAGTCTTCAGGTCGGAAGTTGGCTGCTGAGGCGATGCCAATGTGGCAGCTTCCGTTCACATTTGAAGCTCGTGCCGCAACTGCATAGATAAGATAAAGCCGTTGACCACATAGGAAAGTTAACTCGTTTAGAGTTAATTGTTCAATTGGTGTCAGATAAATCGCCACTAATTTCAATTTAATAAATTGTGTATGAAGAGAAATTTGTTGGCAATGAATTCTTTGAATCTAGTTGTTTATCAACTAGTAGGCAACTGGTGGGTTTGTAATTAGTTTCGTAACTAGGTGCTTTTAGTTTTAAGGTTTGAAATTAGTTTTGTAACTAGTTGCTTCCAGCTCTTAGTGACGATGACAGGCTGAGCATATAAGGAAGGAGGGAACAAATTTTACCGTTTTAAGTTCACGGGATATACAGAAAAAAAAATTCTTTTACGAAGATATTTGAGTCTTACCAAAGTTTAACGGAAAGTGAACGTCAAGAAGTAGCTTAAGCGAGTTCCTACAGCTAGCGGTGCATCAGCATTTCATAAATACCCTACTGGAGCTGAAAACTTGAAGATTTATGACAATCTTCTATACTTCCACAGAAGTTTCTCCACGCAGCTTTTCTTTAACTCACATTAATACATGGCCAATCCTGCCTTACACAACTCCAAATCGTAGCTAGAGCCACTTCTACTTGCCTTGTTGAAAAGCCTTCTACTCGAAAGTCTGATCTTTGCTAGCTCTGATGTCCAAAACAAAAATATTTCCTTTGCCTTTATGAGTTTTCAAAAGACACGAGTTTTCAAAAATAGTCCTATGCACGGAGCTAAAAACCTCGTACTCGTCACTCGCTTGTAAGAATTGATCGAAGCTTCCTGCAATATAAGTAGGTCCCAGTTCTTTGAAGCTAGTGAATCGGGAAAAACCTTTCCGAGCCGTTTGATACCAGCCGAGGTTTCAGACAAGGAGGCTCCTTATCGTGTGATTTCTTCAATCTGCTGCTAGAAAAAATTATTCGAGCTGCAGATCTGAATAGAGAATGTACAGTCTTCTATAAGAGTGTTCAGCTGCTGGCGTACGCCGATGATATGTATTGAATAGACTGGACAAGGAAGCGAAGCAAAAGTTGATAGTGAACGAGAGCAAGACGAAATATCTTCTGTCAGTCATAACTTCGAAGTCGTAGATAATTTCGCCTATCTTGCATTGTCACCAACAACAGTGTTAGCCTCGAAATTTAACGAAGAATAACTCCTGGCAACAATGACCAAATTCTCTCTCGAAGCACAAAGACCTGATTCGGCAAGTCACTCATCATCTCCGTCCTGTTATATGGCGCAGAGGCATGAACGATGACAACATTTGATGAGTCGGCTTTACAAGTTTTCGAGCGAACTGTAGAAGATTTATGGTCCTTTGTGCATTGGCAACGGCGCAGTCGATGGAGCGATAACCTGTACGAGATACACAACGACATTGACATAGTACAGCAAATTAAAAACGGCTACGCTGGCTACGTCATGTCTTCCAAACGCGAGTACCCGTCGGAGAAGCAGAGGAAGAGGGAGACCTACAATTCTTGAAAAGACCAGGTGGCTACCATTGGGATCTCCAATTAGCACCAAACAGTGAAATGGAAGACCGACTGACGCGCTGTTGTAAACTGGGCTATAACCGCGAAAGCGATGTCTGCGCTAATAAAGCAGAGCTTTGAGAGTATTCGACGTAGTACCCGCCGGGAGAGACAGAAAAAGAGGAAGACACTCACTCCATTGGAAAGGCCAGATAGAGAAGGACCTACCAACCGGCTGGATTTAATAAACGTTTGTTCCCAGCTGCTTTTTTCTTAAAATCTTGAAAGCACATGCCGTCAAATACATAAAGTGATTTAGGCGAAATTTCCTGCGAACCTTACTTAACTTCTAACTCTCAAACATACCCCTGTAGAGCCTCTAGAAGTGATCTAGTGACTGAGGCCCAGAGCACACTAAACTTATGGAGGGAATACTTCTTTAGCCTGCTGAATAGCGGTGAAAGCATAACACCAAGAAATGGTGAGCCCGATTCCCCAATCGATGGAGCGAACGTTCCATTGCCCGACCAAGAAGAAGTTCGAATAGCAATTCTTAATTGGCGTAGAGGAGGATGGAGTCATGTGTAGAAATTCACGCAAGTGAGGAAAGTTCTCTGATCGCCATTCACTTGGGAGTGGCCAGAAACGATTCATTTACATATGACTCAAGCAGCTCACGACTTCCGGTCTTTGACCAAGTATTCTCTGGGTAGCCTAAGAACATCCGTTTGAGGGCGAGCTAAAGTAAGAAGGCGAAACATTCCCTGCATAGTGTTGTGCGCTGGGTTTGGGACCCGCCACGTAAAAAAACACCCCCCAATGAAAAGGAACGAATAGTATTTACACGTCTAAAAAACAACAAAGCGGCAAATTACTGATAAGGAGCATACCTCAGCTGCTTTGTAGAATTTTATCGGACGAAAAAATATCCGAGGATTAGAATTTAAGTGTCTACAAAAACGGAGACCCCACAATCTGTACCAACTACCGTGGCATAAACCTCTTTAACATCGCAACAAGGTTCTATCAAGCGTATTGTGTGAAAGATTAAAGCCCACTGTCAATAAACTGATTGGATCTTATCAGTGCGGCTTTAGGCCTGGAAAATCAACAACTGACCAAATATTAACCATGCGCCAAGTCTTGGAATGGGCCCGTGAAAATAGGATCGATACATATTAACTCTTCATCGATGTCAAAGCTGCTTTTGACAGCACGACTATGAGTTGCCTTTATGCCGCAATGTCTGAATTTGGTATTCCCGGAAAATTAATACGGCTGTGTAAACTGACTTGAGCAATACCAAAAGCTTCGCCAGGATCGAGAAGGACCTCTCCGAGCCGTTCGATACAAAACGGGGTTTCGGATAAGGCGACAGAATAGCTCTTGCCAACCGGTGCTACTTCGGACTGACTGAGTAGGCAATTGAGAAGTAAAGTCCTCTCTCGACGAACAAAGACCAAATTCTACAAGTCGCTTAACTTCCCCGTTCCTTGCTATATTGTACAGAGATAACTCTGATGAATCAGCATATTAGTTCTCGAGCGAAAAGTTCTGCGGAAGATTTATGATCCTTTGCACTTTTGGCAAGGGCGAATACAGGGCAGTCGATGAAAACGATGAGCTGTATGAGATATACGAAAACATTGACATAGTTCAGCGAATTTAAAGACAGTGGCTACGCTGGCTAGGTCTTGTCGTCCGAATGGATGAAAAAACAAATACATCGTGCAACTAGTCACAATTTGACTCCCATAAAACTAGTCAACTACAATTTTACCTATTTAAAATATCCAGTTGCTAGTGCATTTGTTTAACGGAAGTTGCACAACATACTCAGAGAGCGTTAAGTGAATTTAAAAGTAAAAAAATATACAAAAATATATTTCTACAAAATGGTATGTGGCACATGCAACAGCGTCACACTGTCGGCCGTCCCAATTCATGTGCAAATTCATCACTAAAACGCAGCGACACCAACACTAATAAACCGGATGATATGCATGAGAATGCGCACACAGGCATATGCAAGCCACCAGCTCACACGGTTCGGCTCGAGCGTAGCATAGCACAGCATAGCATAGCATACACACGCCACAAACGTCATGCGCCTCACACTGCTGAGCAGCAGTCGCCCGCAGCTTAACCCATTCACGCAGTTGCAAGTCGCCACGCCAGCAACATCACTCAGAATTGCAGAATTTCATTGTAGCGACGACAAACTGGCATAACGGCATGTAGGAAATGCCAACAATTTGTTGTTGTTGGTGGTGGTGGATGGTGAAAAAAGAATGCTGGCGACATTACTTTTAGAACGGAGCATTAACAATATGAATGGCAGTGAAGCATGCAACAACGGCATATGCAACGCGCATGTGGCAACAATGCCAGCGCCGGCGTTACGCACAGCAAAGTGAGCAGCGGTGCGTTGCCCGGAAAAGGCTGCAAGACACCGTAGCGTTGCGTGGCAATGCGAGCGGATGCCTAACAACACAACGGTGCGAGCTGCTTGACAAGTATGTGAGGTTGCCGGTGTGTGTGTGTGTGTGTGTGCGGTTGTTGAGGCGCTCCACCGCCTGGCAGGAAGGCAGGCAAATGTTGCATGCATACTTAAGTAGTTTTGCATGTAAATTGCGTTTGATGCAATTTAACTTTTAATTGCATTTTCACACAAACACGCACACACACACACACATGCATATGTAATATATGTCGGTGCCGGTGTGTGCATATTCATAAATTGAATGTAAAATATTTGAAATTCTTTCTGCGCACTCGCACACTTTTGCCGCTTCATTTTATTCAAATTGTCACATTTCATTTATCCTTCGGCTGTCACTCACACGTACACATATACAAACACACACACTTTCACTTGCTAAGACCCACTAATGCGCTTGTTGGTTGGTTGGCGCAGCGCTTGCTAGCCTTGCGCTATTGTTGCTGTTTTCGTTGTTGTTGTTGTTGCGAAATATGCTGCCGCCTTGGCTGTTGGCGTGTGAAATATGCACTTAAAAATTTGATATCCTTCGCTTGCTTAGCAATAAAAGTGCAATTACCATAAATGTCAAATGTGTGTTGAGTGCGTATGAGTGTGTGTGTGAAGGGAAAAACTCTTGTTAAGCAAACATATGATTCGTTGTTCCCTTGTTGTTGTTGCACAGTTAAGTCATTACGCATTGAACTGCAAACAATTTGCAATTTATCGCTTTCGCTCGAAAGGCTGCTGTGGTTAAAACAATTTCATTTCAATGTATAGACATATGTATGTATATACTTGCGTGTGCGTGTTTGAAAGCTTGTATTTTATGAAATACAATTTGGCATACTTCACATGCAACTGAAGTGCTAAGCTTTTACAATGCGATAATAGAAAATATTTTTAGTTTTTGCTTAAACAACGGCCTCAAAGGGGTTAAGTACCTTTGTATGTACATATGTACATATATACATATGTATTTAATATTTCCTCTCCAGGCTTGTACGCTGGGTATGGGACACTCTAAGTATAGCCGACTTTTCGCTGTTTGGCGCCAATTGGAAATTCCAATTGTAGATAAGTTCTCCTCCACCTGATCTTTCCAACGGAATGGGATCTTGCTCTTCCTTCGATTCCCCCGCTGTGTATTGCGTCGAAAACTCTCAGAGCCAGGGTGTTGTCATCCATATGTCAATCGATCGATCTTCCGCAGAAACTTTCTCTCGAAAATTCGGATCGTCGACTCATCTGATGTGGTCATCGTCCATGCCTTTGCAACATATAGTAGGACGGTGCTGATGAGTGACTTGTAGAGTTTGCTCTTTGTTCGTCGAGAGAGGACTTTAGTTCTCATTTCCCTACTCAGTTCAAAGTAGCACCTGTTGACAAGAGTTATTCTGCGTTGGATTTTGACACTGAAGTTGTCGTTGCTTCCAAGAGTGACGAAATTATCTACGACTTCAAAGCTATGGCTGTCAATAGTAACGTGGAAGCCAAGTCTCGAGTGCGACGACTGTTTGTTTGATGACAGGAGATATTTCATATTGCCCTCGTTCACTACCAAATCCATTTGCTTCGCTTCCTTATCTAGGCTGGAGAAAGCAGAACTAACGGCATTGTTGTTGAGGCCAATTATATTAATTTCAATGACATGTGTCAGCAGCTGTCCAGTCTTATAGAAGATTGTACCATCTCTATTCAGATCTGCAGCTCGAACTAATTTCCCTAGGAGCAAATTGAGGAAGTCGTACGATAGGGAGTCGTCTTGTCTAAAACCTCGTTTGGTATCGAATGGCTCGAAGAGGTCCTTCCCAATCCTGACGGAGCTTTTGGTGTTGTTCAATGTCAGCTTACACAGCCGTATTAGTTTTGCGGGGATATCAAATTCAGATATCGCGGCATAAGGGCTGTCAAAAGCAGCTTTGAAATCGACGAAAGGATGGTGTGTGTCGATTCGCTTATCACGGGTCTTTTCCAAGATTTTGCGCATGGTGGATATCTAAGCGGTTGTTGATTTTCCAGGTCTAAAGCCACACTGATAAGGTACAATCAGTTTTTTGACGGTGGGCTTTAATATTTCACACAATACGCTCAATAGAACCTTATACGCGCTATTTAGGAGACATATCCCACGGTAGTTGGCGTAGAGTGTGGGTTCTCCCTTTTTGTGGATTGGGCAGAGCACACTTAAATTCCAATCGTTGGGCATGCGTTCATATTCTTTAAAGAAGCTGATCAATTCTCCTTATTTATTAATCGTCGCCGTATTTGAATAGCTCGGCCGGCAATCCATCGTTCCCCGCCGCTTTGTGGTTCTTCAGGAGCGTACTTGCTATTCACTGGGGAATCGGGGCCACCATCTCCTGGTTTGGCTTTTACCCACTAAAACACAGCTAAAGACCTGAATCTTTTGTAGAAACGACTTCAAGCTGAGATCGCAAAAAATATGCTTGACAACCCAGCTGAAGCCTCTGCATTCATCAGACCTGCCTTCAGACTGTGCTACCATCTAGAAAATACTTGAAAATATGTTTCTTTTGTCAGTCCGCATCACATTTGTTCAGATGGTATGTCCCAAAATAGCCAACGTTTTCCATACCTCTTGATGTTTTCGACATATTATGGAATACAGGATCTCCGTTGTCTAACACATTCACATTTCTGAAATAGTACTTTCAATTCAAGTGATAGTAAATTAATTGCCACAAATTGACTTTGTAACACATCCGTCACAGGTCTTTTGAAATTGGGAAAGTTTCGATCTTCTAAAGAAGACTGTAGAAACTTTATGTAAACTTCAGAGTTATATAGACGTGAAAGCAGCAATGTCCAGAGCTTCTCTAAGCATTTAGCCCAGGCATTGGAAGTTTTCGTCGAACAAATGAAGAAACGACATCTCATCATTCTCTCCTAGAAGTTTAGCCACTGGCTAACTGATGAAAATATTAAAAAAGTGAAGGACGGAGAGTGATTCTGGTGCTTAAAAAACGTCAGGCAATTGTTAGAGAGATGGCAAGAGAGCTCTCGCTAACCCGTGGGAATGATTTCGATGGATATTTTGGGTATGAAATGCTTGTTCAACTCGTTCCGATAAAGCTGAATTTTTTTTCAAAAATACTACCATAAACAGGTCCCTTTGGACATGCTTGATCATGCGAATTCCGATTCCTCATTAATGAAGAGCATTATAACTGCCATTGAGATAAGGGTTTATGAGTTTGACATGCAAAACAAGCGATCAATCATCGGAATAGAATCCATTTCAGTCGATCAAAGAGATAAAACAAAATACGCTAAAGGAGCTGAAGGTCATCCCAAAAAGTCCTTACGAAAAATGAGTGTTTTAAGGACTGGAAAAATCGTTGGCATAAGCAAATACATATATTACATCTGATGGGGATTACTTTGAAGGTGACAAAATAAATATTGATGAATAATTAAATATCTTCATATACTCCTTGAGAAGATCAAAATAAGACATGGAGTAATATGTGCTTAATATTAATTTTCGGAGAATAAATCCCAAAACCTTGAAATATCCGCCATTTTTTTTAAGCGTAGTGATTATAAAACATCTGGTCAACGCTGTTCTTTAGTATACCAGGAATGTGTTTCATTGATAACATGACAATGCACTTAGAAGCGCACGCTACTCGCCGCCATAAAATATACTCTATACACATACGCACACACATTTTCGTAGCAGCATTTTTGAGCACGTAACCGCATATGTATATGCATATAGTTCATATGTGCTAACTAAGAGTAGCATTCACCACAAACACTCCGTTATACAATATACGTTAGTATATATTGGCACGGGATTATTTATTATTACATGCAACAAGCTCGGTCAGTGTAAATATTTCCAGAGAAAACAAGCGCACATGCGACGCTGAAAAGCGTTACAGTTAGAGCTTGGCTTTGTTTCATATGCTACTGATTGCACTCCTACAACGGGTGATCCAATGGGGGTTCTTCTTTCAATAGTCTTTTTTTTTGGCATTTTGGCAGTAAGTCATGTCAGGCTGTCCTCGCCTTTGCCAAGCGACATCGCTTCGCTCTACGGACTCTTGAAAACTTCCAAGAAGATCCGATGTTTTCGAGGCAAATTTTGTTCAGCGACGAGGCTATTTCTGGCTCAATGGGTATGTAAACAAGCAAAATTACCGCATTCGGGACAAAGCCTGAAGAGATTCAAGAGCTGCTATTTCATCTAGAAAAAACAATGGTTTGGTGTGGTTAGTGGGGAGTTGGGATTATGGGTCAATATTTCTTCAAAAATAGTGCCGGTGAGAACGTAAACGTCAATGGGTATTGCAATCGTGGTAACCGACTATATGATGTCTGGAATTAAAGCTCGTGATCTCGGCGACATTTGGTTTCAACAAGACGGCACAACTTTCCACTCATCGCTTCTATCATTGGATTTATTGAGAGAATGCTTCCTTGAGGAGATAATTTAACGTTTTGGGACGGTCGATTGGCCACCAAAATCGTGTGATATTGCACCGTTAGACATTTTTCTGTGGGGATATGTAAAGTCTAAAGTCTATTCGGACAATCCGGCTTCGATTCAGGGCTTAGAGCAAAACATGAAGCGTGTCATTCGCCAGTTACCAGTCGAAATGCTCGAACGATTCATCGAAAATTAAGCTCAGCGGATGGATCATCTGAGACGTAGCCGCGACCAACATTTGAAACAGATAATCTTCGAAAAACGAATGCGACGGAATGTTCTTTCGAATGATAATAAACATTCCTCATTAAATTTGAAGTTTCTGTGGTTTTTCTTTAAAAGAGTAGGGAACCTCGAAAATGATCACCCTTTATATGCGCAAACTAAGCATATGTACATACATATGTGCATACATAACAATAGCAAAGAAGTTACGTACACATTTTCTAGTTGCGAGCATTGTTTGAAAGCGTCGTTAAAATTCTTGCTCGCAGTGCATGGTTCGCCGGGTATCATCGTTGCTGCCACGGCTTCAAAGGTCAATGCAAGTCAAGCGAAGCCACAAACGAAGATTATTTATTACGAAAATATGCATAATAACATATTTTTCAGCGGCATTTTGCACAAAGCTGGCGAGAAGGACACTGCTGAAGAGTAAATATTAGTCAGTCACGGCGAGTGGTTCCGGATTTGAATTAAGTTTAGCGTGGGATCAATGCATATGACGTTAAAAGTGTTGACAACTCGTTGGAAAGAAATAAATCATACAAAAGGCATATGGTGATTTTTTGATTGAATAAAATTTTTCCAGATTATCATCCTGTTTGCAGTAGGTAGGTTCCTAGACACCTCTAAGAAAGCCTCTCCAGAACATATTGGACTTAGTGTAAGCGCAACTGTTAGCCTTACCATTATTGGCGCTTAAGAGCAGAGAGCCACTTGGTAACAATTTCGGATTAAAAGACTGAATTGTAGTCATTTAATTTGCACTGACTCCGATTCTGACTCCAGTAGTCTAAAACTATGAGTGGGCTGGTTGTAAGCGTTGCATCACACTTCACTTGAATATGTATTGACTGGATATACGGGACCACCTAAAAATATTTTGCCATACGAAAATGAAAGTGAAGAGTTGTTAAGGTTAAATAATTGAAGTCATTGATCCTAATGATCGACAAGGTCGTCCAAGTGATTCGATAGCAAACGAGATTTCAGACAAGTCGACTTCCGATCGTGCGATTTCTTCAATCCACTCCTGGAGTAAATAATTCGAGCTGCAGATCTAAATAACAAGTAACAACCGCGCCATTAGTTCTGATTTTTCAAGGTTGGATAAAGAAGCTCAGCAGATGGGTTTGGTAGTGAACGAGGGCAAGACGAAATATCTCCCGTCATCAAGCTCACAGTCGTCGCACACGCTGTTGTCAGTCATAACTTCGAAATCGCAGATAAATTCGTCTATCTAGGAACCAGTATTAATACCAACAACAGCGTCAACCTCAAAATCCAACGTAGAATAACTCTTGCCAGCAGGTGCTTCTTCGGTCTGAGTAAGAAATTGAGAAGAAAAGTCCTCTCGAGACGAATAAAGAGCAAATTCTGCAAGTCACTCATCATTCCCGTCTTGCTAGATTGTGCAAAGACATAGACGATGACAACATCTGATGAGTCGACATTATGAGTTTTCCACGAAAGATTTATGATCCTTTGCGATGGAGCGTTGAGCTGCACAAGATATACTACGACATTAATATAGTTGAGCGAATTAAGAGACAGCGGCTACGGTAGCTAGGTCATATCGTCCGAATGTATGAAAACAATCCTGCTCTGAGTGCATTCGATGCAGTACCTGCCGAGGGAAGCAGAGGATGAGGAAGACCGCCACACCATTGGAAAGACCAGGTGAAGAAGGACCTGACTACACTTGGATCTCCAATTGGCGACAAATATAGAAAAAGAAGAACTCTCTTTTTCCACTATTTATTGATAAGAATGTTATGAGATAAAAAAGTTACTCATACGCCATGACATCCATGTACTATACGTATAATACATAGGAAAGTTAAAAATTATCGGCAAAAAGGAGTAAATATCTAATTTAAAGTCTCGCTAATGTTATATTTAAAAATTTATTCAGTAATTTTGTGCAAATCTAATAGAATTTTGCATAAAACTTTCGCCCGTATCAATTTCATTTGCAATGTTACTCATACGCCCCGCAAGCCACACTACACCAATACCAATTGTTATGCTTATATTGTTTCCAATCACAAAGGAATTTATAGAAATAATCATTGCTTATCGCAAAACATAATTGATTGCATATCTAATACGCCGCACCGCATGCGTCCCTCGCTGTCATTCCGCCCAAATCATAGCTTTCATATTCAAATGTGATTATTGTTTGAGGAAAACACGCCATACGCAAAAGAAAACGTGCCTTTGTAGCAAATGGCGTGCATACATACACACACACAAACACGTTTATTGGAATAAGTGTGTTTGCGCGTGCAACTGCAGCAATATGCATTGCTTTGCAATCACACTGACAATGACCCAAATTGCGTGAAAGCAGTTTTTCAAGAAAAATATTCTATTTAAATAAGTCAGCGTGCCAGTGCACATATTTGTGTGCTTCTATATGTATGTATTGCATGTAATGAACCGCGCTCGCTCAGCGCCATGCAACAATACGCGTCTTGCAACATTTGCAGCTGCGCTTCGCCGCTTTGCTTCCCTCCCCATCGCAAAGTAAACAATGTATCTTCTGCGTTTTACTTACTTCTTTTTATCGGTTGGCCAAATTTTGCTTGCCAAAATCTTTGGCTGCCTTCCTTGTGCCAAGAAGTGAAATCTTCAGCTTCTGCTGCAGCCATTTATTGGTTGCAGCTGTTGTTGCTTAGCTCCGTATCATTTTTCGATTTAGTTTTTCATGCGGATTTGAGAGTGAAAAATTGTACCATCGACTGAGGTACACACGAGCATACGATCGCGTGGTTGTTATTGGCTGCAGTGGCAGGCAAATGGAGGACCCTTTTACATATGCATTTCAGTTATAAATATATATATTTATGTAAATGTTTACTTACTCTTATATAATGATATGTATGGATATTGTATATGAACGGTTTGTGTGATTGTGTTGGTATTAGTGCTAGCACATCGCAGCTGCATCATTTTTCAAAACTTTTACACTTTCTTTTTCATAGTTTTAGCTTGTCGCCGTCGCCCATTTGTTTACACGCATAACTGCTTCTCATATAATTGGAAAATTATGAAAAAGTCTTCGACGCTGCAATTGACAGTGATTGTTTGCTAAGTCCACTTTGATCGAAATAAAATATTATGCTCTATTTTTAACTAAGCATACAAAAGAATGGCTTGATTGTTCTTCGGTAGCATTGATATATTTCTACTTATACGTATATGTGAAGCGAGTTGATTTTATTTACTTGAAGACACCAGATCCCCCTGTCGGAAATGGGAGACATCCGTCTACAGCCGGAAGATGCAGTGAAACATCTAGCACTCGTCATAGAAATGAAGCTTCAATGTAAGCCGAATATCGAAGAGAGGGCCAAAAAGTCATTGATTGTCTTATATTTCTGTAGAGAAGCCATTGGGGTCAATCACCGAAAGTGGTCCTCTGGCTCTACGACACCAAAGTCAAGCTCATTATATTCCATGGAGTCTTTATGGGGTGTTGGGCTCTAGAAAAGACCACGCTTGGAAAGAAACTCGAGAGCGTTCAACGAGCGCCGCTCAACAGCATGTGTGGTGCGCTAAGGTCCACTCCAACCATGGCACTTAGCGCCATCATGCACATAGTACCAGAGAAACTGGGTTCTTAAATGAACACTCGGAAATCCTCACATACTTTGACCTCGCATCAGATCACTTGGATCATCTAGTCTCCAAACCGAACTTTGGTGGCTAAATCTCTGCCCATATACCGGCGAGGGAGTTATAGCTGAGAAGAAGCCATTGACGGAGAGGGGCAGTGAGCAACATTAAGGAAGAGTCAAAGCTTTGCTGGAAGCTTGATGGAGAGGTTTATTGTCAGGCGCTTTCCATCAACTCCAGTTTCAGGCTTTCTGACTACTGCAATGTTTTCTAAGCCAACGTTGCAGTCATTAAGGTAGCCCTGGATTTACTGCTTCAGAGTGCAGTCTCCTTCAGAAAAATTACCACCCACTCAGATAGCAGGGCGGTGACACCAGCCTTGAACTCATTAATAGCCTGTTCAAAGTTGGCCAAGGAGTGCCTAAATTCGTGATTTTGTGATAAGGCTAGTATGCGTACCAAGCCACAGCGGAATCGCAGGAAACTGTAAAGCTGATGGGCTAGCAAGGACAGGTAACCTAGAACCGCTATCAGTAGAATGGGAGCGGGTCGGTGCTCCCGTGTTCTCTTGTGTTCTGCTATTAGATAGCAGGGCTTCGCAGAAGCTTAGTCAGCGCTGAGTCACCATCGGTACATGTGCTGTCGCAAAAGCCCTTTAGCCCAATCTAGCGATCTTTTTGCCCACAGGAAGTCTAGTCTCTCCCTAGTTGTGGGGCTTTTAACAGGTCATTGCTCTATGGGTGTCCATTCTGTAAGGTAGGGAATTTAACCAGACGCCTTCTGCAGAAGCTGTATGAGGTGGAACCAACTTAACACTTCATTCTTGGCTGTTCCGGGTTTGGGAGGTCAAGACTTAAGCACTTCGGAGCGCATACATTCCACCAAACTACTGGTGGCGAGTCATCGAAAATATTCAATAATTTAACGAATGGTGCTCCAAACATTTTAGCTGGAATCAGAAAATCCTAAAAAACTAGAAACTCCGATTTTTTAGCTTTATAAAGGGCATAGCTTTCGAATTTGCTTAAACTATGATGTTGGTACAGCCTTTGCCAAACTCAAAACTTTTATATTAGCCAACTTAGACTCTGCCCAAGCAACTATCACATTAAAGCATTATCGAAAATCATTGAAAACCACGCAAAAAGTATACAAAAACAAATTCTACATGTGCGACAAACAGGTAAAAATGTAATGATCTGTGTAACTGTCACGTGACTTTTAGTTCAACTTTTGATAGAACGTTATAATGTTATATAATAACATAATTATTGCTTTGCTGTAGTGTTCCTTTTACAAATGTACTATACTTTAGCAAGTGTGTGTCAGTGCAAAAGGGTTGCGTAAAAAATATAGGTTCTCAAAAAATTTACAATGCTCTGCGAGTGTAACGATCCTTATCAGCGTTCCGGTCAGCTCAACAAAACCTCGACGTCGAGTTAGAGAGAGACAACAGCGAGCACATAGTAATGGAATACATATTTATGTAGTACATACCCACACACATGAAAATTTTACTTAAAGGCATTAACCACAATCTGTGCATGACAATGTTGTGCTCTTGTGATTAATGAGCAAAATATTTTGTGAAATACCAGCGATGAAATGCCAATATACATACCCCTTCATATACTTCATATTAGCAAGAAAGAAATGAGTAAACCATAAACACACGGAATTTATTTAAATATTCTTACATACTCATGTGCTTTTATGTCACATTAACTAAAATTTAAGCAGGCAGCTGATATACCCAGTAAACAATAGAAAAAAATCGCAAACGATATATATTTTCACTTTCTCAGACATTTAAAGTAAGTCCAATTAAGTTTTAATTAAACACGTTCATACCAACAGTGTATTTACTATTTTCCTTGAAACTATTCAAAAGGATGGAATGAGTACTACCGAATTCGAATTCAGACTGCCTACATCCCAACGTTACAATAGACCACAACACGTACGGGATAATATATTAGATACCGAGAGTTGAAGAGGGAAGCAAAACGCATTTGAAGACAAAAAAAGATAGAGACTGAAATGTTTGAGTACGAAGAGTTTGACAAGCTGCCCGACAGGGATAATGCTCAAAATTTCTATATATTGTATTCTGAGAAGGATTAAAGCCCACCGTCAACAAACTGATTGGACCTTATCAGTGTTAACTCACGAAAAGGAGCTGCCTTCATGCCGTGACGTCTGAATTTGGTATCTCCTCAAAACTAATACGGCTGTATAAACTGACGTTGAGCAACACCAAAAGCTCCGTCAGGATCGGGAAAGACCTGTCCGTGCAGTTCGATACCAAACGAGGTTGACTTCTTCAATCTACTCCTGGAGAAAATAATTCGAGCTGCAGAGCTTAATCGAAAAGGTATAATCTTCAATAAAAGTGTGCAGTTGCTGGCGTTCGCCGATGATATTGATATCATTGGCCTCCACATCCGTGCAGTTAGTTCTGTTTACTCCAGACTGGATAACGAAGAAAAGCCAATGTGTCTGATAGTGCAATACGAAATATCTACTGTCATCAAACAAATAATCGTCGGCCCACGACTTGGCTCCCACTTCATTGTTGACAGTCATAACTTCGAAGACATATATAATTTCGTCTATCTTGGAACTAACATTAACACCAACAACAAGTCAGCTTCGAAATCCAATGCAGAATAACTCTTGTCAACAGGTGCATCTTCGCACTGAGTAGGCAATTGAGAAGAAAAGTCCTCTTTCGACTAAGAAAGACCAAACTCTGCAAGTCACTCTTCATTCTCGACCTGCGATATGGTGCAGTGGCACGGACGACGACAACATCTTATGAGTCGGTAGGAGGAAGGTTTAATTCAGAAAAATTTTGATTTGGTTGACTGGGTTATTTATGTATACAAACATACA
>JBAWJQ010000611.1:0-148451 GCA_037783105.1 Bactrocera zonata
TCAATGAACTTTACGAAAGTTGTGTAAAAGCCAAGTAAAAGCTCTAAAGCAGAGTTAAAGCTAAAAAATCAAATGAAAGCTCTGAAATTTTACGAAAGCTTGGTAAAAAATTAGGTGCTAAGCAAAAGTTCTAAAGCAGAGGAAAAGCTCCGAAGTTCATAAAACTTTCATAAAAAATTAGTGAAAGCTTAGAAGCTAAGTAAAAGCTGTACAACTGAATGAAAACTCTGCAACTTTAAAAAAGTTTATTAAAAGCTTAGTGGCTTAGTAAAACTTCTAAAGAAGAGTGAAAGCTGCAAAGTTCATCGAACTATCATGAAAAACTAGTAAAAGCTTCGAAACTAAGTAAAAGCTCCAAAATCGAATGAAAGCTCTGCAACTTCACGAAAGTTATGTAATAGGTTAGGAGCTAAGTAAAAGTTCTAAAGCAGCGAGAAGCTCCAAAATCGAATGAAAGCTCTACAACTTCACGAAAGTTATGTAAAAGTTTAGGAGCTAAGTATAAGATCTAAAGAAGAGTGAATGCTCCAAAGTTCATCGAACTATCATAAAAAATTAGTTGAAGCATAGAAGTTAAGTTAAAGCTCCACAGTCGAATGAAAGCTCTGCAACATTACTAAAGTTTAGTGAAAGCTTAGAAGCTTAGTAAAGTTCTAACGCAGAGTAAAAACTCCATAGTCCATCGAACTGTCATGAAAATTTCAACATTTCAACTTCACGAAAGTTCAGTAAAAGTTTACAAGCTAAGTAAAAAATTTAAAGCAGAATGAAAGATCCGAAGTTCATCGAACTATTATAAAAAATTAGTAAAAGCTGAGAAGCTAAGTGAAACTTTACGAAAGTTTAGTAAAAGCTCAGGAGCTTAGTAAAAGCTCTAAGCAGTGTGAAAGCTGCAAAGTTCAGTGAACCTTCATTAAAAATTTGTAAAAGCTTAGGAGCTAAGTGAAAGCTCGAAAACCAAATGAAAGCTCTACAACCGAATGAAAGCTCTGCAACTTTACGAAATTTTAAAGAAATTTTAGTGAAAGCTGCACAACTTAATGAAAGCTCCAAAGCTAATGAAAACTCTGAAGTTTAGCAAAAGCTCTACAGTTTACATAATATGTAAAGATTTTCTACTGACATTACTTTTAAGATTAACAAAGAAGAGTACTCTAAATCCACATTGCTGTTTAAAAAAGCTCTAAAGCTTCCATAATATCTAAAGATTTTCGATTGACATTATTATTGATATTAAGCAAGGAAGTGTACTCAAAATCATCATTACTCCACCTTAGTACCAATAATTATTTATAGCAAACGATTTATGTACATAAAAGGCATGTAGCATCCCCTAGTAGCTTTTCAATAAATTGAAAGGTCATCAAACATGCAATCTAAAATTCCAATATTATTAAATGCACGAAATGAATTTCCACACAGCGACAGCAAAGCTGAAAACGACTAAGTAAAGAATATGCTGCGAACAAAACACTCGTGTCGACAGTTTTTCATGGCGCTTTCGCATAAGACACACTCTAAATTCTGTGCCACTTGCTGCCATCATCAATATCGCCAACAATTATCGTAAAAACGGAAGCGTCAGATTAAGCAAAGAAATATTGAATAGAAGCAGTTGACAACGCTGAAGGGGGCTGAGGGAGCAAGGCGCACGAAAACTAAGGGGAGATATTACTACTCAATTGAAATTGTAGACGTGTGCGCGTTCGTGGAACGGCACAAAATGAGCGGAGCGGAGCGGAAAAACATTCAATTGATACCCGAACAATTTATAACCACAAAATCAGCCAAATTCCGGTTGAAAGCAGCTGATGCGACGAATTCACGAGGAAACAAGAAATGAGCCGTGGGTTAGAGAGGGAGTTAGCGTGGGGTTAGGGGAGTGGAAATTATACCGAAAGGCGGCATGTTGTAGGGATAAGTGTGAGTGTGTGGGCTTTGTTGGCTTTGTGTGGCTGGGCTGTTGTAGGTGTCTGTTGATGGCTGCGGATGAGCCGCATGCTTGGATTGTTTTCGCGCCGTACGTGATAGACAGGCGTTGAGGAAATTAGATTTTTGTTGTTGGCTTTGTAGTAGGGTGCTCCACGGCGCCTATAGAATCTACACTTTATGGCAGCAAGCTTTTAGCGTTTATCAGCTATAGATTGCGCTGTTATTAGTTGAGAGTTGGTTGTATGTGTTTGTTGGAGTGTCTATATGCTGGTGTTGCCCACAGTACCCAGACTTTCTGCTGCTTTTTGATTATGATTTTGCCAGCTAAATTCTGTTTTCCATTAAATAAATATATATAGCTGTTTTTTGTTGCTGTCATATTGCCTTACCTTTGTCAAGTTGAAGCGCTCGAGTTGACTCAGCAGAAACAGTTTTGCGCCCCAAAGGACTTAAACTGGCGCACAGACAGTTAAGTGCTGGCAAGGCAATGGACGGAGTTGCTGTTTGAGTACATTTACATACAGACAAATGTACGTCCGTGCATATGTATGCACTCATTTATACGTAACTCTGCACGAGGTTTATTAATATTTTAGCATTTAAGTCCATTGTATTAGTTGTAGGCCGCCATCATCCACTCACCTCTCATCTCAAGCAGTTTTTATACTTGTTATTTTTGTTGTTGTTAGACAAATAAAGTCGAGTGTATTAAACACGTTTTGCCCTTATGGGCATTTTTTACATTTCAGTGCACGCCAACAACAACAGCAAGCCAGCAAAGCAGCCAGGCGACGGCAGTGACAAGAGTGACAGCCGAGTAAAGCGATCCAAGCGCACCAGGCGCTGTGGCAGCAACAACTTTGGCATGAGTTGCAAGTGCTTTAAAGATTTCCAACAACAACTGGTGGCAGCAGACTGCCCGTACGCCCACATAGTACATACAAAATAGTAGGCGGAGAAGCAGCAGCAGCACGTACTCAGACAGCTTCGCAGCTCCCTTAAAGCCGAAGCCGTGTGCAGTAAACACAAAAGCATTGCGGGTGGCTGTTGGCGGCGACCGGGTCGGAGTCGCGCAGACGGCATTCAACGCAGTCACAATTATACGCGCACAGTGGACGACGGAAGCGGAAGCTGATTTCGAGCGGAAGAAACGAAGTCAACTAACGGAAGTGAACACAAAGAAAGAGAACAAATAAACAGTGAATGATAAAAAGTAAAAAAAGACAAAAAGAAAAAACGAAATTTTAAGCTGATTTCGGCATTAAAGCGCGTATAAGTCGGCACGCCAAAAAGTAGGCAACAAATACTGTTCGTACAGTGTAAGCGTGTCATAAAGCGAATGCCATTGTCGCGGAAAATTTAATTAAAGCGCGAATAAAACAAAAGTGCAGTGAAAGTAGCGACAAAGCCAGCGCTAGAAAGCAGAGCAGAGTAAGAAGAAGCGCAACGAGCGCGAGAGCGACTTTAAAGTGTGTTAAGTAGCCTGGCCGGCAGCGAGCCGAGTCTACGAAGTGCATTGAAGCGTAGTGAATGCGCCGCGTTTTATTACTTAAGCGCGCGCTAAGCAAACGATAATAAAAAGCCGTTATACGAGTGCGTCTAAAAACAGACAAAGTTCAAAACAAAACAGAAAAAATAACAAAAAACTTCAGTCGTTAAAGTCATTGCAGGCGAGTAGTACAACAACAAGCGCCGCGTAAACGACATTCCATCGGTCAATGTAATTGAATTAAAACGTCAATGACAAGTGCCAAGTTGCGCTATAAGAAAGTGAAGAAGAAAAAGTGAAACAAAGCAAGCAAAAACAAAAACAACAAAAAAGCAGTTGAACGCGCCACATTTACAGTTGAGCGCCGGGCAGAGTGTGTTGAATAAGCGCTTAAAACTTGATACGTCAACAATGTGACTTTTACAAGAGTCTCGTCTAATAAACTTTAAAGCTTAAGCAAACAATAAAGCTTGCAAAGTTGTTTGTTGAAAATTTGTTATATAATTTAGGTAAGCGGATTTTGTTTATGCAAAGCGCCATGAAGTGTGCTTAATAGTGTGTCGAAGTGCGGCTGCTGACGTATTACTTAGTATGCTTTTAGGCGTGTTATGCTTAAGGCGTAAGAAATTGCTCTTAATCGTGAGCAACTATAGCTGAGAAGCAAAAATATTTATAGAAAATACTGCTTACTGTGTCGAAGTTATTAAAACAGATTTTATATAGCTTGCTTTTAGGCGTTTTGCGGGCCAAAACTGCGCTTTAAGATGGATTCTGGTGTAGAGGCCTAAATTTTAGACATTTTTCAAACTAAATAATGAAGAATATCGAAATAAAAAGCGTAGTTTTAGTCTGCTTTTAGGCGTAGAGTTAGTTTTAGGTACTTTTCAAACTAAATAATAAAAATAATATATAATAATAAAAAAATATAAAAAATATGTAAATAAAATATGGTCTGCGTTTAGGCGCATTGAGTGAGTATTCTGGTCTAGGCGCCTAAAGCTAAACACTTTTTACTATGAAATTTTTATATTTTTAGTTGACATTTAAACAATAAAAATAATAGAAAAAAATAAAAATAATTACATATTACAAAAAAAATAAAAAATATAAAAGAATTGACAGATAAAATTAAGAAAAATAAACTTAAAGAAAACATTTTAAATTAAAAAAATGTAATAAAATACAAAATTGATTAAAATTAAATAAAAATTAATCGAAGTTAAAATTACTAAAAATTAAAAAAAAATTGATAAAGCTAAAAAATTAATAAAAATTAAAAAAATATATATTATAATTAAAAAAAATTAATTAAAATTAAAAAAAACATTAATTAAAATTAAAAAAAAATGTAACATATTAATTATAACAATATTAAAAAAGTTAAAAAAAAAATAAATAATAATAATATTAATTAAAATTCGTCAAACTATAGACCGCTGCAGTGGGAGCTGCAAACAAAAAACACAGCGTTTGCTTCCTGGTTGACATGAATCCAACCCTTGTAGTAAACTAAAACCCACCAATTTTAAAAAAGTTCTACATTAGTAAAGCTGTTTCTGTCAGATTGACCTAAATAATGTATGCCAGAGGAAAAAATCACAAAATGACGTCAACTTGAAAAAAATTGTTATCAGCTTCTTTTATGACTTTTCCGATTTTTTTTAAGTAACTAAAATTAAAATTTGGAAAATCCGAGGCCATAGACAGACAGATACCTAACAAAGACTTTTATCAAAATCTAATTTCAATAGAATCGGTTATGTAGAGCTTGAGATGTTATCTCAAAAAAATTAGTTAGGAAAGGGGTTTAAAGTGTAGTGTAAGGCGCTAAAACGGCCATAACTTCGAAATAGATTTGAAATCTGAAAAATCCTTTTAGTGCGATATTTTTGAATATCTAAACATATCGAATTATAGAAAATAATAATTTTCGATTTTTTTAAGTTTTATCTTAACGGTAAATTTTCGCTATTTTCATGAATGCAAATTTTGAAATTGAACAACAATTTATTTTTCTTTGTTATTTTCTTTCTAAAACCCAATAAATTGAGTGAAAAATAATAAATAAAAATTATTTATTCTTTAAGCGCCTTAAAGTATGCAATAATTGTGAATAAAAATGATAGAAATATTTTTGATTTATTTTTGACATTATTTTTAAGAAAAGCTGCTTAAGATATGCTATAAATTGTGTAAAAAATTATAAAAAAAACTATTTCCCTTCCTAAACGCCTTAAAATATGCATTGAGTTGTGTACAAAAAATAAAGAAAATTCTGGTTTTATTTTTAACAAGAAAAGGTCAACCAGCAAGCAATTAAGCACAAAAAAATCGGTGCTTTATTGCTAACCAGGCACTTTATGCTTAAAATTTGCGCTTTGGAGCGCCTAAAACTATGCAATCAAGCCGCCGCTCACTAAGACTTTAATTTTAGACCAATGCAGACTTCGAAATGGCATTTAAGGCACGAAACAGCCACTTGATTGCCTGGCATTTCTACGAAGTAAATTAATTAAGCGCCTAAAAGCACACTAAATACGTACTAGACTAACGGCAGCGCCACTAACACGCACACATAACGTTACAAACAGTAAAAACTCACAAACTTAAATTGTTTAATTACAGCACAGAGAACTTCGGCAATTTACCCATACAACAACAACAACGCTGCGCAAAGCAAAGTGAATTTGCAAATCAAAGCTACGAACATAAGTATGCAGTGAAAGCAAGCGCAGGCGAAGTAGAGAAGCGATTAAAAACAGTCTTTGAAAGTCAATTGTAACGGAAGTGGAACTATGGAAACGCGCAGCAAGGACGCTTGTCAAACGGCAGCTGCCGATTCCACAACAGCAATTAGTGTGAACAGCGAGAATTGTGTGGATTCGACCACAACATCACAGCGACAACAGCCAATCGCCGCCAACAGCGCGCCACAACAACAACAGCAGGTGAGCAGCAGCACCAGCAACGCGCCGAAGACGCGCTCACCAACGCCGCCAAGCGGTGGCAACAACAATAATGCCGCAAATAATAAGGCAAAACCAGCACAGACAACAACAACAACAGCAATATCATCAATTTCGCGCGCCACAACAGTTTGTGCGCCATCGCCGCGCCACCGCGCCGGCCACGCTGCTCAACAAGAAGGGCAAGACATGGAACAAGCGGCAACAGCGCGGTGCCAAACTACAGCAACAACAGCTGCAGCAGCATATGCTGCAAGGTGGCAATGTCGTCGGTGTGGTTGGTGGTGGCAGCGCTGGCGTTGATGCCAGTGTAACGGCCGCGTCTGCGGCGGCAAGCGCGCAAAGTAAGGCCGACCTCGAGAATATACAGAATTTCAAAAATCAGCTTGGCGGTCATCATTACTATCCGCATGCTGGCGGCGCTGTCGGCGGCGGCGGTGGAGGACATCGCGGCGTGGGCGGCGCGAATGCGGCAGGTGGCGGAGGCAGCGTTGGCGCTGTAACTGGTGGGGCTGGTGTATCGGGCAATGGCTTGCCACCGTCCGCCATCGCTAATCTAGAGAAACTGGGTTATGGCCATGGTCACATGAAAATGTACAAAAAGCTGCTGGCGCATAGGTGAGTCGAATGGGGTTGCCACTTGCATGGGTTGCGAGTGGTGGGGAAGGGGTTAGTAATTAAGTTGTGGAAACTTTTGTTGTTTTTGGGGGTTTAATGCTTTCGTTTGCAAACAGAATATGTAGTAAGACAGCCACAACAACAATATGTGGTGTTATTTTGGTTTACAGTTAGATTTTCCTATCTTTATGGTCACTTTCATTTCTTTTAAAATATATATATTTTTTAATTTTCTTCTTCATTTCGTATATTGTTGTTGTATTTGTTACCTAGCATGCGTGATATACACGCTTGTTGTATAATTATATTAGAAAATACTTAACCTAAAAATATTGAACTGCTTTTTCCACTTATATTAATCACATCCCTCTCTCTCTCCACCCACAGGGGCACCGGCAGCCATCATCATCACGTGCTTTGCGCTGGCGCGGCACACAACACCATCGGCGGCAATGCGAACACGAATTGTTGCCTCGTCAACGGCTGCAATGGCGGCCACCCAAACGGCAAGGACACTGCCAATGGCAGCACAAACAGCTCACAGTCAGGCAGTGCTGCCAGCTCACTGCACTTCTGTTGCACGCGATCGAAATTCTTCTTGCCGGACAAGCGTGTACGCAAAGAGACCATCATACCGCCCACCAAATTCTTACTCGGCGGCAATATTTCCGATCCGCTCAACTTGAATTCGCTGCAGAATGAAAATTCGAATGCCTCGTCGAACAATAATACGCCGGCGACCACGCCACGTCAGTCACCCATCACCACGCCACCCAAAGTGGAGGTCATCATACCGCCCAATATACGTGATCCATTGCATTTGCTCGATCCCGTCGATTCCATGGAGTATGAGAAGCAACTCACATCACCGATGAAGCGCGGCGGCACACGTGGCGGACACGCACACCATCACAGCGCCAAGCATCGTCATCGCAAGAATCGTAAGAGCAAGCGCCGTCGTCACGACTCGTATCAGTCGTCCGTGGGCAGCGCCTCGCTCGCCGATAGCGACACAACCGCGCTGGCCAACAGCACAATGCCCACTGAAGCAGGCAGCGCCAGCTTAACTTCGCTTTCATTATCCACAACGCTTTCGGTCGCATCGCTGCTAGAGAGCAGCAGCATCAATATGAGCGTGCCATTGGGCGAGAGTGTCAACAATAATGTGAGCAACGTGGCCAAAAGCGCGCCAATGGTGGTGAGCACGTGCGAGAATGCGCCAGCTGGATATCAGCAGCAACTGCTGGAAGAGCGCGTTGAGAGCGCACTTTTGGAGACCGCTGTTGAGGGCACATCATGCGTCGCTGTTGAGGCACGTATTGAGCGGCGCAAGAGCAAAAGCACATCGCCAGTGAAACAACAGTACGCCAACATTGTGAACTCAACATTCTCTGGAACACCAAACGTTGCCGGCGAGACATTGCAAAGCGCTGGCGGAGAGCCGCAAGCAGCAAGTGGCACACTTGCTACAGCAACAAAGGCGGCTGGTGGTGTGGAGGTAGTGGCGGGCGCTGCTGGCGTTGGTGTTGGCGGCGATATTGTTATCGGTGGCGCTGGTGTGGGCGCTTTGTTGTTGCCGCGTGAGCGCGCCAATCGAGATTTGCGCTTGGAATTGAATTCGACAACATTGTCGACGGCGAGCGGCAGCACGTGCGGCAACGCAATGGCAATGGCCGCGCTGGGCGCGCACGGTGCGCTCGCTGGCATGGGCATCGGTGGCGGAAGGAAGCGCAAGATAAGCGAGAGCAATAATTCGCAGAAGAACAAGGTAGGCGAGAGAGAGTCACATGCTATAAGTATCTACACACACATGCTCACAGTTAGTGGATAACGAAATAAAAGTAAACAAAGTGGCTGCTGTTGCGGCGATTAGGGCAGTGTTTGCACGGTCGGTTAGAAGGTTAATGGGGAAATCGGGGGAGCTGATGTCAATGCGCCTCGTTGTGGTTTTTGTTCCATTTTGTTTGCGTTCATTTTTTCGCCACGTAAATGTGTGTGTGTGTGTATATATATGTGTAGGTGAGCTTTGAAGGCGCGTATTTGTGTGTAATATTTATCGTTGCCGCGCGGTAGGGGACGTGATTAATTGTTTTCATTTTGTTTACATCGCGCCTTTTTTGTTTTCATCAACAGCTTCTTTTTGTGAACGCGTCGATACAAATACAGGGTGTTTGTGTAATGCGCCTGAAAATACTTAGTTGAATAATTTTATAAAAAATAACCTTAAATATTTTATAAAAAAAATGTATAAAAAAAATTAAAAAAAAATATTCTCAAAAAATTTTAAAAATTTACAAAAAATAAGTTTAAAAAATTATTCCTGTTATCTTTCAGAAATTCCACCGCGATGTCATGGACAAGATCGTCAGCCCGGTGGTACCGCAACCTGGCGCTTGGAAGCGTCCGCCGCGTCTCGCAGCTACCGGTGCGCGCAAGCCGACGCGTCGTTCGACTTCAATCAGCGAAACCGATGTGCTGAGTCCAGCGGATGAAGCCAAATCGTTACTTAGCGAAGGTAAATCAATTAATTACGAAATTAAACGCACTACTGACGCTCTCACTTTCATTTACAGCCGACATGTTGCGCGTTGAGACGCCCGACTTCAGCAAGCTCGAGACAATTTCGGAAGTGGGACTCGCCAGTCCGTTAAGCACCACCTCCGGCGCCACTTCGGTCGCCGCCGGCGAACAAGAGTCGTTGATGGACACAAGCGCTGGCGAGAATTCGACCACAATGCCGAGCGAGGATGGCTTAACGGCTGTCACTGCTGCCGCAAAGAGCAGCGCTAATGTCTCGACCAGCTCGACTGCCATTATGCCGCTAACAAAAATGCCGCATTTCCGTGCCGACGGCGTTAAGTACCAGTACGGCAATTACGATCGCTACGTGGGACTGCGCCACCTCAACGAGCTGGTGGATGTGCGTCTGCAGGTGTTTCAGCGCCACTTGGAGCTCTTCCAAAATAAAGACATACTGGATATCGGTTGCAATGTGGGCCATATGACCATCACAGTGGCGCGCAACTTTGCGCCCAAATCCATATTGGGCATCGATATTGATAGAAAGTTGGTGGCACGTGCGCGACACAATCTCGGCTTATATGTGCTTATACCGCCAGAGTCGGCGGTCAAACCGTCGACAAGCACGCCATTAAATAAAGCGTCGGATGCGGTCGCCGCCGCTTGTGTTAAAAAGGAAGAACAGAAAACTGCGTTGAAAGAAGAGAAGCCGACTACCGGCAGCGCTGTGGGCAAAATAAAGACAGAAACTGCCAGCACAAAAGACACTGCCAACGTCGGGGTTGACAAAGCAGCAGCCTCCACAGCTAACGCCAGCACAAAAAAGCCGAAAAAGACGCGTCGCCGCAAAAAGCGCGCGTCGTCACAACAACAGGCACAACAACAACATCAACAGCAGCAGCAACCACAATTCCATCACCACCATCATCATCATCACCACCACATGCATCACATGCACCATCATCATCACAATCATTACCAACAACAACAACTGCAAGCATTGCATGTACCTGCCACAGATTTATTTCCCGTGTCATTTCCACTGACATATGGTGGCATGCCAGCAGGCACAGCTGCCGCCGCCGTCAACGCGCACGACACCCATTCGCCCAGCGCGTCCACCAACACGCCTGGTCATGGCAGCAATGCCACACCGGCCAGCAGCGGCGGCGCCGCAAATCGTAAGCGCAAAAATGACTTTCCACGCAACGTGTTCTTTCGTCATCAGAACTATGTGTTGGAAGACGAGGCGCAGCTGGCCAACGACACGCAGCAATATGATCTCATACTGTGCTTATCGGTGACCAAGTGGATACACTTGAATTTCGGCGATGCCGGCCTGAAGATGGCCTTCAAGCGTATGTTCAACCAGCTGCGTCCAGGCGGCAAGCTGATACTGGAGGCGCAGAATTGGGCCAGCTACAAGAAAAAGAAGAATTTGACGGTAAGTGCGTTGCAAGTGCAAACAAATCGTTGCAGCAAGCTTTGCAATTATTGATTTTTACCGTTTTGTATAACTGAAGAATAACAACTTTCATTTTCTTTTACAGCCCGAAATTTACAACAACTACCGCAACATTGAGTTCTTTCCCAACAAATTTCACGAGTATTTACTCAGCTCTGAGGTCGGCTTCAGTCACAGCTACACGCTGGGTGTGCCGCGGCACTTAAGCAAAGGCTTTTGTCGTCCAATACAGGTATGTGTGTGCGTGTGTTTGTGTGCGCTTTGCATGCCATTTTAATTTACAAAGAATCGCACTTACTCAATGTTCTCCACTTGCAGTTGTATGCTAAAGGCGACTACACACCGAACCATGTACGCTGGAGTGATGCCTACTACCCACAGACACCGTTCGAAGCTTATCGTGGCATTTACGCCACAATGCCACCACGTCCTGCGGGTCTAGCCACGTATGCCATGTCATCGACACGCAGCCAGGCATACGATACGCCGCACTACACGGGCGGCACCTCCGGCCCGTATAGTTGCCGTCAAACACCCATGTACCAGCCCATCTACAATCCACTGGAGACCGATTCCTACTTACCCTCCTACGATATGGAATACCTAAATCACATGTATGTGTTTGCCTCACCGCTCTATCAGACCGTGTGGTCGCCACCCGCCAGCTTGCGTAACAGCTCCTCACACACACCCGTCTTCGGTAGCGTACGCGAGGCCGAATTGGATGGTGATGGGGGCGGCAGCGGTGGCGGCGGCAGTTATCATCGCCACGTCTATCCACCGAATGAAGATACATCATCGCCAAATGCGAATACCGGCGGCGCTTTCAGTTCGATACGCGATGCGGATACGGATGATTCGAATCAATTGCCGGCTGGTCGCATGCAACATGTGTATGCGACGAATTGTGGTGAGAGTTCGTCGTCGCCGCAGGTGCAGCACAACAATGATTCGGATGCGTTGGTGGAGGAGGGTCTGTCGTTGGACGATGAACAACAGCATGTGACGCAGCCGGTGGCGACTGCGGCTAGCGGCGGCAGTGCGTATGTCGTGAGCGCCAACAATGGCGGTGAGTTGCCAGGCGCGGGTGGTGGTGCTGCTCATGGACCGGAAGGCAGTCAGCATTACTGTGATTTAAATGATGCTTAAGATTATACTTTGTTTTTTGTTTTGGTCTAAATTCCGGCGTATGTTCCGCGTGGAATGTGTGCAGCAAGTGAGAATTGTATAATAGTTTTGAATTGAATGCGGCGGTTTTGCGCGTGAAATATGCGGTGCAGTAGACATTAGTTGGCAGCATGAGTAAGCCTAAGGCAAACGCCGCTTTAAAGACGCTTATGAGAAATATAGAAATATAGGAATTATGCATAATATTGGCAAACGAAGAAACACACAAGGTAAATAATCAAAAAAGTTGTTGTTGCTATTTCCGACTTGTTTTATTTGTTGCACGCTTGACGCGCTCGTGAAACATTTAACGAGTGTAACGACACGATTTTGTGCGATTTGTCGCAATTTCGAATAAGTGCTCGTATAGTCGAAAAAATATTTGACATTCGAAAAACATTTTGTATATTCGAATATCCGGAAAATGTTCGTATTTTCGAAGAAGTTTTCGTATATTCGAAATTTTGTTGGAAAAATGAGCGTATGTTCAAAAAAAAATGTTTGCATATTCGAAAATTATACATATTTTTGTATATTCGAAAATCATTCGTGAAATATTTAACGAGAATATCGACACAATTTTGTGCGATTTGTCGCATTTGCGAAAAACTGCTCGTTCATTCGAAAAAGTATTCGTATATTCGAAAAGCATTTTTTAATATTCGAAAATATTTGTTTCCATTCCCAAAAAAGTTCGTACTATTTTCGAAAAAATATTCGCATATTTGAAAAATGTTCGTATATTCGAAAATTATATTTTTGTTTATTCGAAAAGAATTTTGTAGATTCGAAATTTTTTTCATATATTCGTAAAAATGTTCGTATATACGAAAGTATTTTCGTATATTCGAAAGTATTTTCATATAATCGATAGTATTTTTGTATATTCGAAAATATATTCATATATTCGAAAAATGTTAATTTTTTCGAAAAAATATTCGTATAATTGAAAAATGTACGTATGTTCCAAAAATTTTTTTGTATATTCGAAAATAATATTTTTGTATATCCAAAACACATTTTGTATATTCGAAAACTCTATCGTATATTCGAAAATTTTTTCATATATTTGTCGAAATGTTCGTATTTTCGAAAGTATTTTCGTATATTCGAAAGTTTCTTCTGTATATTCGAAAATATTTTTGCATATTCGAGAATGTTTTTTCGACGTTTAAAAATACTTGAAAAGACGGCAGACAAGTTGATGCAAAAAAAGCAGTAAAAAAATCGTAAAAGTTTATAAAATATAAAAATATAGCGTTCTAATTAGTTTTAGCCAAAAAAGAAAGTCGTTATTAGTGTTAATTTAAATTAGTTATAATGTAGGCATATATAAACACATATATATATATTTGTTTGTACAGTCTTGTGTCATCCATAAGCCGTCTGGGCGCTACTTACTGCAAGTTTATCAATACATTTCGGTTTTTAGTATAAAATTTTAGCAAAATATTGTTTTCCAGTTAAAAAAAATATTGAGTAAAAATTGTTAAAACATAAATATATAAAAAAAAATGTAAATCCTTGTACTGCTATACAATTTTGTTGCAAATTTTTTACAGTTATGCCTTTTAGTTAATATTTCAAGAAGTAGCGCCGCTGCACGCTTACTGCACATGACTGTATTCGTAAAATATTACACTATTTAAGCATTATTTTTAGCAAAAATATATTAGCCTAGTGTTAAACTTACTTACAACTTATCGATTATAGTCATAATTATTTATATAAAGAACAAAAACAAAATATTTATATGTGACACATAAATATTTGTAGGTTTTATTTTTAGTATATATTTTTCGCATATTTATATACTGCAAACGCAAAGAGAAAATTAAGAATTAGCAACAAAAACAAAAAAAAACAACAACTTGCATATACGTAAATATATTTAGCAGGTATTTGTAGCAATTAATAAAACTAAGGAAAGCAAAAATCGCAGGAAAAACAATTTGCCAATCACCAGCAAGCTGGCCAAAGGCGCAGCAGCATTGCAGCTAGGCCTTAACTGTAGAAATGTGTGCATGTTTGGCTTTACAAACATTTCGAAGTTAAGTTTTTTCCTTTTAGAGAAGCGACAAGCACAAGTTAAACTTGCAAACAATTAAAATTTGAAGCGTTTTGAATTATTTTCGTAATGCCGCGTTGCTGCCGCTGCGCGCTGCGCCACAAACTTATGCGTAACGTAACAAAAACAAGGAAATATTAAGCTAAACACAGTTTAAATGTCTAATAACAAGCTTTTAGAAGAAGACGCAGACGTGAAAATAACAAAAAAAAAAAAATTAAATAAGAAATAAATATTTTTAACGCTTACAAAATGCTGCTGCTATCGTGTGTAGACTTGCGCGTATGTGTAGTAGTGTAGTGTTTCTTTCCGAGGCCAACTTATAAACCGTTAATTTTGTTTTTATTTTTAACTGTTAATTTTAATATTTTAACAAATGCGTCGCATAAATATTTGAGATAAAAAATGTTGTAAATCAAATGAAATCAAATCAAGCAAAAACATAAAAAAAAACAAGAAAAAAAGAAAAGTATGTATTAAATATTAGCGTGCATATTAATATAAAGTATAAATATTTAAAATATTTTACGCATATGAAAATGTAAAATGAATTAAATAACCCTTATGAAGAATATTAAAAAGTAAAAATGTAATAATATATATAAAAACTTAATGAGAAAGCATAAAATAAAAGTAAACAGTGAATTTTCGAATAAAACAAATGAGTTTCATATTCATATTGAAAAAAAGAAAAAAATATAGAAATGAAAAAATATACAGTGAGTATTCAAATAATGCAGATTTTACTTTTTCTTCACAGTTTTCATTCGATTTATGTACATACATACATATACATATGTATATATTTTTTAATATTTTTTTATTAAAAATATTTTTCTTTTAAAGTTTTAAATAATTTTTTTTCAATAAATTTTTTGATTAATACATAATATTTTTTTTAATAAATTGTTATTATTTTTATTGATTTATTTATTCATTATATTTATATTTCTTTTTATTTTTGATTAATGCATAATATTTTTTTTTATAAAATTTTGGTAAAAAAATATATACTTAATAAATTTTTAATAACTTTTTGATAAAAAATATTATTTTTTAAATAAATATTTTTTTTATTATTTTTTAAATAAATAATTTTTTTATTATTATTTTTTAAATAAATTATTTTTTTTTATTATTTTTTAAATAAATTATTTTTTTTTATTATTTTTTGTAATATTTTTTTATTTTTTTTTATTAAAAAAAATTATTAAAAATTTTATAAATTGTAATATTTTTTTTATCACATTTTCATAAATCTTTTCCCACTGTATTTGCCATATACTATCAAAAGCGCTATCTACTTCATATCTGATTACTAATTTACTTTCCATATCTTGTCTCTACCTGCCTGCATTGTCAGCGTTTATGCTATCTTTGGTTAGTCTTGTTTGGCTAGTGCCATATATTGCGTACGAAAATATAAACTTAGTGAAATTTGCCTATAATTACCTAACAGCGCGTGACTCATACGCCGTGGTGGTCCTCCTAATTAGTTTGAATTGTTGGTTTTGCGAAATTTTTTCTTTTAATATTTTATTTTCGGGAGAAAATTGCCTGCGCACGGCTAATGGCAAACTTTGTAATAAAAAATTTTGTAATTGTTAGCGATATAGCATATTATATAAGCTAAATTTTTTAGCGTGTATTGAAGCTATAAAGTGTATTCTCACTCGGAAGGAAACCGAACGTTTAAGGCGCTTCATTTGGGCTCTCATATGTTTTTAATCAGCTACAGGAAGAGAGGCGGTGAGTTAGAAAAAAACAAAAATGAATTAATTTTTACTTTATTTATTGAATTTTATATTTTTTCTGTCGCGAATTGAATATGAGAAATTATAAAAAATTAATAGCAGCTTTTTATTAAGTCAAAATAGATAAATAGTTTATTATTTTCTCACAGAATACAGTTTCTGTCAAAAAAATATTTTAAAAAATTCTGAAATGTTAAAAAAATTCTAAATTTTTAAAAATAAATTATAAAATAATTAAAATAAAATTGAAAATATTTTAATGATTAAAAATAATATATTTAAACATAAAAAATATTTTACAACATTCTGAAATGTTTAAAATAAATTTTAAAATATTAAAAAAAAAATTTTGAAATATTTAAATCAATTTTGTAAAACAATTTAAATATTACATTTTTTTAAGTGATTTAAATATTTCTTTAGTATTAATTTTAGTTTATTTACGTATCTTATTTAATGAATTCCACAAAAAGTATCATCTGATCAATATTTAGTAAAAAAAATATTTAAATAAATCATAAAATATTGAAAATAAATTTTAAAATATTTAAATATTTTTTTCAAATATTGAAATATTTTTTTAAATGCTTTAAATATATCTTAAGTATTAATTTTATTTATTTACATATCTAATTAATCAATTTCACAAAAGGTACCATCTAATCAATATTCAGCCGTGAAATACATAACAAATTTTTTCAGTCCGGGTCAAATTTGATGTACAATTTTTTTATACTTTTGAATTTTTTTATATAATTTTTAAATTTAATTTTTTTTGAATTTTTTAATTTTTTTTTAATTTATTTATTTTTTTAATTTAATTTAATTTTTTTTTTGTTTAATTTAATATATATATATATTTTTTTTATTTAATATACTTTTGTTTTTCATTTAATTCCTTTTTAAACATTTTATAAATTTTAAATTTGAAAGCTAGACTCCAGCTGGCAATGCTGTCCCCACTGCACTGAACCCAAATGACATATACTGTCAAAGCTATTTTGTATATTTATTTACACAGCTGAATGTATGTACGTATGCTTTTGCAAAGCTATCGCCAGCCGGCGAATTTCAGTGCAAAAAGTACGCGAAAACAGACATAAAAGCGATACAAATCTAAACTTAAGCAATAAAGTAACTTGATTTATGAATTAAGTGTGAGAAAAAGTTTGCTGAAACTAAACAAAATAAATAAAGACGAGTGTGTGCGATTGTATGCGGCTGGAAATTGTCTCCTAACACGGAAGTCGGTATAAAATTAGTGTTGTGTCGCCAATTATTGTTGTGATGGGATTAAGAAAAATAATAGTACATATGCACATAAATATATACATATGTATCATGTACACATATACATATACATATACATATATGCTCATGTACTTATATTGATATACCACCTTATGATTAAAATAATTTTAATACTTTAACTAAGTTCATGCGATAATTGAGCTTTGGCGCTGCGAAGCCTGTGATAAGCCACGCCAAAAGGCGTAACACAAGACTAAGGCAATGCATAAAAGTTGTAAAAACCTAAGTCAATTTGCTATAGCATATAAAATTCTTAGTGTATAATTCTGATTACATGCGATATCGGCATGGGCTCAGCTGATGACGTCAAATGTTAAACGCTAAAGTCGGCTTTCGGAAACATGAAATAAATCGTAAATGATCGCAATCGTAATTTACTTGAACGCGGCATTTAATTTGCTGACAGTAAAATCTCGTAAAAATAATCTAATCAAAATCGCTGCTATCTAAGTAGATACATATGTTCGCTCACACACTATAATAAAAACGCCTCTTTTATAAACTTTCTACATGAGCATATATCGGAAATATTTATACATGTATTTGTATGATATACATATGTATGTATGTACATATTTTTTTTGCTCTACGATCGTCTATCATATTTGTCGCTCTTCTTCCATTGTAAGTGGTTAGTTTGAAATTTTTCAAAAGAACGTCTGCATATTTTGTCGCTTCTTGTCTCTTAAATATTACGTATACCTATGTATGTATGTATGTATATGTAGGTTTCTAATCACTAAAGCATATACTTAATTGATAGCGCTCGCCATATTATTTCAATGCCAGGCTTTCAGGGTCTTTTCGTTTCAAATTCATTTTTGTCAAAAGACACTACTCTTCTCTTTTTTTTAGTGTATATAAAGATTAAGCCCGTGCAGGAAGACCTTAAAGTAGTGTCTCATCGCTTTTTCTTTAGTGTATATAGCGATTGAGGCCCTTTAGGCAGACCAGAAGTACAATCTCTGTTTCTTTCGATCAATATTTTATTTTATGTTTAATGTGTTTTACTCATTACAAATCTCTGCTTTCAGATTTTTCTTTCTTTTGCTAACAATTATGACAGTAGAGACGGTTTTCTGGAACTCGGACTGACACAGGTTTACAATGTATATCTAAGTAGTTTTCTCATCATATTGAACTATTTGGTTCAAATTTGGAACTTATTGTAGAATAAATTTCTTAGGTTACCTGGGTTTCGTCCAGGATTTTTTTTTACTTTAAAAAATTAAATATTTTAAATTTTTTTGCATTATTTCAAACATATATTTTGAAAAGATTTTGAAAAGTTTTCAAAGAAAATTTTACAAAAGTCTGCCATTACGACGTCATTTCCGGTCCTTAAAAAAAAGGTGTCCCACGTGTCTTGCCTTTAAACGGAAGTTTTTTTTTGGCTACTCAGAGGATATTTGGTATGAAACCGGAAGTCGTGAGCCACTTGAGCCATATGTGAAAGAATAGTTTCTGGCCACTTCCAAGTGAATGGCGCTCAGTGAACTTTTCTCACTTGCATTAATTTCTGGCTCCATTCTCTTCTACGCCAATAAGAAAAGAAGGCATTGGACTTGGACGAAAGAAAATCAATGAAAGTAAAAATGGTTTTTTTGATAGAGGCTTTTACGAAAAAATTCAAATTTTGGTGAACTCGATTTGACCTTGTGGTTTTTTGCTCTCTGTAGAATAGAACGCAACAGATGCACTCAATTGCAAAGTTCATCTTGCAGGAGTTCTTATCCAATAGGCATTCATGCACTAAGTTTTATGGTGGAGGGTGTGTTGCATCCAGGCACTTTTTCCTCTATTATCCAGCCTTTGTAAGAGTGAAGTTGATTGAAACATATCGATAATATTACATTCGGCGAACCAGAAAATGAAGCCGAAATTGATATTAGCCTTCTCAAGAAATTTGGGACAGTCGCAAAGCGCTTTGTCGATCTGTAACGGTTCTATGATCCAGTATATAACAGTTTATAGGACTGGCGTTCTAGGCTGTCCAAGTCAGATTCTTCTTCTGATCGACCTTTTAACCTAACCTAACCTCTATTCTGTAAGCTATGTAAAAATTCACTTAAAATTATGAAACACTTATTTTATAGAATTTCTTTTCCCGGAAAAATTTCCTACTGGGTCTTAACTACTAGTACCTTATATCTTTTTACTGATCACTTTCCTTTGATCTTGCCAGTTAATGTGCGTTTGTATATAAGTAAGAAAGTATATCACAGATAAATTAATTTTGGACCAAATTCTGAAATCTAAATGTACAGACTCTCGTATATGCATACATACAAACATATTTATATAGGTATTATTAATATGTATGTATTTCGCTAAAAAAATAACTCACAACATTATAAGTATATACCATTTAGGCATTTCAGTCCATTTCGGCACTCAGTCAATCCCGTCGTGCGCGAGCAAGTCAATCAGCCATTTATTTATGAGTGGACAAACCACAGCGGTCAGACAAACACGAAGTCACTCAGTTTTCCAGACACAAACCAAGCTCATAAATATTCATATATATGTAAGTGCATACATACATAATGCATGAATACATATGTACACCTATGTATATAGGCAGACTTAAATACATAGATATTTTTATAAATTTTCAAATTGTGCGACCACATGAGCACCACGCGCTGAAGCTGTGCTCCCAGTCACTTGTGAACTCATCGAGTTACAACTTCGTTTGATGTGAAGGCGTCGCGTCGCAGCTTTTACCTTCGAGGCTTCACTATAACTTGTTGCTGTAGTTATTTGCGTTTTGCGTGGAGTTCGAAAAGCCGTGCTTTCGGCTGACGTCAAGGCAAACGCTCACATACATACGCATGTATATGTAAATATGTAGTGGAAAGAGTCGAGAAGTCGGTTTGAAAGTGTAGCGCTTTGCTGCGAGGTGAAGCTCAAAATTCGACTTTGCAGTAGTTATTCGATATCGGCGTTAAGCGTTAGTGTGGCAAGTGAACGTGTGAATCACTCTTTGATAGTGATTTGGTGTGTAAAGTGGCGAAAATAATATTTGAAAGCACTTTCTTTGTTATTTGCGCGTATAAAAAGCGTTCGAGTCAATGTACGCTCGGTTTTAAATAATTTTTAAGCGAAACAATTAAAGTGAAGCAAGTGTTGTTGTAGCAAAAATCGATTTTTTTTTTTTCAAATTTAGAGTGTAAAGTGTTTAAAGTTGCGCAGTGCAGTGTCAAAACGCCAAAATAAGCTTACAGTATCCTCGTGAAACCTGGAAAGTAACACATCTCGTGTCATTACTTCCAAAATGTGGCAAATTACTTGAACACAAAAAGCTCTAAATTCCACAAAAACAAGCAAATAAGCAACAAGTTGTTTAAAACAACAAAGCAGACAACATTTATTATTTTTTTCTTTGCTAAACACAGCTTAGTGTTCAAAGCAATTGTGCGCGCGCTCAAAACCGCTTTTCGCAACTTCGCTCAACTCTCCCATAAAACAGCGCTCAAATCGGCGCATAAACATCACTCAACAACAACAACAACCGAGCGGTGCCACATAGTGCCACAGTGTGCTGGTTTGGTGCTACACTCCGCTTTTCGCATCTGGCGTTTGGCATTATTTAGCTGATTTCTATAGCAGTTTTCCTCATGTAAGTTGTACTTTGAACAAACGAGACGTTTATGCCAATTAGTTTTTAAGTTTTGCTTGTTTTTGTTATTGACTTTCATAGAAAATTATATATAATTATATTAGCTTGTGTATTGATCGCGCTTTTCACGCTAAACGCATTTATAATGACGCTTTAATAATATTTCCAGTAAAAGCAAGTCGTAGCAATTTAATGAGAAACCCGAGAGAATGGATTGCTTTTCATTACATACTTGTGTTTTGTAAAGCGGTTTTACATAATCTATGATTATCATCAAATTTAAGTGAATGAAATGTTTCGTAAATTCTATGAAAATAGTAAGGAGGATCCCAATTCTGACAGAACCGATTTATTAGAACCCCCATGTGTTTCGTTCCCACGACAGTCGTGTCTAAGTAATCGGAATGAACCCGGATTTCTATCGAGACAAGCACTGAAAACTCTAAACCATGCTTCGAAAATACTTCATGAATGTTTTCTGAAATAAATTTTTTTCGTAAATACTATGAAAAAATTAAGGAGTATCTCAATTATGTAGGAATCGGATCTCTAGTACTCGTTGTGATCCATTCCCATGACAGTCGTGTCTAAGTAATCGAAATGAACCCGGATTTCTATCGAGACAAGGACTGTCAAGTCAGCACTATACCTGAAAATTGCTGCAGGGATGTTTTATGCCGCTACAAAAACAACAACATCCCCTAGATATTTTTAAGAATTAAAGTCGTGTGAAGTATTTGCCAATATATGTTCTAAACTTGCTATATCTTGAACAAAAAACCCATTATTTTGGATATACGGGAAGTGAGGGAACCAATAAACCAATTTCGCTTTTTTATTGCCTTTAAATCCTACAGTAAATGTGACCCTTGACTACACTAAGATACCTCAGATATTTGACGCTATATAGTAAAAAAATAAGTCGGAAACGCTGAGATTCTAGAAATCGATATTTATTGCATTTAGGAAGTTACGAACCGATTTCGACCATTTCATTTCAGAATTGTCACAATACAGAATCGTTATTTACGCTACGGACATATTGCGATATCGTTTTTTGTACCACATATAAACGAAAGTGTGCATGGTTCTGACAACAATGTCAGCCTCTAAAGCAGAATATCTCTTGCCAACAGGTGCTACTTCGGACTAAGTAGGTAATTGAGAAGTAAAGTCCTCCTCCTAGACGAACAAAGACCAAACTCTATAAGTCAGTGGGTATAATGACCCATTCTAAAACATGGTGCAGAGGCATGGACGATGACAACATCTGATAAGTCGACGTTACGAGTTTTCGAGAAAAAGGTTCGGAAGATTTATGGTTCCCATTCGATGGAACAATGAGCTGTACGAGATCTACTATTGACTGCCCTGACGGAAATGTTTGTTTTCGAATTTGTGTCAACTTTTGTCAGTGTATTCAGTAAGTTTTGCCATTTCAACATCTCGTGTTTCTTTATGGTACAATGCTGTGAAATTATTCACGATTATTACGCAAATTCACGTTCTCCGGAAAATGCGGAAATCAACTTGCGTCAATAAACGAAATTGCTGCTTTTAGGGTGAGTCAAGTTCTTGTGTGGTTAAGGAAACGCAATTGCATTACCAAGAGTTTACCGTTTGATGCGGATTGTGGTATAACCGCACTATCGCGCGGTATTACTTCTGAAATGAGGCAGGAAGTGTCGTTACCGTCAATAGCGTGCGTCATAATATGATATTTATCGTCATTTTTACCCGGAGTTTGATGATATCGACAAGAACATGTTCTCTATTTCCAACAATACGTTAAACTGCCTTATGTTTCAAGTCAAAACGTGTAAACATTGCATGCAAAGTTTGGCGACTCATTGATTTCGAGAAATGACGCGGTCAAAAGGCCGCCAAAGTCATGTGATTTAACGACTCTAGATTATTTTTTACGGAGTACGACTAGTTATGAGCAAAAAATAGTAAGAGATTGTTCATAATTTTTAAATTCTTAATTTGTCCTTCAAAATCTATGTCGTCCGTCTCAAAGTAATCCACCATGGCCCCAATACAGTTGTGCCAACTTTTTTCGGATCCTCGGAACAGTTGTTAAAGTCAATTTCCGGAATAGCCTTCAATGCGAGTAGAGAATCATGTTTATGGTCTTCAATTGCCTCAAAACGGGTTTCCCGGAGCGGTCGTTTGAGTTGGCTGAATAGCTAGAAGTCTCATGGAGACACGATATTAGTTGAAAATTTGGCGAAAAACTAATGAAGATTCGAAGCAGTATGCTACGGTGCATTATCATAGTGTAAAAACCAAGAGTGGACGGCCCATAATACCGGCCTTTTTTAACGAATAGTTCCGCGCAAACGACGCAAACGACGCATAATACTCAAATAGTATAACGATGAGCTGTACGAGATATACGACGACATTGACATAGTTCAGCGAATTAAAAGACAGCGGCTACACTGGCTAGGTCATGTTGTCTGGATGGATGAAAACACTCCAGCTCTGAAAGTATTCGACGCAGTGCCCGCCGCGGGAAGCAGAGGAAGAGGAAGACCTCCACTCCGGTGGAAGGACCAAGTGGAGAAGGACCTGGCCTCGCTTGGAATATCCAATTGGCGCCACGTAGCAAAGCGAAGAAACGACTGGCGCACTGTTGTTGACTCGGCTATAATCGCGTAAGCGGTGTCTACGCCAGTAAAGAAGAAGAAGAAGAAGAGTATTCCTTTTTGAGGGTCGGAAAGAATTCGGAGTGCACCACAACTCGATAAGTGAAGTACACTTTCAACATAACCTTGATTTTTCATCTGCTTTGACGTGGTTTTTTCGGCTTCGGCTAACCTTTGTCACGATATTTGGTCGATTGATCGGCTGTTTCCAGGTCGTACACATTGATCCAAGACTCATCGCCAATAATAATACGTTTCATGACATCCTGGTAGTCGGAAAGCATTGTTTCACAGACGTTAACGCGACGCTGTTTTTCGAAAAAAATAATAGTTTTGGAATCAATCGTGCTTTTACTTTTTAGGCCGAAATGATCTTTCAAAATGGTTTTCACTGATCCTTTGGATATTCCTACGTTGCCTGACTCTGATTGTTAATTGTCGATCCTCTAGCAACAACTCCTTTATTTGATTGACGTGTTGATCAACGGTTGGATATCTATTTAAGGTTTTAAAAACAACCGTTAGACCAACAAAACTATTTTACCCGTGCAATATGTTGCCAGAATATGAAAATTACTTCAAAGCTATTTTTGAGCAAATACATAAATACTCGTATATGATTTATACATACATACATATCAACATACAAATGCGTACGTCAACATGAAATTTGACTCAGCTGTAGACGGAAGCATATATTTTTTTAAAAATTTCGAAAAATAAATAAATAAACATATATACAAATTAATGTACATACATACTATACATTTATGTATTTGTATATTTGTATATTTGCAGCCACAATCACAAGGCATTAACCTGGTCCACACTCCACTGATTTTATTTATAAGCCCCTTCGCCCACAGTTTTCTATCAAAATGTCTTATTATAATTTTTTTTTACATAAGCTTTTGTTTGTTATTTCTTCTCTTTTCTTTGTACATTATTTGCTTATTAATTTTTATTTTATTTATGCACGCATATTTGTCTCTTTACTCAGCCTCGTTGATTTCTCTCTGCACTAATGCCTTTATTTATTTATTTAATTTATTATTCGCGCCATTGGAATTGAATGCTTAGTTGCTATAAATTGCGCTCACGTTTTTAGCAGACCCGGTAGGAAAAATTGAGTGTGTTTGAAAGCATTGCTGGCATAAGACATTTTTGGAGTAAAATGGCTGTGATATTATTAACATAGGAAATTTTTTTACAAAAACAAAATAGAAAAAATAAAATAAAATAAAAATTATAAAAAATAAAATAAAAATAAAATAGAAAACTGTAAGGCAAAGACCTCCCCGTCATATTAAAGAATAAAAAAAATTTAAAAAAATTTAAAAATTAAAAAAAAAAATTAAAAAAAAAATTTTTTTTAAAATTTAAAAAAATTAGAAAAAAAAATTAAAAAAAAAATAGAAAGCAAAAACCTCCCCGTCATATTGAAGATACTCTTCCTACTCTGCTTAGCAATAAGTACATAATTCAACAAATTATCGTATTTCTTTCAAATATTTTTTTAGTGTAGAAATTGATGTTCATAAGTCCACACGCGACGTGCTTGCTGTACAAAGTATTGCTGTGCGATTAAAACTAGTGCCAACTAACACACCCACATTTATATCAATTACATTTTACTTGTGGTAAATTATAAATTATTCCAAAAATGTGACCATCAAAAATTCCGTTAGTCATGCAGTAATCGACTGCTTAATAATGATTGGGTGAGTGTTAGTTGCATTGTTCTTGCACCGACTGTGATCGACCCACTAGACAGTTTAGTAAATATGGCAGGGCTTGCTTCTTCTATTGACAATGGGTAGACGAGGGTCACGCCTCTATATGATTTGGCTGAATTCTCAAATATTGAGAAGTGTAAGCTTTCTATAAATATTTTATAAACATACAAAGTTACCTGCAATATATAATATGTATGTATGTAAATATGGAACCATAGACTCTTGATCTTTGCGTTAATTTGTTCATGAACCCGTGGCACGTGCCATTTCGTCTTTTTCTGTGATTACCTTGAATCATAAATAAATAATCTCATCAATGACTGTGTGAGCATGAAAATGTATAAAAATATAACTTAAGCTGGGAGACTTACCAAGTAAATGTGGTTTCGAAGTAGTTCAAAATGTACTAGTCCGTTTTTAGTACTTATTATTGACATTAGTAATTTGCTGTGAAAAAATTCAAGTTGTATTATTGCATATTACATATTATTATAACTATTATAAACTAGTTACCAACTAGTCCGAACAAATATAGTTCAATTTGACGAACTCCTTTAAACATATTACGAAGAATAATAACGTTAACAAAATTTAAGGAAGATTATTGCATATCACATATTATTAAAATAATTAGAAACTATGTAGTTACCAACTAGACTGAAAAAATATAGGTTAGTTTTTGTATAGTATTATAGTTTGACGAACTCGTTTAATTATATTACCTACAATAATTACGTAAACAAAGTTCCAGTTATATTTTTGAATGTTACATACATTACAACTATTAGATACTGGTTACCAACTAGCCCGAAAAAATACAATTTAATTTTACGGAAACGTTTAATTATATTACGTATACAAATTTCTAGTAATATTATTGTATATTACGCATTATTATAACTATTAGAAACTAGTTACAAACTAGTTCAAACTAGTCCGAAAAAATATAGTTTCCTTTTAGGTTTAATAATTACAGAAATAACGAAAATTTTCAGAACTTTGAATTTTTATATTATAAACAATTGTACCAATTCAAACTTGTTAGAAACTAGTCCGAAATGTAAAGGGTGATTTTTTAAGAGCTTGATAACTTTTTAAAAAAAAAAAACGCATAAAATTTGCAAAATCTCATCGGTTCTTTATTTGAAACGTTAGATTGGTTCATGACATTTACTTTTTGAAGATAATTTCATTTAAATGTTGACCGCGGCTGCGTCTTAGGTGGTCCATTCGGAAAGTCCAATTTTGGGCAACTTTTTCGAGCATTTCGGCCGGAATAGCCCGAATTTCTTCGGAAATGTTGTCTTCCAAAGCTGGAATAGTTGCTGGCTTATTTCTGTAGACTTTAGACTTGACGTAGCCCCACAAAAAATAGTCTAAAGGCGTTAAATCGCATGATCTTGGTGGCCAACTTACGGGTCCATTTCTTGAGATGAATTGTTGTCCGAAGTTTTCCCTCAAAATGGCCATAGAATCGCGAGCTGTGTGGCATGTAGCGCCATCTTGTTGAAACCACATGTCAACCAAGTTCAGTTCTTCCATTTTTGGCAACAAAAAGTTTGTTAGCATCGAACGATAGCGATCGCCATTCACCGTAACGTTGCGTCCAACAGCATCTTTGAAAAAATACGGTCCAATGATTCCACCAGCGTACAAACCACACCAAACAGTGCATTTTTCGGGATGCATGGGCAGTTCTTGAACGGCTTCTGGTTGCTCTTCACCCCAAATGCGGCAATTTTGCTTATTTACGTAGCCATTCAACCAGAAATGAGCCTCATCGCTCATCGGACGTAAAGCGCGAAACACATTTCGAACCGAACACTGATTTTGGTAATAAAATTCAATGATTTGCAAGCGTTGCTCGTTAGTAAGTCTATTCATGATGAAATGTCAAAGCATACTGAGCATCTTTCTCTTTGACACCATGTCTGACATCCCACGTGATCTGTCAAATACTACTGCATGAAAATCCTAACCTCAAAAAAATCACCCGTTACTAGTTCTTATGGACAAAAAATGCTTACAATTCAAATTTAGATTTTTAAATAAATATGATAATATTTTTCATCGATTTTTTATAGAAAAAATTTAAAAATGTTTAAATAGAAAGAATGAAAAAAAATTAATTGGAGTAAAACAAGCAAATCAGAGTTGCCTACTGCTCCCACATGTATGTATGTATGTATATATCCATGACTGTGTAATATTTTTCATTACAAAACAAAAAAAAAACAATGGAAACTAACGCACACCTCATTTATAAAAACGCTATTGTCACTGGGCGCGTCAGTGTTTCAGTACAAAAGTTGACAAAACAAATTTAAGACTCTCTAATAAGAATAAAAAAGTTCATCGCTTTTGTCGCATACTCAGATATTGCAATATCAATATTTACTGATAACGTTGGCAGCTTTTTGGGTGCGTTATTTTCCCCTACCTACCCAATCTCTCCATATTTACATGTGTATATGTCTTGTTTTGATTGCTTGTTATTTAGTTTGCTGATATGACACTTTATGACTCCACCTGTCATAAAATCATTTCGCTAATGTCTTTCCAACATGTTTAGGTGATTTTTTCAGTAGACGACGCGCTTTGATTTTGGAACAACAGATTTTGCAGCAAAATAACCTTAAACTTGCCTTGCAGAGTCGAGATTTTATTACTTTTTTATTATGCTTTACCAAATATTCTATTATTATTTAATTAGCAAACAGTTGCCGCATAAATATATGTATGTATATATAAATTGTCGCTTCACACTACTGGCTGTCGCGTCACACCATACACTCACCTTGCTAACCGTTTCTTTTGAATTTTGATTACTTTGCGCACGCTATTTTTCAATTTACGCTCTTCGCTTACGTCACATTCTTCTTTTATTTCTATGCTGTCTTCGAACACTCCCTCGCCATTTCCGTTTTCGACGCTTAACAGCTGCTCAGTCAGTTAGCGCGCTTAGTTTTAATTACTCTCCCGCAAACAGCAAAAAGTAATAAAAAAAAACCGTTGCAAAGAATTAGAAACTAACGAAAGAAACAAGGAAAGAGTAATCAGAATAAAAAAGTACAAAAGTCTAAGTTCGTTCGGTTGCGAGTGAGTGGTTTAAAGCCATGACTTATTGTAGCGGAGTACTAAAAGAAAACAGGTTTCAGCAACATAAACGGCATATCTAAATTTTTGCTGTACCACAGGTGGCGCTGAGCTCAATAAGTTTGGAAGAATAATAGTTTTAACATATCGGGTTCAAATGCGGTATAAATTTCACCGATTACAAGATGAGCATTCTTTGACTAACATTTGGTTCGAGAAATCTTCTATAGAACCAATATTAGCTACTGACATGATATCCGAAAGTTTTGAGAAAATACAATAAGCTGAAGTCAAAAAAAAGGCTTTCATTTGAAATTGGCATCCCCATATGTGGACTATGGACTAATTATTTATTGACTAAGTTCGGTGTAGTATCAAGCTACTTCCATATTTAACTTTTCTGGTTGCCAGGGTGCAACCTTACCCAAATTCCACGACAATAAGAACGAGCAGGTGTTCGCCTGTCCACTCTGGCGCTGGATCGTGGGAGCTCAGTAACAAGCGCTGGTCAGCAAACAGCACTTGTAGGGTTTGAGAAAGGCTTCGGTTTGAGAAAAGCTTCGAGCGCAGAGTGGAACGCAAAAGGCAAGGTTCACATGACCACAATGATAGGTGTCCTAACTGAACCCTGTCGCATTGGCATTCAGGTGGTGAGGCTAACATTTTAGAAGACGCAACTTCTCAAAGTTGTAGGGAGGAAGATGAGGTGGAAGTATCTTGACACTTTCTCCGTCACTGCCAAGCTTTCTCCAGACTACGGTTGAAGCATCTTGGTTGCCATACTTACTACGAACCCGGTGACTTGGTTGGAGTTGATATTAGTCAGCTCAATCAATTTGTGGCTGGCTCTAGGCACTTTGCAGATATACGACGGATCCTTTTTATCCATACTTAGGAGTTCTGGACAGCACAACGGACAAGCGATTCGAGCACTCCAAGTGGGATTATTTGTGGTCTCACGAATATCAGCCTATTTAACCAACCTTACCTAACCTTGCTCGAATTTCTTCAAATTCTAAAAAAATATATTAAGGGTTTCTGAACATGTCAGTGAATGACTTAACGTATATATCTAAGCTTGGTCATTACCATTGACTTAACTTGTCTGATGCCCTGCAACAATGGAGCATGTCTTGTGAACTTGGCAAGACTACGCTCTAAGCATCTGGGGTTCCCACGGTATGATACACTGGAGGAAGTATCGATAATGAGGCCGCAGAGTCTGTTAAAATTCGCGTACTAGATTAACCTAACACAATTTAACTGTTCTTTTTCACAAGCAGCTGGAGTGAGACAAGCCACTTAGCGAAACAACCAGCGAAATACCTAACGCTTTCGTGTGTTGGGTACAAGTAACGAAAGTCTAAATATAAATATGAAACCAGAATCGGTAAAGAAGCTATCAACGCACACACACACACACAGAAAACAAGAAGAATGACTTCAGACACACAAGACAAAGTGTAGTTAGAAGTATAACAGTAACAACGCAAATGAAACCAAGCAAACAGCTGAGCAAAAAAAAAAACAAACAACAACAAAAACAAAAACACGTAAATTGGCTAACTTAAAAACCGTTAGTTTGTGGTGAGCCATTTAAATTTATTTATATTTTTTTGTAACTATAGTATACAACATATGTATGTATATTTATGCATATGTGTTTGTATATATGTATATATATATTTTTATTTTTATATTTTTTTTTTTGATATTTACAACTTGATTGGCAACCCCTGCATTTACTACGATTATTTTATTTATTTACTGAATATTGCCTTTCGGCTTTCCTATTTGCTGTAAGCCACTCGTCGTTGTCGTTTTTGGTTATCAGTGCTCTAATTGTTGTTGTGTTGTTGTTGTCATACATACACTCTGTTGTTATCGCTATGTGTGCCCAAATGTACTCGCTGTCTTGTCGCTCGCTTTATCAACTCGCTGTTGTGCGCAAACACCGGCACTGAAGCGACAACAACAACAACGCTACCACCGACGCGCCAACACCGCACCGACCTTCACCTCGCATGCCCTCGGGCGCTGCTCCACTTTGCTCAACGCTCGTCGCTTGCCATTTTTTCGAGTTGGCCATTTTCATTTCGTTAACATACAAAAACAAATGTGCGAGCACTTCGCCAACACCAGCCAACTTCGTGTGTCTGCGTATTGTTGACTCGCCAACTCGCTTTTAACCGTTTTTAAGCGTTTAGTTAATATTATTAACCAAAGTGACGTTGGCGTGTGCGGTTCTGTGCTCAGCCGTGGCATACAAGTGGCAGGTGGTAGGCCAGTTAGTCAGTGTTTCGTTGTTTTTGGTCAAAACAACAATTTCTGCAAGTCAAAGTGTGTGTGTAAATCGTAGTACAACGTGTTGTTGTTATTGTTGCTTTAGAGTAATAAATAAAGCATTGATTAGTGTATGGTGGCACGCAGAACCGGAGGTGAGTGTGAGTGCGCTCCATCGCTCTCTCACTCGCAGTCTTGCCTTCGACGCGCTCACACTCACTCACGGCCGCGCGCAGTCGGTGCCACGGGGCGGATGTGTAACCAAATACTATAATTTAGTAATAACAATTACGCGCTGGCGTTTGTATCAGGCAGCGGCGGGCGTGTAAAGTGTCAACGCTTGGGTATTTGCGGTGTGCCTTCGTTCTGCGCTCCACCTGAAGTCGGTCGGTTAACTGTGTACTTGTAAAAACAAAGTGTGCGGCTACACTCGCGCTCCTACAAGTGTGTGTCCAAATGAAAATTCAGAAACTAAAAAAAAATCCGATTTGTTTGTCAACCTTCAAAGTGGGCTAATGCCTGCTTGCGCTAGAGCGCTCGAGTGCTCGAGTTTCAGGCCAATGTGAAGGCCCACAAACATAAATTGGAGCAGAGCTGGCATTCCACGAGTGTTTTTCTGTTTTTTTTTTTTTAATTTTTTTTTGTAATCAGTGTGTTTTTACCAACTCATCAAGCTGAGCTCCTCATTTGTGCCACGAATGTGCCGGTGTGCCGTGTAACAAAGAAATTTCGCAGTCTAAGCAAGTAGCGGCTGCTCAATTAAAAGAAAGTTGTTGCCCGCAAGAAAGGCGAAATGCACGAAGCAGCAAACAGTTGTGTGAAAATATAAGTAATGGCAATATTAGCGAGAAATGCGACGTAGAAAGTGCAAAAGAAAAAATTTTAAAGCAAAAGCTTCCAAAGAAGTGCAAAATGAGGAAGAAATCAAAGCTACAAAGTAAACAAGTAAAATATTGATTACATTAAAATTTTTAGACAAAATAAACAATATAGAAAAAGCAAACAAAGGAAAGTGTACAATAAGCACAAAGTGCCGCAGACAAGAGAAGTGTATGCACATAACTGGAAATATGGAAGTAATAAACAGAATTAAATGAATATGCATAAATAATCGTGCTTAAGTCGTGTTAAGACTCAGCTACACAATATTAACATAAAAGCCAAAAATGTGTTCTTTTTGTTGCTTTTCCAACACTTTGCTATAAATAATTGTCAAATTCTTAATATCTGAGCTCACAAACGTGTTTTTCCGCACAATAACACGCAAAATTAAATGATTTTCTCAAAATTACGCAAATTCGAGTTCGGCTGTTTTGTCTTGCGGGCACAGTTTGGCGTGTGTTTACGGCTTAGTGTTGCAAAACAAGAAACCAAAGTTTATGGTGACATGTTTTAAGCGACAATAATTGAAACAAAGTGGGCGCTGGCACGTTTTGTACGCAAAAATCTGGCCAGCAGCTGTAAACATTGAATTTAAAAAATTAAAAAAAGAAATTAATTTAAAAAATACAAATAGCTGCATAATGAGACGTGAAAAATGGGTTCAACAGCTGCTGTGTTGATTTCAGAATTTTCGGAAGAGTTTATTGCATACATAAAGGGTGTTTAACTAGGCTTGAATTGAAATTTTTTAGTAGCAAAAAGGGTATTTCAATTGGCGGGTGCCGAGCTAATTTGAAAAGCTTAAATATTTTTTTTAATACAAAAAAAATGTTTAGGAGCAAAAAGGGTGTTTCACTCGTGCTAATTTTGAAAATCTAAAAATATATATTTTTTAATATAATTTTAAAAAGCTTAAAATATTTTTTAGTATCAAAAAGGGTGTTTCACTTAACGCGTGCTGTGTTATTCTTGAAAATTTTAATTATTTTTATTTAGTACTAAAACGGGTGTTTCACTTGGTTTATGTCGTGCTAATTTTGAAAATCTAAAATATTTTTTTTAATATAATTTTAAAAAGCTTAAAATATTTTTGTAGTATCAATTTTTTATTTAGTACCATAAAGGGTGTTTCACTTGGCGCATACCTTGCTCTTTTCCAAAAGCTTAAAATATTTTTTTATTTTTATTTTAGTTTTAGTACCATCCCTTCAGTACTATTTCCATTTTTTGTATTGAAGCTCCGAAGACCTTTTATAAAGATTAGTCTGCGTCAAAAAAGCGCTTAATTTTTTTATACCATCCGAAATGGCGAAAGAAAAAATACTTCATAAAATTACAAAAGAAAAAATTCTATTAAAGTTTGAGCTCTTAAAGGGATGTTCTATTCTAGTCTAGAAAGAAAAAAATCGATTTTTTTTTTATATTTTAAATTTTTTATCAAGAATATGTCTACCATCGCGTGTTTTTCAAACTTTAAATTATTTTCGGAGATATACTATGTACACAGACCTCTTGCTGACCCGACATCCAAACTGCTTCGGCTGTAATTAAAACTTGAGACCCGTTTTTTTTATCGAAACTGTCCTCTTTCAAAACGTTACCGCCTTTGAAAACACCGTTTTGAGAAAAATGCGTTCAAAATTTGGAATGTACTTTTAAGCTCTCTGAAACATCTTTTCAAATTTGCGTGTAACTTCGAAAATATGCATCGGAACGATATGAAGTTTTCTGTGTATATTCTTAAATACACATATGTACAGCAAATAAAATTAAAATAAAATCGATTTTTGAAAAATCTAACTTTATATACATACATTTCAATTATTATTCCTTCCCTCCCCCTTAAATCTTCAAAATAAAAAGTTTTCCCTTTATAGTAAACTCAAATCTGTTTTAATAAATTTTTTATATTTTTTTATATTTTTATATTTTTATTTTTTTATTATTTTTTTTTTATATTTTTTTTTTATATTTTTTTATTTTTATTTTTTTTATATTTTTTTATTTTTTTATTATTATTATTTTTTTTATTAAACACTATTAAAAATAAAATATTCGAAACTTTATATAAATATTTCCCACATATTTGACACCCACTGTATGCACGTACTTTTACCTTCGGCTCAGCCACTTGTTGCACAGCAGCAACCATTTGTTTGTTTGCCCACATTTACACACTCGCAATTGACAATATTTGCTTCGTGTTGATTGCACATGTTTGTACATGTAACGACAAGCAGCCGAGCACGTGTGTGTTCTAAGCGAAATGAAAATGATTAAGCGAAGAAAAAATAAAATTAAATTAAAACTCACGGGCAATTAAGTGAAAGATCAAAGTTACAATTATATAATAAGCGCAAAAAGACGTAGAAACGGTTGGAGCAGAGCGGCAAATATTGTAAATTTCCATGACAATTTGAATTATAATATAATTATAAGAAGATATGCTTAATGCCGTGCTCTTAAAGCTCGAAAGAAATGTATGTACATATATACATACATACTTATGTACATAACTTCAAATACAAGAACGAAAAATATTAAATGTGTTTATAAAAGTGCTTATGTGTTATGGAAAAAAGTCGTGAATGAGCTTTTTAACTGACTTTTGTCTTAAAAATTCTTCTTCAATGTAATTTATCCAGGTGTGTTTTGAAACGAAATATAACGAAAAATATGAAAAAAGTTCATTTAAGTGAAAAATAATGTGAAAATTATTATTTAATGTTTTTGTAAATTATTAAACAGAAATTATAATAAAAAATTATATTGAAAGTTAAGAACAACAAAAAACACAAATATACATATACACGTACAAACAGACGACATGATGTCTGCCGAGTCAGAGCAAATCGATGCAAGTCGTATGAATCAATTGCGACGTCACAGACGCAGCATATCACAGCTGATTGCCAATATAGGTAAATGAGCGAGCAGGAAATGGGTGCTCTTATATAAATAATGTAAAGAAGTATTCAATAAAAAAATTATAATAAAAAATATATATAATTATATATAAAAAAAAGTTATAAAAATTATATACTTATTAAATTGTCTTCTGTAGTCAACTATTTAAAAGCTGGATTACAGCTTAAAATATCAAGATTTCTAGGAATTGTATATTTTTATTGTTGCCACTCAGCAATTCACAATTTTTTTGTGATTTATGGCGCATTAGAAGAATGTTTTCATGATGATCGCATCATTTGTCTTTGACTGGAGAAAATTCGAAATTTTTTTTTTTTTTTAGAAAAACGCATTTAAAGATGGCGCTGGGCGGCTCCTCTTTAAATGGCTATAACTCAAAATCTATTTGAGATATCGATTTGAAATTTTGTATGTAATTTTTAAAGGTATAAACTATCGAAATACGAAAAAATCGAATTTTTGAAATTTTTCGTCAGCGTGCCCTAAAAATTTTGTGCCGATTTTCACTTTTTAAGTTTTCTGCCTGTAATTATTATTACAACACATTTATTTTTATAAATATTCGTCACTATCGTGTGGGCTCTTCCCTCATGCTACTACATTAATTAATTTTTTTTTGTGCGCAAGTGGTTGGGAAATTACCGTTGTTCAAATATTCGCTTTGAACAAGAATCGAAAAGCGTCACCAACAGTCATTTGGTCATTTATTACAGAATTAAAAGAATATGTGCAAAAGTGTACGGTTATCTACAGACAAGTACGCATACAAATTGCAAACCAGTTACATTAAATTAGAGGTTGAGTCACTGGAAGTTAGTCAGCGCTTTGTTGGCCGCATGCAGAATTTACATGTGGTCAGAAGTAGTTGAAGGCAAAGCAAATACAGGGTGTGCCGAAAAATATGTGAGCTGGTCTACGAAAACTTGAAAAAATAAAAATAAAAAAATTGATTTTTTGAAACCTAAGCCCCCTTTTCGTAGACCAGGTCACATATACATATTTTTTAATTTTTAAAAATATCAGAAGTTCTACATCTATAGGTAAAAAAAATAAATAATTAGCAAAGTGAATACAGGTGTGTCAATATGTAAATAAAAAAATCTTTGAAAATTAAATTAATATTGCCTACATTTGTGCGCCCCTACCTTATTTTATTAAAGTCGCACACCTAATATTGCCTACATTTAGGCACCGTTGCATTATTTTATTAAAATCTCAAACATAATGAGTTGATTTATTACAACTTTTTGAAGGCAGAGTAAACCCTATATAAAAAATATTATAAATAATTCTTGGGGTTTACTTTGAACTTCCTCAATAAATTTATGCTTAATAACAGTATTTCTAGCCACTTGAGAACTTTAGCACAGTATGATGTGTCAGAAAAAGTTAAAAAAAAGATATTCCCAACCGGTACGTGTCTCGACCGCTCCACACGTGTCTCGACCGCTCGACCGCAATTTGCTGTAGTCTTATCAGAGACTTTTAATTTTAAAAGATTCGCCTATTTTCGCTGCTAATATTTACATTATATACACGCGAAACTTATCAGATATGACACTGCAGACACGAGCAAAGCAACCACAGCTACTTAACGTGGCTTTTGAAAGACAAGTAAACTAATATCACTAAGAATAACTCAAGAATGTGACGGCTAGTTAGGTAATCTGCTTAATTAAATGCAAAAAATATGTTATCTTTTAGTTTTCAATTTAAAGTTATCTAAGACATTCAATTAAAAACACTAAAGTGGTTTGTGTGTAAGAGGAACTGAATTTTCAAGTGTTTCCCTGAATTACTTACTTACAATTGTCGCTTGGTTGTTGTTATCGTTTAAACTTATAGGTTGGGTGAAATACCCTTAAATAGATAATATTTTATTTGCATTATAAAAACCAGATACCACTGTTGGTTTACGCAACGTTTAAAGCTTTACGTGTGTAGGTAAGTGTACCTATTAATGCGCCTTTGACTGTAGCGATTGTTTAAGAATCGTAATACTTCAAAGTTAACGCTAATTTAGTACATAATGGCAGACATTGTCTTATTTATATATAAAGTGGCTAAGTAAAAATGCTATTCACACTGTAGATATAAAAAAAGTCCCTGAAGTTGTTGGTAGAAGGTTGACAAATGTTGGTCGTTGGCATTCGTCGATAGGTACAATATAATTGTTGACTGATAAATAGCTTGTAAAGATTATTTTCACATGCTGATCAGGCTGTAAAGGGTTTTTATGTCAGCTTATAAGCAAAGTAATACGATTTTTGATAAAGTCTCCGTTCTCCTATAGTAAAACACTTTTTTAGCAGAGTTCCTTTCTTTTTTATGCAATATAGTTCCTTTCAAGAATGATACACCGATTACAGCGACCCTCCAACTTTTCGATACCATTTTTGCAGTACGATTAGTACTTTGCTTCCAAATAGACCTCACTTTTGGTGATCATTTCTTCAATCGAAGAATCTTTCTTCACACCGAGCGTTCGGCCTCCAACATTGCTGATGGTCCTTCCGTTTTAAACTTACTCAATAAAAATTATTACATGCGCATCCCAAAATACAGTCGCCATAACCTTGGTTTGGTAGCCGACTGTTGCGTTCTTACACGCTTTGGGGCGAGTTTATCATATTCAGTTCACTCGGATGACTGTCGATTCAACTTCGGGATGAAATAAAGGAACCACGTTTCATCCATTGTCACATATCGATGTAAAATCTCGGGCTCATTAAGTTTGAACATCTCCAAACACTACTCCGAAACATCAACTCGTCGTTGTTTTTGGTCAAAAGTGAGCTCGCGCCCCACCAACTTTGCACAGTAGCTATCTTATATTCAAATGTTCGTGAATGACATGATGTACATGGGGCAGAAAAGATCCGACAGCTGTCAATTTTATGCATGCGCCTTTTGAAGGTTAGCGCTAACCAAAAATCATCTTAATTTAATTCTAGTACCGCTATCTATGTGTTAGGTCTGGGACCTTTAAGTGTCGCTTTAGCTCAGACTTCACATACATAGATATGTTAATAACATTTACGATGACATTATTATTATTACTTATTTTGTCGTTAACTAACACTGCTTGCTACTTACCGTACTCACATTGTGAAATCTTGCGGCACATTCTCTCTTTTAATTTAAATTACTTGCGGAAATCCCCATAAAGCCAATGACTTACTTTATTACATCAGCGGTTGTTAATTGTCTTTTAAGAACAGCTGATTCATCTTCATTAATTAATGCGACTGAGCGAAGCGATCAGTGTTGATCAGTGGCAGATAACAGCTGTTAATTTACAGCGTCTAAGCTCTGTCGGCGTCAAAGCTCTCTCCTCTCTCTATGAGCACTACGCTCTGTTGCTTTAGCTAATCTACCGTAGTTACGAATCTCGAGTGTGGGTGTTCTTTTAATGAGTTAAAAGTCTTAAAAGTACGCTTAATGTGGTTTATGTTATTAAACAAAAAATAAATGTTTTAATATCATCAACTCATGGTTATATAATATGTAATATAAGGTAGTAAAAAAACGCATGAAACGTTGCTATGAACTTGACTTCTAATAATTATATTTTTAAATAATTTTTTGCTTGCGCTTCCGTTTTATTCTTAATCGCTTCTTTGGTTCTCTTGTTATTTTATTATAAAAAGCTTTGCTAAGTGGTTTCTAAGCTGCAAAATATGTATGTCTGCCAATGCTTTGTTTATTTCGTATTTTTTTGGGTTTTTTTTCATGTATGTATGTTTTAAATTGTTGAGTTAAGTCAGCTCTCTTAACTTATCTTAAATTCTTCAAAAGATTTTTTTTTTTAATTTTTCTTTTACAAATTTTTTTTTGGTTTTGTTTTGTATTTTTTAAAAATTTTTTTTTTTTAAATTTTTGTTTTAATTATTTTAATTTTGTTTTGTATTTTTTTGTTAAATTTCGTATTGTATTTTTTGTTTTGTTATTTCATTAACTTTTTTTATATTTTTTTTTAATTTTTTTTATTTTATTTTTTATTTTTTTTTTATTTTATTTTATATTTTTTTATTTTATTTTATATTTTTTTTATTTTATTTTATATTTTTTTTATTTTATTATTATTATTTTTTTTCCACTGAATCAAAATGGATCCACATTGATTGACAGCATTATAATCATAAATATTTCAAAGGCTTTTACTTACATGATTGTTGTTGTTGTTTTGTTTGTGATTATCGAACACGATATAAGCAATAAAAACGTCGATCCGTCTTGTTTGCGCAATCCTACAATGCTTACTTATCAGTAAATAAGTATATAAGCTTTATCAGTCACCTCCTCCCTCACCGGGCACTAATGAATGTTTTAGGTAGTGACTGTGGTCTGCAGTTAGCCAAGTGATACGTGCTATTTTTAATGAAAAAATTGTCATTGAAGTTAATGAAAGACCTGCTATGAACTTGAACTTGCTGCTGAAAGCAAAAATCCAAAGTTAGTATGCGTAGAAATCATGTTTGGCTTGGGGCTTCACAGACCCTCTTCTGCGCTAAACTCGTCTAATATGTTTTGGTTCTCTATATATAGTTCTTACTGAATATTAACAGCGTTTGTTCGAAAATAACTCTTTCTATGCCGTACAAGTAAGCTATCACTCTATCTGACTCCTTCTCTATATCATCTTTTTCTCCTGAATACTCAGCCATTAAACGTGACAGAATCGAGCGTATTATAACTCAAAATCTAATTTTAATTATTCTGTATTCAACTAGAAAGATAAAGTTTAGTTTCAGTTTACTATTTGCCATAAATAATATCAATTTTCTTTGTTTTGCTGGCGAACTTCAAGAATTTCCGTTTCTTGGCACCTTATATGTGGCTTATCGTATCAAGCACCGATAAAGTTGAAAGGCGGTTAATTTTATTTCAATTTATGACTATTTTTGTGGACTTAAAAATAACTTTGGACTCTTCGCTTTATAATTTAGAAGGCTGTTGCGACTAAGTGATAAATTAAACGCGTTGATTTTAACTGCGTTTTAACGAGGACATGCAGCGGGTAACTCGTGATAAGTTTCTAAAGAGCAAAGAAAAGAATTTTCGTTGAAAATTCTGCGTAGTTTGATCTGTCATAAAATGGTTATTGGAAAAAGTACCCCTACTTGGATCAACCGTTATATAGCTCATTATATTGTTTAACGTCAAAATCACTACGGAAATTTATCAAGTAGCTTCTTTAGGAAAATAGTTTTAATTAGAATTTAATTGAGAGTAAACTTTCCTCTAGCCATAGCATGCTTGTCTTGAAAACTGCTTCAGTTCTAATGAAAAATTCACACAGCAGACACAATTCCGTCGCGGATTATTATTTTGTAGATTTTTTATATAATTTAAAGTAAAATGAGTTTGACTATTTGATTTGTTTCGTCTCTTCCAATGAGAAGTACTTCTCCTTGCTTTCTGTTGTATGAAATCATCAAATCAATTTATCAGGTTTTAGAACTATAATCGATTCAAACGCATACAATTTTGTTATGGCTTAAGCAGAACACAACTAATTGAAGCTGAAATTCCCGAAATCGATTATCACATACTATCTATATTGATTAGGGACGCCCACAGTGTGATTACAACTGTTAACATAAAGATATTAAATCGCTAGTAATTTGCCGCTACTGAACAGAGATTCTAATACTCTTAATAAATAAAAAAAACATATAATATAATAAAATAAAAAAAAAATTAAAAATATCAAAAATAGTAAATAAGAAGTAATAAGAAATATAAAATAATAAATAAAAAAATATAAATAAAATACAAAAAAATAAATATAAATAAAATAAATAATAAATAAAAAATACAAAAAAAATAAAAAAATAAAAATAAAAAAAAAAATAACAAAACAAATAAAAAATGGAATAAAGTAAAAAAAAACAAAAAAAAAAAATAATTATAAAATAAAAAAAATATAATAAAATATGACTAAATTAATAAAAATATGTAATATAATAGATATATTTAAAAAGAGAAGTGGATTTTCCAAATGCAGAGTTTTATCGAAAATTGTGTAAATATTTGAACGATAGAGGTTGAGTTGATTAGGGGCACTTCTAAGGTGGTAAAAATACATGCTTATGAAAAAATAAGCACTATAGCCCGTGGCTTTCGTGGCATTCTTCCCATTTTTATACAAAAATTTCAAATTAATGAATTTCTTCATTATTTTCAATCATTTTTGAACAGCTGTAACTTTTTTTACCTCCCCGAATTCATTTTTGTTTTCGGTAAAATGAAGCTTAAAGTCTCACTTTTCCAACACTATATGGTATGACACAATGCGATTGGTAGCACTGGAGATATAAGACTGCAACGACAGCAATTAACAATATACGAAAAAACTTTTTCGACCACCAATTATATAGAGTAAAAAATTGCGGTTTTTATGTATGTATGTACATATAGGTATATGTATGTACATATATTTTTTTTTGTGTGAAACCGTGAGACTAGTTTTTCTGTTGCCTCAAAATATTATTTTTTTTTATGCCGCTGAAAGATAACATGAGTTAATAAAAACGACCAGCTGGCGCTTGCCTCATCAAGAATAGCCGCTGGAAGTGCTTGATAATTATTTTTTATAGCTCTCTGTCAACATGTGACTTAACGAGTACTTGATTTCATACTAAAACATTTGCTTTGTATAATGTTCTCAGCCTGCCTTGCTGCCTTTGTAATTTCCTCACTCTGTAAGTGTCACATGTGAAATGAAGGTCACTTTTTATTTCTCGAAAATTTTTGATTGTAGCTACCGCATGTGTATGTATACATATGTATTTTATATATTTTTTATCGCCTTCATGTTGTTGTCAAACTATTGTTACAAACCTCTTATTCCAGTGAGCAACCAAAGCATTTCGTTGAACTCATGTTCAATGATTTTTAAACGCAATTTGCGCAAACCAATTTCCGAAGGATATATTCTACCTTTGTAAACACAAATATGCTTGTGCACACACACGTGTGTATGTATGCATGTATGTATGTGCAGCTATTGTTTATGTGCTCATAAAAGTTGATGTTCGTGTCTGCTTTCCGTCTGTTGTGGGCTTTTTTGCGCGTGACCCTAACTCTTCACCTCAACCTTATGCTCTAAACTCATACACACACACATACACACATAGGGCCAAGCTTTTTGAGGTGGCAGCAGATTTATTTAGCGGTAAAATGGCTATTATATTGTTGTACAACAATTTGTTTGCAAAAGCTGTGGTCGTGTTTTACATGTACTCGGCTTTGTTGTCATTTTTTATAACCTCCGTTATGTGCCACAGATTTATTATATAGTGCAAGGCGTTGAACTGCTGTCATGTTCGGCACTTAAACACGTCGTAAATGTTGGACGAAGTGAAAAATATGGTAATAATGTACAATTAAAACTAAAAAAATAAAAAAATATAGAATTAAACAAAATCACTAAAAATAAAAAAAAATATAAATAAAAAAATTAAAATAAAATAAAAATAAAGAAATTAAAAAAAAAAATTAAAAAAATTATACTAAAAAATAAATTAGAAAAAAAAAATATATAAAAAAATATAAAAATTAAAAAAGAAAAAAAAGAATTGAAAAAAATAAAAAAAAAGATTATAAAAAAATTGAAAATAAAAATTAAAAAAATATAACTAAAAAATTTTTAATATATATTATTTGTTTTATAAAATATGTGATATTTTATAAATGTTGGACAAAGCAAAAAAAAAAAACAATAATAATAAAAGAAAATCTAAAAAAATAAAATAAAATAAAACATAAAAAAATAAAAAAATAAAAAATAAAAAATAAAAATATAAAGAATAAAAATATAAAAATATAAAAAATTACAAAAAAAAATTAAAAATTAAAAATTAAAAAAATAAGAAGTTGAAGAAATTAGAAATAAGAACATTAAAAATAAAAATTAAAAAATATTTAAAATACGAACTCAAAATTTTTTTAATATATTTTTGTTTTTTAAAATATGTGTAGAATAAAAATAATATTTTTTTTTTGTGCAACATTCATGCCTTTTATATTTTGTGTGCAACATTTTAATAGTAAATATGTATAAGTTGTTAACATTAGTAAATAAACATTTAATAAAATAGTTTAATCTTCAAGTACTAATATTTTATATAGCTTTTTAGTAAAAAGTAACGTTTGTATAGTTTTTGAATAAATTCGTTAAAAAAGTCGATTTGTGGCACAATCACTGGGTGAATCCGTTTAACTTCATTTCATTTTGCGTTTATTTTTTGTTGTTTGTGGTTTTATTGTTTGTTTTTCAATTAACATTTGACACAGCAGCCGGGGAAGACGCCATTGAAGGTCTTTTTGTTGCCGCACGTGACGCGATACTTGCCGCAACTGAGAAAAAAGAATGAAAAAATTAAAAAAAAAACAGCAAAAACATTAACTTCGGCTGCACCGAAGGTATAATACCCTACATAGTTGCATTTATTGTAGCATAAAAGTGTACAAAAAGATTTTATGTTGATTTTGGTCGAACAGTTTGTATGGCAGCTATATGCTATAGTGGGCCGATTTGTAAAATATTCACAAATATTGTAGCTCCGGTGTCAAAAATAATCTATGCCAAATTTCATTAAGATATCTCTGCACATTAAAAGCTTTTCCTACAAGGACTTGATTTTGATCGGTCAGTTTGTATGGCAGATATATGCTATAGTGGGCCGATTTGTAAAATATTCACAAATATTGTAGCTCCGGTGTCAAAAATAATCTATGCCAAATTTCATTAAGATACCTCTGCACATTAAAAAGTTTTTCCTACAAGGACTTGATTTTGATCGATCAGTTCGTATGACTGCTATATGCTATAGTTAGCCAAGTTGAACAATAGCTCCGAAAACTATAGTGCTACATGGCACAGCAATCTGTACTAAATTTCATGAAGATATCTCGTCAAATTAAAATGTTTCCATTCAAGGACTTAACAGACGGATCTCGCTACGTTTAGACCCAAGACTGTTTTTAACAAAAAAATTGCTTAATAAAAATCTTAATATTTAATTATCAAATTCAACTCACTCTTCCACTTCGGTTTTGAAATTCTCCGAACATACAGCGCGCTTCACACACTTGCCATCCACACCGAAGTCCACATAATCCTGACCCTGTTTGAGTAGCGGCAAATATTTCAGGAATATCGTTTCACCCTGAGTATTGCGATACGAGCAAACCGGTTCGTTACCTGCAATTTGAAATGGTATTACTGCTGTTTACTTAACAAACACTACAACAACAGCAAAGGCAAATGAAGAGCTGGCGCCAATTGAGAAATATCCAGGAGTTCAAGGGGTTTATAGACTTGTGTAGCATACTTACCGGCGTGGACGCCTATGGTCAGCATACCGGCCAGCAATAAGAACGCTATGGCGCACTTCATGTTTGGAAAACTATATTCTTCAAAAACTATGTTGTTGCAAGTTGCTTGGATCCGCGGTTTCTGCACTATTTATCCGCCCACTATTGCGCAATACAAATCACTTTCGCTGCCGCACTCACACTGATTCGGGAAAACTAAGCTAAGCGCTTATTTATATTGAACGTCGTCAGTTTGCTGTTTGCGCCGGTTTCCGACAAAGAGGAAAAAACACAGTTCAGATTTCCATGCGAACTTTTACGATGCGCGTGATTAGATCAGCCGGCCGATTTAATTTATTTTGAAGTTGAATTTCGCTGCCACAGCATAATAGTTGAGGCATAGAGAGCTCTGTATTCTTTACTTACACACTTACAAACATATGTGTATATCCAGTAAATGCTCGTCGGCTCACTTATGTTCGTGCTTTCAGTATTAACTAGTTCCGTTCTGGCGTTCAACTAGCTTTGCGGTGATTAAGCTTTCAGCTTTACGACTTGCAAGATGCGCCGAGTTAGATTGTATTCTTGTTAGTCTTCTCGTGGGAAGCGTCGTTTCGAAAAAGTTGGTTGCACTGTGAAAATGGTTTTCAGGGTCAATTGTTTAAATTAATGGGATTATGGGTCCTCATGCCTATTAGTGACGAAAAAATGCTAAAAAAAAATATACAGGGTGCACCAAGAAGTAGCGTAATTTTTATTTTAGTGGGCGTAATTATACAAACTTCGAGACATGACTAATGAACACTGACGAAGACCGAGACTGTTATTCTTGTTGCTCTCCGCGACAAATCAGCACAGACGAAGACTTGTAGAAGACTGATATTCGTGATGATCTCCGAAGGCGGCGCCAATTTAAACCGACGCCGGATTAAAGCCAGCTTTCATAGTCCCGCAATCATTTTACATTGCTTCATCATTAGCTGTTTCCCTGTTCTCGACCCCTTGGGCGCTGGATCCATTGCTCTCGAACTGAGAAAGCGTTGGTCAGCAACTAGCACTTGTGGTGTTGCAAAAGCCTCCCGACCTAGAGTGGAGTGCAGAAAGCCCATGGGACTACCAGCTCTTAGCAAGGTCCACATGGTCGTAATAATAGGTGTCTCATACTGTCCTATTGGCATTCACCCGGGAGGACAAAGATTTTGGAGGACGAAACTCCAGTTGCAGAGGGAAAGATGAAGTGGAAACATTTAGACACTTATTATTATTACTTTTTTTCCACTGAATCAAAATGGATCCACATTGATTGACAGCATTATAATCATAAATATTTCAAAGGCTTTTACTTACATGATTGTTGTTGTTGTTTTGTTTGTGATTATCGAACACGATATAAGCAATAAAAACGTCGATCCGTCTTATTTGCGCAATCCTACAATGCTTACTTATCAGTAAATAAGTATATAAGCTTTATCAGTCACCTCCTCCCTCACTGGGCACTAATGAATGTTTATAGGTAGTGACTGTGGTCTGCAGTTAGCCAAGTGATACGTGCTATTTTTAATGAAAAAATTGTCATTGAAGCTAATGAAAGACCTGTTATGAACTTGAACTTGCTGCTGAAAGCAAAAATCCAAAGTTAGTGTGCGTAGAAATCATGTTTGGCTTGGGGCTTCACAGACCCTCTTCTGCGTTAAACTCGTCTAATATTTTTTGGTTCTCTATATATAGTTCTTACTGAATATTAACAGCGTTTCTTCGAAAATAACTCTTTCTAAGCCGTACAAGTAAGCTATCACTCTATCTGACTCCTTCTCTATACATCTTTTTCTCCTGAATACTCAGCCATTAAACGTGACAGAATCGAGCGTATTCTAACTAAAATTCTAAATTTAATTATTCTGTATTCAACTAGAAAGACACAGTTTAATTTCAGTTTACTATTTGCCACAAACAATATCAATTTTCTTTGTTTTGCTGGCGAACTTCAAGAATTTCCGTTTCTTGGCATCTTATACTAAATATGGCTTATCGTATCAAGCACCGATAAAGTTGAAAGGCGGTTAATTTTGTTTCAATTTATGACTATTTTTGTGGACTTAAAAATAACTTTGGACTCTTCGCTTTATAATTTAGAAGGCTGTTGCGACTAAGTGATAAATTAAACGCGTTGATTTTAACTGCGTTTTAACGAGGACATGCAGCGGGTAACTCGTGATAAGTTTCTAAAGAGCAAAGAAAAGAATTTTCGTTGAAAATTCTGCGTAGTTTGATCTGTCATAAAATGGTTATTGGAAAAAGTACCCCTACTTGGATCAACCGTTATATAGCTCATTATATTGTTTAACGTCAAAATCACTACGGAAATTTGTCAATTAGCTTCTTTAGGAAAATAGTTTTAATTAGAATTTAATTGAGAGTAAACTTTCCTCTAGCCAAAGCATGCTTGTCCTGCAAACTGCTTCAATTCTAATGAAAAATTCACACAGCAGACACAATTCCGTCGCGGATTATTATTTTGTAGATTTTTTATATAATTTAAAGTAAAATGAGTTTGACTATTTCATTTGTTTCGTCTCTTCCAATGAGGAGTACTTCTCCTTGCTTTTTGTTGTATGAAATCATCAAATCAATTTATCAGGTTTTAGAACTATAATCGATTCAAACGCATACAATTTTGTTATGGCTTAAGCAGAACACAACCAATTGAAGCTGAAATTCCTGAAATCGATTATCACATACTATCTATATTGATTAGGGACGCCCACAGTGTGATTACAACTGTTAACATAAAGATATTAAATCGCTAGTAATTTGCCGCTACTGAACAGAGATTCTAATACTCTTAATTAATTAAAAAAAAAAATATAATATAAAAAAAAAATAACAAAAAAATATAAATAAAATAATAAAAAAAATAAATATAAATAAAATAAATAAAAAATACAAAAAAATAAAAAATAAAAAATTAATCAAAATAAAAAAAAAAAATAAAAAATAACAAAACAAATAAAAAATGGAATAAAGTAAAAAAAAACAAAAAAAAAAAAAAATTATAAAATAAAAAAAATATAAAAAAAGAAAATTAATAAAATATGTATATATATATATATTTTTTTTTTTTTTATCGAAAATTGTGTAAATATTTGAACGATAGAGGTTGAGTTGATTAGGGGCATTTCTAAGGTGGTAAAAATACATGCTTATGAAAAAATAAGCACTATGCCCGTGGCTTTCGTGGCATTCTTCCCATTTTTGTACAAAAATTTCAAATTAATGAATTTCTTCATTATTTTCAATCATTTTTGAACAGCTGTAACTTTTTTTTTACCTCCCCGAATTCATTTTTGTTTTTGGTTAGAATCTCACTTTTCCAACACTATATGGTATGACAAAATGCGATTGGTAGCACTGGAGATATAAGACTGCAACGACAGCAATTAACAATATACGAAAAAACTTTTTCGACCACCAATTATATAGAGTAAAAAATTGCGGTTTTTATTTATGTATAGATATATGTATATACATATAATATCTATGTATTTTTTTTTTGTAAAACTGTGAGAATTGTTTTTTTGTTGCCTCAAAATATTATTTTTTTTATGCCGCTGAAAGATAACATGAGTTAATAAAAACGACCAGCCGGCGCTTGCCTCATCAAGAATAGCCGCTAGAAGTGCCCGATAATTATTTTTTATAGCTCTCTGTCAACATGTGACTTAACGAGTACTTGATTTCATACTAAAACATTTGCTTTGTATAATGTTCTCAGCCTGCTTTGCTGCTTTTGTAATTTCCTCACTCTGTAAGTGTCACATGTGAAATGAAGGTCACTTTTTATTTCTCGAAAATTTTTGGTTGTAGCTACCGCATGTGTATGTATACATATGTATTTTATATATTTTTTATCGCCTTCATGTTGTTGTCAAACTATTGTTACAAAATTGTTACAAACCTCTTATTTCAGTGAGCAACCAAAGCATTTCGTTGAACTCATGTTCAATGATTTTTAAACGCAATTTGCGCAAACCAATTTCCGAAGGATATATTCTACCTTTGTAAACACAAATATGCTTGTGCACACACACATGTGTATGTATGTATGTATGTGCAGCTATTGTTTATGCGCTCATAAAAGTTGATGTTCGTGTCTGCTTTCCGTCTGTTGTGGGCTTTTTTGCGCGTGACCCTAGCTCTTCACCTCAACCTTATGCTCCGAACGCATACACACACACAAAGACACATAGGGCCAAGCTTTTTGAGGTGGCAGCAGATTTATTTAGCGGTAAAATGTCTATTATATTGTTGTACAACAATTTGTTTGCAAAAACTGCGGTCGTGTTTTACATGTACTCGGCTTTGTTGTCATTTTTTATAACCTCCGTTATGTGCCACAGATTTATTATACAGTGCAAGGCGTTGAACTGCTGTCATGTTCAGCATTTAAACACGTCGTAAATGTTGGACGAAATGAAAAAATATGATAATAATGTAAAATAATGTAAAACTAAAAAAAATAAAAAATATAAAATTAAACAAAATCGCTTAAATAAAAAAAAATTCGAAAAATTAAAAAATAAAAAAAATAAAAAATTCAAAAATTAAAAATAAAAATTAAAACACAAAAATTAATTAAATTATAAAAAAAATTAAAAATAAAATTAAAAAAAATTAAAAAAAATAAAAAATTATTATAAAAAATGATAAAAAATATAAAAATTAAAAAGAAAAAAATTTAAAAAAATAATAAAAATTAAAAAAAATAATAAAAATAAAAAAAAAATAATAAAAATAAAAATAAACATAAAATAATTCAAAATGAAAATTAAAAAAATATAACTCAAAATGTTTTGATATATATTTTTTTTATAAGAATATGTGCATATTTTATAAATGTTAGACAAAGCAAAAAAAAAAAACAAATAATAATAGATGAAAATTAAAAAATAAAAAATAAAATTATAAAAAATTAAAAATAAAAAATTCGAACAAAATAAAAAATTAAAAAATAGGAAGTTAAAAAAATTAAAAATTAAGAAATGAACAAATGAAAATAAAAAATCAAAAATAAAAATAAAATAAAAACAAAACTGAAATATTAAAAAAAATAAAAATTAAAAAATATTTAAAATATGAACTCAAAAATTTTTAATATATTTTTGTTATAAAATGTGAATAAAATAAATATAAAAAGCTTTTTCTGTGAAACATTCATGCTTTTTATTTATTTTGTGCAACATTTTAATAGTATATGTATGTATAAGTTGTTAACATTAGTAAATTAACATTTAATGAAATAGTATAATCTTCAAGTACTAATATTTCATATAGCTTTTTAGTAAAAAGTAACGTTTGTATAGTTTTTGAATAAATTCGTTAAAAAAGTCGATTTGTGGCACAATCACTGGGTGAATCCGTTTAACTTCATTTTATTTTGCGTTTATTTTTTGTTGTTTGTGGTTTTGTTGTTTGTTTTTCAATTAGCATTTGACACAGCAGCCGGGGAAGACGCCATTGAAGGTCTTTTTGTTGCCGCACGTGACGCGATACTTGCCGCAACTGAGAAAAAGAATGAAAGAATTAAAAAAAACGGCAAAATAATTAACTTCGGCTGCACTGAAGGTATAATATCCTACATAGTTGCATTTATTGTAGCATAAAAGTGAGCAAAAAGATTTTATGTTGATTTTGGTCGATCAGTTTGTATGGCAGCTATATGCTATAGTGGGCCGATTTGTAAAATATTCATAAATATTGTAGTTCCGGTGTCAAAAATAATCTATGCCAAATTTCATTAAGATACCTCTGCACATTAAAAGGTTTTTCCTACAAAGACTTGTTTTTGATCGTTCAGTTTGTACGGCAGCTATATGCTATAGTGAACCGATCTAAAAAAATTCTTCGCAGACAGTAGCTTCGATGTTAAAAACAATCTGTACCGAATTTCGTGAAGATATCTTCACAAATTAAAAAGTTTTTCCTACAAGGATTTGATTTTGATCGTTCAGTTTGTACGGCAGCTATATGCTATACTGATCCAATCTGAAAAATTTTCATGGAGATTGTAGCACCAGCTTCAAAAATGATCTCTGCTAAATTTCGTGAAGATATCTATGCAAATGAAAAAGTTTTTCATACAAGGACTTGATTTTGACCGATCGGTTTGTATGATAGCTATAAGTTACAATGATCCAATCTGCAAAATTTCTTCGGAAAGTGTACTGCCGGCTTTACAAAGAGTCTATGGCAAATTTCGTGAAGATATCTACACAAATGAAAAAGTTTTTCCTACAAGGACTTGATTTTGATCGATCAGTTCGTATGACTGCTATATGCTATAGTGAGCCGATTTGAACAATATCTCCGAAAACTATAGCGCTACATGGCACAACAATCTGTACTAAATTTCGTGGAGATATCTCGTCAAATTAAAATGTTTCCATTCAAGGACTTGACAGACGGACCAGGCTACTTTTAGACCCAAGACTGTTTTTAACAAAAAAATTGCTTAACAAAAATCTTAACATTTATTTATCGAATTCAACTCACTCTTCCACTTCGGTTTTGAAATTCTCCGAACATACAGCGCGCTTCACACACTTGCCATCCACACCGAAGTCCACATAATCCTGACCCTGTTTGAGTAGCGGCAAATATTTCAGGAATATCGTTTCACCCTGAGTATTGCGATATGAGCAAACCGGTTCGTTACCTGCAATTTGAAATGGTATTACTGCTGTTTACTTAACAAACACTACAACAACAGCAAAAGTAAATGAAAATCTAGCGTCAATTTAGAAATATCCAGGCGTTCAAGGCTTATATCGGCTTGTGTAGCATACTTACCGGCGTTGACGCCTGTGGCCAGCATACCGGCCAGCAATAAGAACGCTATGGCGCACTTCATGTTTGGAAAACTATAATTTTTGAAAACTGTATGGTCGCAAGTTGCTTGGATCCGCGGTTTCTGCACTATTTATCCGCCCACTATTGCGCAATACAAATCACTTTCGCTGCCGCACTCACACTGATTCGGGAAAACTAAGCTAAGCGCTTATTTATATAGAACGTCGTCAGTTTGCTGTTTGCGCCGGTTTCCGACAAAGAGGAAAAAACACAGTTCAGATTTCCATGCGAACTTTTACGATGCGCGTGATTAGATCAGCCGGCCGATTTAATTCATTTTGAAGTTGAATTTCGCTGCCACAGCATAATAGTTGGGGCTTGGAGAGCTCTACATTCTTTACTTACACACCCACAAACTTATGTGTATGTCCAGTAAATGCTCGTCGACTCACTTATGTTCGTGCTTTCAGTATTAACTAGTTCCGTTCTGGCGTTCAACTAGCTTTGCGGTGATTAAGCTTTCAGCTTTACGACTTGCAAGATGCGCCGAGTTAGATTGTATTCTTGTTATTTTTCTCGTGGGAAGCGTCGTTTCGAAAAAGTTGGTTGCACTGTGAAAATGGTTTTCAGGGTCAATTGTTTAAATTAATGGGATTATGGGTCCTCATGCCTATTAGTGACGAAAAAATGTTTAAAAAAATATACAGGGTGCACCAAAAAGTAGCGTAATTTTTATTTTAGTGGTTGGAATCATACAAACTTCGAGACATGACTAATGAACACTGACGAAGACCGAGACTGTTATTCTTGTTGCTCTCGGCGACAAATCAGCACAGACGAAGACTTGTAGAAGACTGATATTCCTGATGATCTCCGAAGTCGGCGCCAATTCAAACCGACGCCGGATTGACGCCAGCTTATATAGTCCCGCAATCATTTTACATTGCTTCATCATTAGCTGTTTCCCTGTTCCCGACCCCTTGGGCGCTGGATCTATTGCTCTTGCGCGAGCTGAGAAAGCGTTGGTCAGCAACTACCAATTTCAGCTTGCAAAAGCCTCCCAACCTAAAGTAGAGTACAAAAAGCCCTTAGGACTACCAGCTCTTAGCAAGGTCCACATGGTCGTAATAATAGGTGTCTCATACTGTCCAATTGGCATTCACGCGGGGGGCCACAGATTTTGGAGGACGCAACCCCAGTTGCAGAGGGTAAGATGAAGTGGAAACATTTAGACACTTTATCCTGCATTGGTCAGCTTTCGTCAGACTATGGTTGAACCCTCTTCATTGCCATACTTACTACGGATCCGGCGACTTGGCTGGAGTTCATATTAGCGGCTCAATAAATTTATGGCTGACCCCAGACTCAAATATAGGATGGTCTTTTTGATCCATATTTAGGAGTTCGGGGTATCACAATGGACAAGCGTCTCTAGCAGTCCAAGTGTGATTACTCTATTACTATTACAATTGTTACGAACATCAGCCTATTTACCTAATCTAATCTAACCACCCTCAAAAATATGTCCCTCTATCCTCAAGTTCTTCAGCGCTGAAGTAGGTATTGCATCTGCTGGGCTCAAGCAAACAACCTGATCGATAAAAATCCAATATCTCCGAAGATAATATCATTCTAAATTCGGCGTGAAGAGAAACAAAATCATATAACCATACTGTCGGTTAGCGTAACTCTCAAGAGATAATTGAGAACTTTAAGTCGGAGAATAGATGATCTTGATTAGGTACAGGAATTACATAGGTCAGAAATATCTCTGACTTACTGTATTTGCAAGAATATACTCAGTCTAAGCTAATAATATATATAAATACACTTAGGGGCCGCAGAGTGAACGCTTAAAGCCGAGCCGAGCGGAAATTCATGTGTTGCGTAAATGGGAAAATGCGCTCAGATCGACTAGAGCGTCATTCTGCAAAGCAATACTACTTTTAGGTTAAAACCGAAGACTAGAGGATTCTCAAAGCAAATATATTGAGCAAAGAATTTCAGACTTCTCTGTAGTCGGAAACGAAAGTAAGACTTACCATTATCTAACAGAATTTTTCCTCTACTCAAGGTTGTGGCAGTTAACATACTGATACCTTGAAGATTACTCCTTAATTTGATTCTTAATTTACCTACTCCTCTCTCTCGTTTTTTTTCTACACAGACGAATTCATCGATCGTGAGACGGGTCTTGCGAATCCTGCGCTCGTCTATGATGAGCTAGACTATCCACATCTCTATTCACAGTTCGACGGCGGCGGTGCAATAACGATGACCAGCAATATCGATTCCCACCAACCACGTGCCTACGTAGTCAACGCCACCGATAGCATTGACGGTGAGAGTAGAGAATACACACCCGAGGAGTTGGCGGAGGAAGATGACGAGGGGAAGGTTACACGTTGTGTGCCTGATTTTCAGTTCTCGCTCGTCGATTCGGAATATGACGAGACGCTGGCGTTTCCCGATTCCGTGACGATATTGTCGAATGTCGGCGATAAGCCAGTGCTGGTACAGCGCAAAGACACCGACGACGATGACGATGAAGAGGAGGGTGCTGGTGCATTTACAGGACAACCCTCGGAGATACCATACAGCTCCATATATGGACCGAGCATGAAATTTAATTCCTTTCAGCGCAAAGTATTCATACCCGGCATGGAGATACAGGTGCGCATAATCGACAACGAACGCAGTGTGACGACGCACTTATTGAATCCAAATTTGTGAGTTCACTAATAATCTTATGAGTTATTGTTCAGTGTGTAAAGTGTCGCTTCTTTTATCTGCCCCGCATAGGTATACCATCGAACTGACGCATGGACCCTTCACGTGGACCATCAAGCGTCGCTACAAGCATTTCAATTCGCTGCATCAGCAGCTGAGTTTCTTCCGCACCTCACTGAACATTCCGTTCCCGATGCGCAGCCACAAGGAGAAGCGTGCCACAATTAAAAAGGCAGCCATACAAATGGCTGATGAGGCGCGTCTGAAGTCCATGCAGCTGTCGCAGACGCAGACAACGATCTGTGAGACGAGCCAGAAAGTGCAAAGTAACGGTAACAGTAATGCCATCAATACAATGGTCTTGGCGAGCACCAGCAATAGTCCGCTGTCAAATCTGGGTATAACGGGCAAGAGAAAGAAGAAGGAGAGAAAGCTGCCACGTTTCCCCAATCGACCAGAGTCGCTTATAACTGTCGAGTCACTGCCTACGCGTATCAAGCAATTGGAGGATTATCTGTACAACCTACTGAACATCAGCTTGTATCGAAATCATCACGAAACGGTGAGTCGAAAAGCCTTAAAAGCTTCCGGTTCTCTAAGTTCATGAATCTAGTATTGCTCAATATACGTTTGCTTTCCAACAGCTGAACTTCGTTGAAGTCTCAAATGTGTCCTTTGTGTCCGACCTCGGCATCAAGGGTAAAGAGGGCGCTATACAAAAGCGTACCGGCTCCACGCGTCCAGGGCAAGCGGGTTGCAACTTCTTCGGTTGTTTTCAGCAGAAGTGCTGTGTGCGCTGCAGCTTCTTTTGTTCGGACGTGCTGTACGGTAAATGGCGTAATCGTTGGTTCTTCGTCAAGGAGACCTGCTTCGGCTACATACGTCCCACCGATGGTGTCATTAGGTACCAACTAAACAGCTGAACTTTTTAAACATTATCGGTTATTGATTGATGCATTCCAATTTTGCAGGTCTGTGATATTATTCGATCAGGGTTTCGACGTCTCCACTGGCATCTATCAGACCGGCATGCGCAAGGGTCTGCAGGTGCTTACCAATAATCGTCACATTATACTCAAGTGCTGGACGCGTCGAAAGTGCAAAGAGTGGATGCTATACCTCAAGCAGACCGCAAATAGTTATGCGCGCGACTTTACCTATCCCAACCCGCATATGTCCTACGCACCGGTGCGTTCTGGTATTCAAGCGAGTTGGCATGTCGACGGTTCTACTTATATGGGTGCCATAGCGGATGCGCTTGAAGAGGCAAAACAGGAGATCTACATCGCTGATTGGTGGCTGAGTCCGGAGATTTACATGAAACGACCAGCGGTGGATGGGGATTACTGGCGCTTGGATAAGATACTACATCGTAAAGCGGTAAGGAAATGATCTCGATAAAACCTCGATCTTAAAAGTAAAATTTCTTCCTCTCTCTCTCTCTCTCTCTCTCTCTCTTTCTCTCTCTCTCTTTCTCTCTTCTCTCTCTCTCTCTCTTTCTCTCTCTCTTTCTCTCTCTCTCTCTCTCTCTTTCTTTCTCTCTCTCTCTCTTTCTCTCACTCTCTCTTTCTCTCTCTCTTTCTCTCTCTCTCTCTCTCTCTCTCTTTCTCTCTCTCTCTCTCTTTCCCTCTCTCTCTGCAACTACAGTCACAGGGCATCAAGGTGTTCGTGTTACTTTACAAAGAGGTCGAAATGGCTTTGGGCATTAATAGTTACTACAGCAAACAGAGGCTTTCACACGAGAATATAAGGGTATATCTCTAACAAACATTCATATAAAGTAAATTATGACTCATATTTCTTCCGCTTTGTGCACATAGGTGCTCCGGCATCCAGATCATGCGCGCGCTGGCGTGTTCTTCTGGGCTCATCATGAAAAGATTGTTGTGGTCGATCAGACCTACGCTTTCATCGGTGGACTCGATCTCTGCTATGGCCGTTGGGACGACTATCGACATCGCCTGACTGACCTTGGTAGCATATCCACCGCCTCTGCTTCGGGCAGCACACGACGTCTAGGCAGTTTCTTTAAGGACGATGCGGACTCTGCCTTTGGTTCGCAGAAGTCGTCACGTAAATGTACCAACGTAAATAGCGACCTACAGAAAAGGGAACAATTAAGCGCAAACATCGAAGAATCCCAGTTTGAAGAGGTTGAGCTACGTACACTCGCACCAGGCGATAAACTTGTGATACCTGAATTGCTTTCACCGCCCACAAGCGAACAAATCGCCATCGAAGGCATGAAATTAAATACACCCGAAATGGAACGTAAGAATGTTTTGGAGAAAATCACCACGAATGCGATGCGTAAGGGTAAAGACTTGGTGAGTCGTCTAACAATGACGGAACATGAGCGCGGCGCTGGTGATAAGTCGCCGGATGTGCTGAAAGATCCCAAACAGCTTGTGTTCACCATTGATGAGGTGGAAACCGGACGCATGGGTGGTCTAGAGGATCCCACGCCTTTCCAAACGCAAATCCTGAACGATTACTATGGTCAAGCCAAGTATTGGTTCGGCAAGGATTACTCCAACTTCATACTCAAAGACTGGATGAACTTAGATGCGCCGCTCGTCGACATCATAGATCGCTCGACAACACCACGTATGCCTTGGCATGATGTGGGCGTGTGTTTAGTGGGTGCAGCGGCGCGCGATGTGGCGCGTCACTTCATACAGCGCTGGAATGCTGTGAAGCTGGAGAAGATGCGCGACAACGCCAACTTCCCATATTTAATGCCAAAGAGTTACAACAACATCAGGCTGAATCCAAACATTACCTTGAAGCGTCAGAATCGTGTTACGTGTCAGCTGCTGCGCAGCGCTTCTTCATGGAGTTGCGGTTTCATCGAACAGGATTTGGTCGAGCAGAGTATACATGACGCTTACATACAGACAATAACGAAGGCGCAGCATTTCATCTACATCGAAAATCAATTCTTCATCACAATGCAGTTGGGCGCGACGGGCGCGTATGGCAATGTGCGCAATCAGATTGGTGAAACGCTGTTCAAGCGCATCGTGCGCGCGCATAAGTGAGTATGAGTGGCGTGGAAGGTTTTAACCAAAGACCTAACCTTAAAATTAATTTTTTGTTGTGTTTAGAGAGCGCAAGACGTTCCGTGTATTTGTGATCATACCACTGCTGCCTGGCTTTGAGGGCGATGTTGGCGGCAGCACTGGCAATGCGGTGCGCGCCATCACGCATTGGAACTACGCATCGATATCACGGTAATAAGATTATATCTTCCAAATTATTTGATCTCAAATTGTATCGTTTTAGCGGTCGCTCTGGCATAATCACACGCCTGCAGGAGGTCGGTATAAAAGATCCCGGTGAATACATCTCCTTCCACAGTCTACGCACAAACTCACAGCTCAACAATAATCCCATCACCGAGCTAATTTATGTCCACTCCAAGCTCTTGATCGCCGATGATCGCGTTGTTATATGTGGTTCGGCGAATATCAACGATCGTTCCATGATCGGCAAACGTGATTCGGAAATTGCGGCGATCATAACCGACGAAGAGTTCGAGGATGGACGCATGAATGGCAAAAAGTATCCAAGCGGCGTGTTCGCTGGACGGCTGCGCAAATTTCTATTTAAAGAGCATTTAGGCTTACTGGATCCAGACGCGGATCGTATGCCAATCGATGTGACGGACCCGGTGATCGATCAGTTTTGGAATGGTATGTGGCGACGCACGGCAACACGCAATACTGAACTGTACGAAGAGATCTTCAAATGTCTGCCAACTGATAAGGTGAAATCGTATGCAGATTTGCGTAAATATCAAGAGGAACCGCCGCTGTGTAAGTCCGATCCGGAAATGGCTATGAAGCGGGTGGCGAATATACAGGTGAGAGGAAGTGATGGATATTTGAAATATCATATGAATTAAATATGACTTTTGGGGTATGATGTGTCCTTAGTTATTTTTTTCGACGTACTGAAAATAATATTATCTCTAGCTAGTTTCTAATTATCAGCAAAAGTCTATATTTATATAGAAATATGTATAACAGTACTTAATCATATGTTTTCACATCTATTTGCAGGGTTTCCTAGTCAACCTGCCATTGGACTTCCTCAACAAAGAGGTGCTAAAACCGCCTGGCACCAGCAAAGAGGGACTCATTCCCACCGCCGTGTGGACGTAGTCTCAGACCTGCATTTACGTTATTAAAAACTTGCTACAATGTATTTATTACTACTATTATTATATTTTTAATTGTTATTATTATAATTTTAACTGTTATTATTATAATTACTTCCATTATTTTTTTATTATTTTAAATTTATTAATATCAGCATAACTATAATTAAGAAGCGTCAAAATAGAAAAGTTTAAAGTGCTTTATTAGCATGTAAGTGTAGGGTAAGCTTAGCTTAGCTTTGTTGACTTCATTATTTTAACATTTCAATAGACAATAGATCTGCACTTTTAATTTAGACTATAATTTAGCGGTTACATCTATTTTTCGACAGTATTTTAGTTCCGAAGATATTTGATGAAGGTCCATTACACTGTATACTACTTGTCATAGATTTTAATAAAATATTTTTAATAGAAAATCAAAATAAAATCTATAAGATATGTCACAGAATCTTGTATTTTCGTTTGTGGTTGGTTGATTGAAAAGAGAGTAGTAGGAGCACCAGCCAACAGGAAGTTGCCATGGTGCTTCCGTGTGTTAACCAAAAGAATCTGGTCCAGCAAATCACTAGATTTGATAAAAATGTCTCATTTTTTCACCAGAGCTTGAAAAATATATTTTAAGTTTCAAAATCGAGTGCTGTTGAAGATCAAGCTCAAGAAGTTGCTCATTCATCGGAACCATCGAAACCGGATCGTTATAGCATATAGCTGGCATTGAAGCTGACTGATCAAAAGCAAGTTCCTTTATGGAAAAATTTTATATTTAATGAGACTTCTTGACGAAATTTGGCATGGAAAACATTTTTATTTGTGGAGAGCTTCGATGTAATCGCAGTTACGTATTTTCTTGCAAAATAGGATTTTAGAATCCTTAAGAATATTGCATAAAGTCCTTCTATGCTAAGCGATTTCAGACGAATCAGCTGCTGAGGAAGCACCATCTTACAAGTTGATGGGAAATCGAATTTTATGTAAATTTCGGTCCAACAAAATTGATTCTAAGGTGTCCACTCACGGTTCAAAAAACTCTTCAGGAAATAACGTATGTACGTACAATACTGAAAGGGAAGTCCATCTTCCACAGCGACCAGTTTCCAATAGCGGGAATATAAGGAATACACTTCGCCTTTGGCCACTTTCTTCTACTCCAGCATCGTTAATAAACATAAACGGTTCTTGCCGATTGCTTTCCGGCTAAAGATTGTTTTCTCACGGTCCAAAGTAGTCTGCAAGCTGCAATACTAAAAGGGAACTCGCTTTTCGACGGTAACCTACTTCAATACATATTTCCAATAACAGCAAAAGGTCACTTTCGCTCTAATAAAGCTAAATAAACTACCAAAATTAAATTTAGCAAAAAATTCGACAACTTCGTTCATCACAAATAATTAATAAAAGAAACAGGGGGATCATCAAAACTAAGATTTATGCTGCAAGCTCACACACAGATGGCGCTAAATAATATGCGGAACCCGAACAACTTGTCAACATTGCCATTTCCACTTTGCATTGAAACAATTGTTATGTTCTCTGATTGAACTTGCTCAAAATTCCATTAAACCAATAAGTAGCAGTGCAAAGTAAACAAGAGAACGCAGAGCATAAGTGCTACGCTCATCAAAACAATTGGCAACGAGTAAGCAAAAACAAAACAAAATTAACATAAAAAACAATTGCAAACACACTGCGATGTGCAAACCACTAATCGCGGAGAGCGATAACAACAACAGAGCTTTGCATTAAAAGACAGAAGAGGCTAAAAGTTAAAAACAAAACAAAACAATATACAACCGGCCAGAAGCGCTCACGCTATCGAAATCGCACGAGAGCACACCGCCAAATGGCAACGAATGCAACGATAACACAGCGACTGACGGCAGCAGAGAGTGCAATAGCAGCGCTGCCAGCATTGTAACATTGCAAAAGCGCGGTTGGCTGGGTCAGTTAGTTGTCTCGTTTCGTGTGGTTAGGAGTCGAATTGAAGCGAATGGCATTGGCAAGCAGCGAACAGAGTGTTGTGTGCGAATTTGTACGGATTAATTCATAGAATAAAGTGTATGTTTGAGCCGAATTTGTTTAATTAAATGGTGCAGTCAATGGAAAAACAGAAAGTTTGTGAAGTTTGTGGAAAAAGTGAAGTTGATGCAAGGCAAAATGTTGTGCGAAAATTGTGTGCGGGCTTGAAAGCGAAATGAAGTGCAAGTGAATTGGCGAACAGCGAGTGCTGCGAGGAAAGAGAAGTTGGCGGAGCGAGCGGAGGTGGAGTGCGACGAACAAGGTAATGTGTAAGAATTTCGGTAGTTTGCGGTGGCATTTAGTTGTAGATTATAGTAAGTAGTTGGATATTTTTGGTGCTTTGGTGGCATTCTCAAATGAACTTAGTGCTTTTGTAATATGATTGAGGTGGTTGGATGAAGGCTTGGAATTTGATAGTAATCAATATTGCTGTGTTTAGTTTAAGCAATAAAAGTTGCTAATAAAATTATAAACAACTAACAAATCATGAACAAAAAGTGGTTTAGTTCAAGTGTCTAAATGCTTAGCTTTTAAGCGAGTAAACCGCCGAAAAGTTAGACAACTCTATATGTAAGCAACTACCAATACACATACGTACAATACACACACACACATGGCGGAATGTAAATACATAAATTACTGACCTGCAGCGACGAAAAACTTCTTTGCTGGTATACATAAAAGTTCGCGTGTTACTATCAAAATAAGCATCCTTGTTTTTGTTATTGTGACTTTTGCTCGTTACATGCTGCACATTCTCGCTGTGCTCGGTATACTTGTGGCATGCAGGCAAGTTGTTGTTCTGCTTTGTGTCGTTGCACTGCCATGCTTGCAAGTTAAAAAATACCACAACAACAGGAGTAACAACAACAATGCGGATGACATAGGAAGTGTAACGTTAGTACGAAGCTCAGCGCAGGTATAAACAAAAAAAACAACAAATAAGCGAATGCCAATAAGTAAGGCAATGACAGTGAAATGTGTTTGGTTGGCAAGTTAGTTCCTTAACTTCGTATGCAACACGGCAGCCAGCAACCTGCCGCAAAGGAACTGCAATAATACAACAATATCAGTGTGTGAGGACAGTAGTTGCTGTCAAGCGGTTGATAGCAGAACTTGAGCAGCGCAAAACAGCTGAGATGAGGCAAAGTGACTTAAGCGAAAAGGCTATTAGAACAAACGAAGCCATAAATAAATATGCATATAAGGATATGTGCGCAGCGAATGCGAAATAGTTGGTGTAGAAAGAGTGATATGGGCAAGAGGTGAATAAAAGACGTCGTATACAGTCCAAAGGAGACCATGCAAAGGGCTTGTATGCAAATATGTGACTTTGTGGTGTATAAGGAGGAAATTTGTAAGAATGAAAAAGATGAAGACAAAAACACAAATTGCATAAATGACAGGTAGTTGGACTTCCGAAATGGTCAGAAAATTTATAAACATATAATTAAGTGAGTATGTATGCATATGCATATATTTTTGTAAAACTACGTTCAGCTATATAACGGGTGGGCCATATAAAATTTTAAATTCGAAGAAAGGGCGTAAAAGATTGAGTATAGCGTTTGTTGTATGGCACGTAGCGCAGTCCTGCTGGAACCAAATGTTGTCCAAGTCTTCCTCTTCAATTTGCTTGATGAAAAATTCGGTTAACATTGCGCGATATCGCTCATTGATGGTTACGGCGGTTCCTTCTTCATTTTCGAAGAAAAATGGGCCGAGGATTCCACCAGACCAAAATCCGCACCATACAGTGATTCGTGCTAGGTGCATTGGCTTCTCGACGATTACGTGCAGGTTTTCTGTGCCCCAAATGCGACAATTCTGCTTGTTAACGTAACCATCGAGGTGGAAATGAGTCTCGTCCGAAAAGATGATTTTTCGGTAAAATTGACCATCCTCGGTCAAACGATCTTTGGAAAAAAGTTTTCAATATTTCCCAGTTTTCTTCTAGTGAATAGCGACCCATTTCGTAAACTTTAGACTTTTTACTGAATATCTGTCACTTTCCGAATGGTATTTAACGTTTCCAATGTCGAAATATAGATAATTCAAATTTAAAAAGTTAGATGACCCACCCTATAGTTAAAATTTTTTAACAAGACACGACCTATAGCAAGCTCATTTAGCAAGTTGGTGTAGTGATCTGGCAATTTAAAGCAGTCTAATTAGGATTATTCGTGACCACGCCAGTAATCCGCATATTTACCTAACCTAACCTAAAAGTTTGGTCGGTCGGGACTTCAAAAAACGTATTCATAATTTTTGCAAATACAGTTGAACTTCCATAACTCGAAGTTCTCCATAACACGAACTCCTGAATACGAAATAGAAGTTAAATTTCATGCAAATTTCCTTCCATTACTCGATGTCTCTCTAACTCAAATTTTTTGTGGATTGATTTGAGTTAAAGAAGTTCTATTGTATGTGCTTGAGTAATGATAAAAATAATGCTCTCAAATCGAAACAAATAATTTAAGAATTATTGAAAATTCTTTAGAAAGCGGTCCTAAAATTATTTTTTTGTATTTTAAAAATAAAACCACTAAACACTTAAACCAACTGAAAGACAAAAAAAAACAACACCGAAATCTTAACTTCTCCTATACCTCATATACCATAGGACACTTCAGTTCCACATTTCTTATAACAATAGAGGGTATAAAGAGACCTTTGATTTGATTTTGGTCGCTCAGTTTGTATGACAGCTATATGCTATAGTAGCCTGATATCGGTGGTTCCGAAAAATGAGCAACCTCTTAGAGAGGAAGTGATGTACTAAAAATTTCAGCTTGATATCTCGTCAAATGAAAGAGCTTTCCATACAAGAACTTCTTACCGATGGTTCAGTTTGTAAAGCAACTATATGCAATAGTAGTCCGATAATGATGGTTTCAACAAATAAGCAGCCTCTTATAGAGAAAAGGATGTGTGCAAAATTTGAGCTCGATATCTCGTCAAACGAAAGAGCTTTCCGTCAACTCAATATCTCAAAAACTAAGGGACTAGTTCGCGTATATACAATATATATTGTATATTAGTGCAGTTTATGGACCCGATACAGTTTCCATTTCCACCGCACAACGATGGTTTCAACATTTTCGTTCTGGTGTAGAGGTGGTCGAAGATGCACCAACCTCCGGAAGACCTGTCGTCGAAAATTGCGATAAAATCGCTGAATTGGTCGAAAGAGACCGGCATAGTAGTCATCAAACCGTTATAAACCATTTGAAGAAGCTTGGAGTCACTAAGAAACTCGATGTATGGGTGCCACACGAATTGATTCAATAAAAATACCGCAAGACTTTTTTGATAACCCATTATATAGCATTCCTGTTGGGTTCTAGCAAAGTGTGATCTAAGCCTAACTGAGGTTTCTTGCTAGTAAAAGAGGTTTAGATAACATTGTATCAACTAGAACCTTAAATCCTTAAGTCAAAGTTTCTCTGCAACGTTCCAGCAAAGTGAAAGAAAAAAACTTAGCATAATTACTAATACATTCCATATTGAAATCTGAAAACTGAAGAAATGAGAAAAATAAGAAGGAAACACGTACAAAAGCTTGTTTTGAGAATGTTGGCAAAGTGATAAAGGAGCAACAAAAACAAGAAATATGCAAAAACACCAACAGAACGAGGAGTGCAAAAACCACAAGTCAATCAAAACAAAACATAAGAAGCAAAAATAAAAACAAACAGCCAAAACTTGCACAGCTGCTTTTTGCCAATGCAGCGCACACAAATACGCTAGCACACATACATACATACGCAAACCCATATGGATAACAAATATAACAACAAACAAGTAGTATTTGCGGATAAAAAAAACACAAGTCGTCAAAGAAACTCACACACAAAGCAAAATGTAAACATAAAAAAGCATGACAAACACAACAAGAATAAAGACAGAAGAAAAAAGGCAAAGTAAAAGCAAAATAAAAAGCAGACAAAAGTCAAGCATAAGTATAGATGCATGTGTGAGTGTTGTTTTATTGCACAAAATACAGAAAAAGCAAGCCTCCAAACAAAGTTTGACTCCAGTCAACACGGTTGAGCGGCCGAGAGCAGACGAACACAAAGAGCGCACACGACGCTGGCAAAGAGAGCGCGCCACTAACGCTGCGCTGGCGTTTAAAAATAGCACGCAAATGGCAATGCCCTTCTATTTCTGACTTCCCTGGCGGAGAAAAAGGCAAACAAACAAATTTATTATTATATTAGCGTCGCGCATACAACAACAAAAGTGTGATGAATATGCAATACATATGGCAATAACAACAATGCCAGCAATAGAAGAGACAACAAATACGCAAGAAACGGTTGCATCACTCGTCGGCAGCAAGCGTAGTGCAAGGCGTCGCTGCGAGCGCACCACACGACGACGACGACGCGAATGAGGCGAGCAACGAGACGTATACGTAATATTACATTGGTATTTGTGGCGTGCGTTTGTGTAGGTGTGTTATTGTGTTATTTTGTGGGGGAAAACGCATCTTGGCAATCTTCTGTAATAAAAGCACGTGTTGCCTACAAATATTACACATTAGCAAGTAAGTCCAGTCAGCTACAGCTAAGAGTGGCGGTGGGAGTCGAAAGAGTAAAATGTGGAAAGAGAGAACGTTGAGACGATGGATGGAAAAGACTTTGGTGGGCAAGCGTGTTTATTGAGTACGTTACACGCTAAAACTGAGAACCAACGCAAACAAAGCGAGTCAAGTAAGAAACAGCTTAAAGAAAATAGTTAAAAATGCTAATTTGATGTGGTAATAGTTTGACAAACGAAAAACTTGCTTGTGTGTGCAACTGTGGTAGAAGCGTAAAGACTATCAGCAAGCAAATATTTTTTTTGTGTAGCTTGTCACCAAGGGCTTGTCGACGAGTGCCGATTAAATGATTGTGTGCGGAAGGTCTTCCTCGTTTGATATTTATGATGTTAGCTGATATCAAGTGTTTAGCCGATTGTGATAAGAATGGCTGCATGATAGTGCATGTGTTGGAGTGCAATGAGTGGTTGGGCTGATAAAGCTTAGCGTGTGGGGTAAATTTCAAGAGCTTTCGTCATAGTATTACGGCTTCACTATCCGAAAATATACTAGATATATACTTTCTCCGAAGTTCGACTACTTTTAAATACTAAAAAATACATTTAAAGCAAAAACTGTGCTTGATGAAGCGTTTTCTATCACTGGCTTGAGAAAATCAACTATCAACACAACATACCAGTCGTTAAGTGTAGACCTGGTGGAATGCGCACCGAAGACGGTGAACACTGTGGAGGCCCAACAGAGGTTGTTACCGAAGAAAACATCAAACAAGTCCACACAATAATTTTGGATGACCGCAAAGTGAAGTTATTCGGCACTCTAAAGATATCAACTGAACGTATACATTATATAATTCACTATTATTTGAGTATGAGAAAGTTCTGTGCAAATTAGGTGCCGCGCGAGCTCACTTTTGACCAAAAAGTACGACAAGTTCATGATTCATAGCAGTGTTTGGATATGTTCAAACGTAATAAACCCGAGTTTTTGTGTCAATATGTGACAATGTATAAAACATGGCTCTAACATTTCACTCCGAAGTTTAAACGACAGTCATGCGAGTGAACTGCACACGATGAATCCGTTTCAAAGTCTGGAAAAATACAATTATCGGCTGACAAGGTTATGACGTCTGTATTTTGGAATGCGCATGAAATAATTTTTATGGACCACCTTGGAAATGGAAGAACCATAAATAACGGCTAGTACATAGTCTTATTAGACTGTTTGAAGGACGAATTCGTCGAAAGACGGCCGCATTTGAATAAAAAGAAAGTGATGGCTTCACCAAGGCAAAGCTCTGTGTCGCAAGCCAGTGAAAACGATAGCAAAAATCCATGAATTGGGCTGCGAATTACTTCCGCATGCTCCGTATTATCCAATTCTGGCCCCCAGCGGCTATTTCGTCAATTCTAATTTCAAAAGAATGCTCTTTGGGAAGAAATTTTCGTCGAATGAAGAGCTGATCGCCGTAACTGAGGCCTATTTTGTTACAAAGCATAAAACGTACTAAAGAAATGGTATCGAAAAATTGGATCAGTGCATTACTTTGTAGCGAACTATGTTGAACAAAACAAACACGAATTTCGTCAAAACTGTGACTTTTACTAATTTAGGTCGGGTACTTTTCAATTGACTTATTATTTGAGCCGATATGCATATGTATGTACAAGAATATTAATATGCTTACATCTAGAAAACACACAGAACAACGTAGTACAATGAAAAAAATAAATTGAAATAATCAAAAAAAAAAAAAAAAAAACCAATGAAAAAAGCAAGAAGCGTAAGAAACCGCTTTGATTGCATATTTATCAGCATTTGTTTTGTTTACATGTTGTTGCTTTTGTTATTATTATTTTATTGTTGTATTGTATTTGTGGCGTTGCAGTCGCAATCAGCGTATTCGTAGCCGGTCGTTCATCGTTCTCCAACATCGCCAACGCCTCGCCAGGCATTCGTGCGTTCCATGCTTTGACGAGCTTGTTAGTAAAAGTGTTCGTTTGCGCGCTCGTAAGCTTCTTTTTTCGTTGATTCTTGCTATACGAGTACAACGCACTCGACATGTGAGCTAAACGAACTCGAACGACCATGCATTCGTTGCTGGCGCTCGTCAAACGCAAAACGTTGACGCTAGCTGTGCGCTGACTGCGGCTAAATGTGTGGTTTTTGGCGCTTTTTCGTTTGATTTATGTATGTTTTTGTTATTTTCCGACGTTGCCAGTTGTCGAATGGAGTTTTTGGGTAAAATTTGAAAAATGGTTAAAAGTTACCCCGAAATCGAATTACTGCTTCTTGGACTAGTATTCGGTACATAAAGTTGTGAGATATTACCGTAAATTTAATATTTTGCTATTTTATGGAACTGGAGAGATAACGAGCTCTCCAACTTTTCGATAGTTCAACTTCAGTTTCCACAATTCAAAGGCCCACATATGTATGTTATAGATCTGCTTAAAGAAGCTTCTCTCAAGCTTAAGGGTCTAAAACCAGTTTCCAGCCAGCGATTTTATAGGCGAAGTTTTTAAGTTTTCATTGGTCGCAATCAGTCATATCTTCCATAGAGCCCATTATTCAGATTTTTTAAACTGTGGCTTTCGTTGGTTCAAAACCGGGCTTAGATTCGGATACTCTTAATTACAGTTGAACGAAATGAGCCGGAGAACATTTCCCGCATACGTGGAAAATAATCGATGCGCTCTAATGTATCCTCCGAAACCAAGTCTTCTGGACTCTTAACCTGTGTATATTTCCTATTTACATGTAGTTCCGCAATCTGGCAACTCAAGCTCATTATTAGCTACTCGCATAAACTATGTGAGAACGCGTCAAACATAGCGCCCGCAGCGCTGAAACCATCGCGGCTAACGTAAACGCGTCCCCAGTCGACGGTGCGACCGCAAAGCAGGCGTAGAACCGCGCACACGATTGCTATGTGCAAAGCAAACGATCGAAAGTATATGCTAGCGTAGTTGACGAGCGCCGCCACAGCAGCGACCTCGTGCAAAAATATTACACGAACGAACGGAACGAACACAGCGAGCTACGATACCGCCAAAAACAAAACCAAAGCGCTCGTAAGATTAGAGAACCCATCAACTGGTGGCGCACGAATCGCGTCGAGCTGCGAAACAGCAACTACAACAGCTCAGTCTTCAATGAGCGTTCGCTTTTTGTGTTACTCCAAACGGCTGTTGGTTGGGCACGCCACGCACGCGACCGTACGTCGAACACACCGAGCGCGGAAAGCTACTTGAGACGTAGCTCATACTTGGGTTAACGGAAAAAAAAAACGCTATTAAATATTTATGACGATTTAAGTGCTTGCAACTAACTAATGGCCGCACGACGGCAACGCAACGGAAGTGAACGTTGAAGTTGAAATGACGACGAGTGCAAGAACAGTGTGATGCTCGGCAAAGGTGCGTATGTGAGTGAGATTAGGTGTGTGCCGTAAGTGAGGGCAGGGCGTGAGAGTGTTAGAGTGTGTGCGCGGCAGAGGAAGAGCTACTTGAAGCGCAGCGAGTTGTGCGAAGGCAACGGAAATGCAATAAGCTACTGCGAGGCCAAAGCTTGCAAGTGTGTGTGCGTGTATATGCGTGAGTGCGTATGTGTAAGTGCAGCAAGGTGGCAAGCAAACAGGCAGGTGCGTGCAAAAATGCCTGGAGAACGCGTGCAAAATGCTGTGTGGGAGCGGTGCGCGGTGCGCGGAGCGTGCAAGCGATAAATGCGCTATACTAGTAATACTAAAGCTCATTTATTTACATAACGGTGTTTGTTTTATGTACAACAAAAAAGATTGCAACAACATTTGATAGCAAAAAAAAGTGCAAAAACGGAGCAAAAATGTAAAGTGTTTATAATATTTGCAATAGAAGTGTAGAAAATTCTCATTTATAAGCATGTGTGTGTGTGTATGTATGCCAACGAACAGGCGTTCAAGAGCCGCAGCGAAATTCACACGATTATCTACCCTTTTATTTACATATGTGTATAAATAATTAGCATAAACAGCGATATGATTTTCATTATTGTGTAACCAACAACAAAGCACATACATACATACAAATATATATAAATATATGTATGTAACTACAACACTCGTAGCTACCGTTTCGCTTACAACAGCTGACCACCAATCGTCACTATCGCCGTTTTTTTTGTCGTTTTTCCACACGTATTTGTTGTAAAACAAGTGTTAAGCAAGCGCATACTTGACGCTCCGTACAACAATTGCAACAACAGCGCTTATGGCAAGCAAGAAAACCAATAAAAACACACTTCTAACCATATGAGGCGGGCGACGCGCTTGTAAAGCCCGCCGTGTGACTCTCAGTCAGCAAGCGGCTGGTGGCTCGCTTGACTAACGACACTTGCACCAATTCACTTGATTGCTTTAACGACCGACCGAACGTTTGACTCGTCGACTTGACGGCCGACCGTCCGACCGATTGGCTTGTCAACATAACGACCGAACGACCGTTCAACTCGTTGACGTAACGACCGACCGAACGTTTGACTCGTCGAGGTAGCGTCCAACCGACCGTTTGACTCGTCGACGTAACGCCGATCGTCAATGCGACTCACTGTCTTACTGTCACATGCACGCGCACATTGATTTGCCAGTGAGTTCGTTTGTCGCCGATTGGCCGATCGCTGATAATACTGTCGTCGCCGTCGTGGAATACCGGCGACGCGTTGTGCGTCTCCATCGGTGGCTTTGACTGATCAAACAACTTGTTGGTTGGCGTTAGACTAGCATACGCTTTGATCAAAACTGGTGTGCATGCGTACGTGCGCAGAAACGCAAGCGGCATATCAGGCGGGCAGCAGTTATGGGCGAAGAAGATGAAGAAAGAGAATGGGTAGCATTTATGTATATTTACATGCAGATTTTAGAGGGTCTAAGCTTTTCAAAAGTTGTATAAACCATGAAAAATTTAAGTTTTATTAAAAATTGTGGGACAACAAAATGTGGGCAAGGAAAAAGAATAGGGATAAAAGAGACGACACTTCGTTGCTACAACATCTTTGAAGCACTTTTCGAAGTTTCTTAAGATCATTGCTTTATAAATTAGAACTCCATACTTGTTGCAAAGGTAAGGGCCGAGACAAAATTAGACTGCACTGAGGATATAAAACCTTTCACAGGCGGGTTTCTTATAGATAAAAGGGGCTCAAAAAATCGTGATCTTGATTTTGTTCGAATTGTTTGTACGGTTGCTATATGCTATAGTGCTCCGATCTCAACAATTTGTTCGGGGTTGGCAAGGTTTTGGCGTCTGTATTTTGGGATGCGCATGGAATAATTTTTATTGACTACGAAAAAGGAAGGAACATCAACAGCGATCTACTACAAACGTGATAGGTTTTCCGACATCTTCCAGCGACTATTTCCTGATTACTCATGTACTCAAATATATAGGCTCGCTGGAGAAGACAAGTTTCAGCTTGAAGCGTAAGAGGATGTTCGAGGAAAGTCAGGTCTATTTTGATAGCTTACCGAGGATAACTCTTTACTTGCAAACAGTGCATATTGGAGAGTCGTATAGTCAGTGTACTACTTTTGTATTGGGAACTAAGTTGACATTAAAGAACAAGTACAGAAATCGTTTAATCTTCCGCAGCTTGCACTCGAAGCTAGATACCCTTCACAGTGTGCATTTCTTGTTCAGTGAACGGTAGTGTTGTTCAGTTTGTGTCGGAAGACTACATGCTATAGCCAACCGCATCTGATATCAATTTAACTTCGTGAGATGTACATTGTTGCCTTAGAAAATAATATGATACCGAAATTTCGTGAATAATATCTTGATGACCACAATGTGAAAGTTGTCTCGAGATAGCAAGCAACTCTAGAGATATAACCGAACATCGTATCAATTAAATGCTATGTGCAAAGCTATATGCTACTCGAGTTCATTACCGATCTAGAACAATTTTCGATCGAGTTGATAATTCAGGGCAGTGTTTGCCGAGATGTTCAATCGTCATAAACCCGAGCTTTGCGTCGATATGATGACATGGGATGCAACATGGCGTCATCAGTTTTACATCTGAAGTCCAACAATAGCCATCCACAAGATCTGATTCAGCTCTAAATATGGCAGCTATATGCAACAATCAGCTGGTCCAAGGTTATGGAGTCTGTATTCTGGGATGCGCATGTGAATAACTTTCATTGACTACGAAAAAGGAAGGAACATCAGCAGCGACTATTACAAAACGCTAGCTTTGACACCGAGCGACTAGTTCGTGTATCTCAGTACTCAGACAGACAGACGCGACATGGCAAGAATCGATTCAGCTCGAAGGAATAGGTGATCAGTGAAAGTCAGGTCTATTTTGTAAGGTCAAAGGACAACTCCTTACTGCAAAAGTGGTATCAAAACTTCGAGGGTCGTACAATCAGTCTATTACTTTCCTGTTCAGGAGTAATAAAAATGGATTTTGCCAAAAAAATGTGTTTTGCTATGTTAAGTCGGGGGCTTTTCAATTGATTTGTTAATGAAAAAAAATCGTCAAAAATCAAACTTTCAAAACTAACCAGTCTTCCATCTTTCTACTTGCAGATAAAAATACAAACAAACGTTTAATTATGTGTTCAAGCTCAAGAAGTGTGATGGCAATAGAAATTTGAATAATTCATCAAAAACAACAACAACAACATACGCGATCATTCATGTTCATTAAAATGCAAAGCAAACTAATTTTGCCTAAGCTAGTACAAACAACAAACCGTGGTCAACATGAACACAACAACAAAAATACTTAACTAATACCCACAATACAACAACAACTTGCCAGCATATACATACATACATACATGTTTCGTATAAATTAAGTAAGATTAAGTGCGCGCATTGAAACAAGTGCGAAAAATAAAAATAAATCCCAACAACAACAACAACAAAAACAATCAGTTGCAACTCAGCGAGTAAGCAAAAAAAAATCGATTACCGTAAAATTTATGCGTTCGCTGACGTTTTGCGAACCGTTAGAATTTTTCACACGCTCAGCGCGCTGACAAAGCGCTTGCACAGGCGGCGGCGGCGGCCACAGGGACGCAAACGCGCCGAACAAGAAGTTCTTGTGCGAAATTAGCGAACTGACTGACCGACTGGCGCGCCAGCGAAGCGGAAGGCGAGGAAGTGCCAGCCAGCAGCTAAGTTCATTCTAAGTGCATTGGCGGCCATTTACGACGGCCAACAAAGAGCCATTGTGCACGAGTGTATCATAAGCCGCTTTGGGCCGACCACGTACCGTCGATTGGTATGTGCATGTGTGTGTGTGCGTGTGAGTGAAGTGCATATAGAAGTTGAAATGCGAAAAAAGCAACGCGAACGCGCGAAACCGGTTACTTGTTGCAGTTGTATTTGAACCCTTCCGTGCAAAACATAAATAAATAAAAAAAGAAACAAAAACAAAAACCGAAACAAAACAAAGCAACGAAACGAAAAGGCAGGCAGCAGGTTATTAGGCATCCGCAGCCGCAGCCGCAGACGCGCGGTGAATTTCGGAAATTCACAAAGCACGAAAAACAAAAAGCCACAAGAAAGAACAACAAAAACAAACAAAAAGACGACAAAGAGCCCCAGAACCAGTCAGAAGTTAAAAGTTGTTTGCTGTCGGTGAAGTCAGTGCAAAAAGCGAAAAGCACTAGCACAACAACAACAACGACAACAGTAAAAGCGACAGCAACAGCAAGCAAAACGCAAACGCGCAGCCACTGCAGTGCACGGCGCAGTAGCAGCGGCAGCAAAACTAGCAGTAGTGTTGGCAGTGGAGCAGTAGTGGCAATTGTGGCAGCACAACGGCAACACCGTGCAAGCACAAAGCAGCGGAAATCGAAACTGAAACGCAAATAGCGCGAACAAGAGGAAGCAGCAAAGTTGGACTCAACGTTTTGGCGCATGCAGTATGCCGACGGCAAACGCGTCCGTGCAGCAAGCAAGCCAGTGTTGCTTAACTTTGTGGGAAATTGAAAGCACGTAGTGTATGTTTTTCGAAAATTTAGTGGAAAATACTGAATAAATTGAATATTTGTGTGAAATTGCAAGTGAAATGTGTGTTAAAAAATACAGTTATATATAAAATAACGGCGTGTGGTGGCTAAAGAATACCGTTATATAGAAAATAACAGCGTTTAGTGGTGTTTAAGCGCATTTTCAATGCTAAAAAAGTGCAGAAAAAATTGAAAAAAATTTGTTTGAAAAAAAAAATTTGAAAAAAAAATGTTGGAAAAAATATTTAAAACGGTTTTTGATACGATTTGCAAATAGTTTTGAGTAAATATAATTAATGTGAAATTTTTGTTGTACTAATGCGTCAACTTTTTGAAAAATTAAAACGAAGCGCAAATATTTGAAGAGGCATATTTTTATGAAATTTGTGCAGCGATTTTGCTGTTGTGTGTTTTTAAGCAAAAATTTACGTTAAAAAGCTATGCAATGAAGTGTTTGCTATGAACATTTACAAAAAAATTTTAAATTGAGTGTGCGAACTTACATAAATGTGACATATATAAAATTAAAGAGAAAATGTTGAAAAATGAAATATTGAATTGAGAAAGCTAGAAAAGTTAAAACAAAAAATTTGAAAATTTTTAGAGAAAACAATAAAAGTTAAAAAAAATATTGAAATTTTTAAGAAAAAACCAAAAAAAAAAATTAAAACAAAAAATTTGAAAATTTTTTCAAGAAAGTGTAAAGAATTAAAAATAAAATTTTGAAAATTTTTACAAAAAGCGTGAAAGTGCTTATAGCTTGTTGGTTTACTGTTAACGCATGCGCAGAGAAATCAATTATTAAGAAATTTAAAAAAAGTGTAAATTTTGCATAAAGTGGCAGCATTTATAAGGCAGTGTCGGGAAGCATAAACTTTTTCATTGATTGCATAAAAAACTATACCCAAAATGATTGCTTAAAAACAGGAGAAAAATCGGTACTAATGCATGCTTATAAGAAATTAATTAATTTTGGCTAAAATTTATTCGCAAATCCGTTGAAAATGTGTGCGGTGTGACGAGTGAATTTTGATAATTGAAAAAAAAATATAAAAATAAATAATTTGATAATTAAAAATAATAAAAATAATAAAAATAAATAAATAAAAAAAGTGTGGAGAAATTGTGTTAATTAAAAAAAAAAATTGTGTACAAAATATGCCATGCAACAACTGCGCATGAGGCGCCTCAGCAAGTTGCAAGCATAACTCAGTGGCCAACGTGCAACAAGTGGCAAGATGCCTGCCGCGTGCAACAAAACTCACTTGCGCCTAAAATTAATCTGCAAAATGCGAAATAAACCAAGCAGTGTGTGAAAATTTCGAAACCGTTATATTATTATAAATCCCGTTAAGCAAATAGTTGTATGTGTGTAGTGCGAAATCAAGCATAAGTGTCATAAAAACAATGTCTGCCACTTCTAAGCCATCAAACAGCGCAAATAACAACGCCAACACTACTGCCAACAACAGCACGTCCACCAGCAACAACAATAGCAGTAGCGCTAGCGCAACTTCAGCAAGCAATAAATTAGAAATTACAACAATAAATAGCAACAACAACAACACTGCCATAAAAAATACTTCAATAGCAGCCGACACAAGCGCTACAAAGCAGCCAGCTGAAGCCACCACCAACGTTGCGCCGTCACTTTCGCTATTCGATCAGCTCAAGAATAGCGCCAATCTCAATAATATCAAATGCGGCAACAACAACAACAACATCGACGATAGTAAACTTAAAACTCCGCGGAATCTCACCGATTGGCGTAGATTGGCCGAGGATGATAGCAGCAACAATAGCGCGTCCAGTTGTAGCAGCAGCAGTGGCAGCGATAGCAGCATTTGCAACGCCGGCGGCGCAGCAGCGAATATCGGCTTGCATGAGCGCACGTTTATAGACTCTTTCCAGCAGCAGTTTGTGGCCGCTGTTTTAGGCAAGGCCAGCAGCAGCAACAACAGCACACTAAAGACAATCAAAAAAGTTACAACACCAGTCACTGCCAAATTGGACCATGCCACAGCGAGCAACAGCAATTGCAGTAGTGTTAGTGTAAGCAAAATGCATGGGAAAGAACTCGAAAAGACGCCTGCCGCAAAGGAGCTTGCGCTGGCGACAATTGCCGGTGCCAACAAAGAGGCAAAAGATGCGGAGGCATGCAACAACATTTTAGATCTCACTTTACAGCCCGCCGCCAAGCGTAATATGTGCTTAAGAGCGCCGGCCAACAAAGGCAAGGCTGAAATTAAGGCCACAGCCACTGCCACAGTCGATGCAAGCGCTCATGCCACAGTGGCAGCTGCATTATGCAAGAGCAGCGTGAACAAGTTAAGCGGCAACACCGCCAACAGCCCGTGTGGCAGCAAAGCTGATGCGCGTGTTGACAGCAAATTGTGCAACACCACCGCAAACGCCTGCAATACCGTTAATCAGGCGGGTAACAGTGAGAGCGAAAGTGCCAGCAAGCATGGCAACAACAAAAGCAATAGCAATGGCAGCGAACACAATAGACTGAGCCACGGCAATGCTAATTGCGTGTCAACAAAGCTGGCCGGCGCGAGCCCACAACAGCAAACACCACAACAACAACAAAAGCAAATAAAATTCCCCATGCCCACACTGCCACCGCCCTCAGCGGCGGTGAGTGCCGCAGCGAAGCCCGCTGTCGATAGTAAAAGCCGCAAAAGCAATAACAATCCAACAACAACTACAACAGCTGGCAGTGTCGGCATTGTGCGTGGCACTAAGCGCGCAGCCGGTGCCCCAACAGATGCTAATGGACCTGCCACAACGTCTTTGGATAGCTTCACTACACCGGCCTCTGTGGCACCGCTAACGGCGCATTACTTCGCGCTAACCAAGCGACAAAAGCAGGCGTCCACAGCTACAACAACAATGAACAATACCGCACATTTCTCCACCGGTTTACTAAGTGATCAACAACAAAAACAATATATGGACAATTTACGCGCTTTACTCGACTCGGATAAGTTAAGTTCGGTTTACGCGCGTAACCAGAGCGGCAGCGACCTCAAGTCTGTCGTCTACTCGGCGCTCACGAGCGCTTTATGCGGCGGCAACAGTGCTACGGCCACGGCGGCTAGCAAGCTGCTGGCAGCCGCTAATCAAGCGAAAAAGAAACGCAAGAAGAAACGCTGCACGGACCGGTGTGATTCATCGGAATCTTCAGACAGGTGAGTCAGAGTTAGATTTGAGAGATTTGTATTTTATTACTTTCATATGAAGGTGCTTTTAGTGTGGTTTAAAGAATTGCGGAAATGTTTATCTTTGCTCTCTAGATTTTGACTTACTAGAACTCGGGTATTCAACATGTTAAAAAATTGTACAGCCTTATTTATGCTCGTTCCACGTACTAAGATATGGAGGGAGCTCGTAATTTAAGTTTATAATGTTGCTACTATAATTTAGTTATCAGTCGAATTATCTTTTCCACGTACTCTTTGAATTCATTTCAAAAGAGTTGGTTTACCAGATCGCTGAACCTAACCCTGGCTGTCATGTTTCTGCTCACATACCTTCGAGGGAGAGACTTCTGACCTTTGCGTTATCTTTTAAGCGAAAGTAGCTGCCATAAAGGGACCAGTAAATCTATTACTCCAGAAAGCAGACTCCTTCAGATTGGTGACTATCGACTCCGGTGTTCTTCTTCTTCTTCTTCTTCTTCTTTATTGACGTCGACACTTCATCCGAAGTTGTTTTCTTCTTTTCACTCGGGGTGTTTTTACGTGGGGGATTTCAAACCCAGCGCACAGCACTGGGAAGAGATGTTTCGCCTTCTCACTTTAGCTCGCTTTCAAACGGATGTTTTTTGGTTACTCAGAGGATACTTGGTCTAAGACCAGAAATCGTAAGCTGTTTCAGCCATTTGTAAAAGATCGTTTCTGGTCACCGCCAAGTGAATGGCGCTCAGAGAACTTTCCTCACTTGCGAGAACTTCTACACATGGCTTCATCTTTCCCACTCTGATATTAGGTCAGTGAAATTAGCCTTCAGTTCGCCGACTTGTGCGCCCAAGACAAGTGAAGAGATGTCTAGACTCTTTATCTCTAGCATTAAGTTACTTTATAATTGGACTGGTTTGGGTGTCTGGGTACAGCTGTATTGCAGCAAACTGTAAGACTGATAAGTTTGCTAGGATAGGTACTTCAGTCTCAATAACTGTGGAATGGGGACCGGTAAGAGCTTTCTGTGATTTGCTACTGGACCACTGCGCTTCAGACCAGCTCAGCAAGCATTGGCTAAGTACTACCAGGTATGCAGTCGCGCGGACCTTCCAGTCCCGTGGTAAATCGGAAAGGATCCAGGAAGCTCTTCGCTCTGAGCAAGGTTCACTTTTCTATGGTTGTATGAGTTCTAACAGAATACTGCCCCGTCGGGACTTATGCAGTAAGATAGAACATCCTTATGGATGTCAGCTGCTTGAAAGAGATTCCGAGGAATCAGCCATCTATTCTAATCTAACCTAACCAGACTATCTTAAGCAGCCTCTGTGTTTTCCGACTCCATAGACTTTGACACTTAGTAGCAAAATATCAAATAAAAATCGATCTCTGTCTCCTGGATAGCGAGATTAGTATCCAAGGTTGGAGTATATTCTGAGATAAGCGAAAAATTTACTGCTGAATGGATTCTTCTGCACCGTGTACTTACCAGAGAACAGTAGAGGGTTTCGTAGAGACATAGTCTTGGGCTTTATGTTAAAAATCATTATATGAAAAATAGAATCGACATCAGGTTGCAGGAGGCAGGGAGCTAGGCGCTCCAAAGCTCTGATCTCTAATCAGGCTGAAAATATCTACAGTCTTTAGGGTTAGGCATGCGTCTCGTCTATACTTAATATTTTTGTATAATTTATATTCCCCTACGCTTCCTTCTTTTCTCTTCAATCTGCCAACTTCAAATAACTCCGGTACTGCTTGTTTCACAGGCAAGAAATTTGTGTCTTTTTTCGAAAAAGCTAACTCCTCTCGCTCTTCTTTCCATAAATTTACACCTCAGCACATTTACTTCGCTCAAGCAGCAACGCTGCGGAAACCTGTTTGCCGTGCACAAAATAAATATTAGCCATGACTTTAATGGCACTAAAGAATGACCAGTCAGCCAATTGCCGAGCACTCAATGCAATATATTTTTATTTATGGCGCATGACTGTCGATTTCCCGTGAGAGTGTTTACAAATTTTTGTTTTCCTCTTTGATTTTGCTCTAAATTTTACGAGTTCTTGCAGCAGCTGGCGGGATTAGCAGGCAAAATGTTTTGAAGATAAATTCCAATAGAAGTTGCACATATTTTTCAGCAAATATTTCAGCTGCTTTCTGCTTAGTGCAATCTAAAACACATTTAAATGACTAGAAATTAATTGCGTTTGTTTTGAAAGCAATAAAGGCAGCAATTAAGGAGAGTGTCAAAATAAAGTAGGAAATAAATAATTCTTCTTTACTTGCAGCTTTTCAAAGTTGTAAAATCACACTTCAGCATAGAAAATACTTCAACGCTGGCACTTCGCCGCACCGCTCACGCTCACAAACGCTCGACAGCGCGCGGCTGTGCGAAGTCTGTGCTCCCCCATATTTATGTCAGCACTCAACGGCACTCATTTCCTCATGGCAGCAACGTTATCGGCTGTGCTTTTCACTGCTTGTTCTTGTTTTTGTTTTCTTTGCGCCTTGCACTGTTCGGCAGCATCATTATTTTATTGCATATGAATGTGTGGGCGCCTAATGTACGCTGCCGCACGCTGCAAACTGCATTTATTGCAGCAAATCAAATTGGTTGCGCATACGCCCCGTCAGCCGCACACATGACACTCATGTGAAGTGAAAAAAATCATATGTGCATGCTGTCTAAGGGGGCGGGCGCGCACTTTTGTCAATTTGTTCAGTCGACACGTTGACAAAGTGTCCGTGTGTGTGTGTGTGCGTGTATTTACAGATCTATTGAGTTGATATACAAATTGCATGCTCACGCTGGCACAGCACTTCAGCGCGCTTGTCTTGCTGGCAAATGTCGCGCAGACAACGGACCCAACCCAGCAGTCAGCCCACCAACCGCGCCATTGGAGTTGCTTTGGCTATTTATCTGCAACGCCTACAACCCTTGCAATTCGCTCGTTTGTGCGCTTTAATTGCGGAAATTTGTCTATAATTAAAAATTTTGTCATAGAGGCGCAGATGAGATGTTGCATATACTTGTATGTGCAAGTGGAAGTGGGACTTGAGCTGCAGCAAAGACGGGTTGAGCTAGGAAATATGTATGTTGCATTTGGTGCAGAAGTGAGTTGGAAAAGCAGCTAAAGGAAACGGTCTGCATGACTTCAAAACTTACTAAATCTAGTTAAAGTCATGATGCCTTTGCTAATCACAAAGTCTTTGTCAAAGCCGTAATGCTTTTCTCACCTCACCGAGTAATCACTCAAGTAAATCTGAAAAATCTTTAAAGCTAAACTGAGCTCCACGAAAGGCATCGGTTGCCTTATATTGCTGTGGAGGTGGTGGGAGGTTTTGGCTCTACAAAACTTCAGTCAAGTCTATTACATTCTATGGTGTATTCGTCTGGTGGAATGCTAAAAGCTAGAGTGTGTCCAAAGAGCGGCTCTCATCGGTATCTCCAGCGCACCACGGACTACATTAGCACTAAGTGTCATTCTAAACACCCGTGGACTTTATCGGCAGATGTATTGCTACGAAGTTCGCTATAAGGCGCAAGGAAGTTAGGTATACATATGAAGGGGCTTGAAAAAAACACACCAAAGTTCTCTCCTCTTTAAACTTCTTCCTGAAAACTTGGATCACTGCGTCGCAGAGGCCACTCTGGGCGGCTTTTATTCTGCTCACATACCGACGAGGAAGATGTGGATGGGGAGACATCGCTGGAAAAGAGGCGTAGTGAGATTTTTCACGGATGGCTCGAAGCTAGGAGGGAAGGTTGGAAGGGAAATTTTCTATAAAGCACTCTCCATCAATCTTAACTTTAGGCTATCGGACTGCTGTAGTGTTTTTCAGGCGGAAGTGGCTGCTATCAAGGTGGCGGTAGATGCACTGCTAAGCTTAAGCTAAGCTCTTTGAGAGAAACGAGCTTTAACTTCGACATCGTAGCCCCAATACCAGCGCTGAGCTCGCTTAATGTGTGCTCAAAGCCAGCCAAGGAGTTCTAGTACTGAAGTAATGGACCTCGCATGCGCTTAGCAGACTCTGGTGTTGAGTGGATCAACAACTTCCCATGAGCATAGTTCATCTAACCGCAATCGTAGTAGTTTTTACTGGACACTGTACACAAGGTATTCATACAGTAAGGATAAAAATATTGCCGGACGCTAGTTGTCAAAGTTGTATGGGGAGGGTGACGAGGAAACATCCAGGTATCTTCTCCTGCCATTGTTCAGCCTTTGCAAGACTGAGGCTGAAGCATCTCGGTCTCTTACCCTCGGAACCAGAAGACATAGCCGAAACTTCCTTTAGCTGTCTCAGCAAATTTGTGACAGGCTCAATTGGTCAATTTGTAAAGATATTTTGAGTCAGTATATAGGAGTTTTTTAGGTAGCACCTCGGATCGACGTTTTAAGCTATCCAAGTGAGATCCTTCTCAAGATTGACCTCGTAGTCTAACCTAACATAACAAAGATTGATCAGATTAAACTAAGCGGCTACAATATAAATGGACACAACTCAAAAATATTTCAGATATTGAAATTGGTATATTACTACCCGAGTACTACTACTGGGAGGCTACAACCTTGCAAGGTTTAGAGATATGATATGAAGGCTCAGCTTCACTTGTCCAGCATGGGCGTAGTCTCTTGCGCAAACTGCCGATTTTGCGACATGGAACAGGAAATCCATCATCTGATTATAGATTGCCCAGCAATTTGTAGAAGCAAGCTCAAGGTCCTAGGTTCATCACCTCAGTCGCGCCCAGCAAACTCCTGGAATTATTCAAAGTGCTTTGTTAACCATAGACCATAGGTCGCAGTGCAAAACCTCAATTATTTTCTATCTTCTATCTATTACCCGCTGCCTTAAGTTCAATCATTTCAAGACTTCTGATCACTTCTAGATCTTCAGCTCACAAAATTCCTCACAGTCTCTCAGTCGTAGTGCTGGCAACTTCGCTATTCATTGCCGTAGAACTAACTCAACCGTGGTTGGTTTGTTAAGAAATGTTTGCTTGTCGCCTATAAATTATTTCCAGCTTCTCAAATAAATCTGGTTACACGTTTAAAAGTAAATTTCCCAGACCATGCATTCTTGTTGGCACTTATCACTTGAAAAATGCCATAAAAACTTTGTGAACTCCAGCGTAAGCAACGGCACGTTCAGCGCTTATGCGCTCCACTCAGTGCACAAATGCACATACATGCAAACACATGTATTTATGTAGGTATATATATCGAGATATGCACATGTGCAACTGTGTGCTTCGCTGGTGGAGCGTTGCGTGTTGTTTGGTCAGCTGCTTTATCGCTCGACATAAGTTTTGAAAATAATCTTGTTGCTGTTGTTGTGGTTTTTGCTGCACCGCCAAATGCATTTGTTTTTATTGCAATAAATTTGTTGGCGTATATTGTTTTTAGCACGGTGTATGTTGTTGTTGTTGCATTGTTGGTTTCGCTGTTGCTCTACCGTTTGCCATTCGCTATCTCAGCACATTAAATGCATTTGTTGGCTTTACCATTTTTGCTAGCGTTTCTACTTTCTTGTTATTGTTGTTTTTACTGCCAATTGTTGCTGTTGCACTGTTGGTTTTTTTAGTTTTCAGTCAAAGTCTCTTTGCGCGAATTCTTCCTGCAACGGCAATTACTTTTCCTCTTAAGTATCGACATTTATTAATGCCTTAGTGTTGTTTTAATTGTTCTTACTGGATTTGGTCAGTGTTATGTGTTTGTTGTAGTTGCTGTTGTGAATATTGCTAAATATGTTTTTGTTGTTCTTCGTATTGGCTTGATTTTTTCGTCCGTTTCTCTGCTCTTTTGCCCTTTCGTAGGTCCAGTTTCTTGTTGCGTATTCAGTATTGTTTTTATTATTTTCTTCTTTACGTTTTGTTGCTGCTGTTTTAAGTCTTTGTTGTTATTGTTGTGTTTCTCTTTTACTGCTGTTTTGTTTGTTCGGTCTATTCATGAAACTGCTTTGTTTTTCTTTCATTGTTTTGTTGCTTTTCTTAGTTGGCTCTTTCCTGGGGTTTTTCGTTTTTGGTTCATACTAGTTTCGATATATTTAGGTTAGATACGGTAAGTTCAGGTTAGTTATGGTTTCTGTATGTTAAAAGTAGGGTACAAAGTTTACAGAAAGATTTCTGGCTACTTAGCTAAAATACGAGGGTCTTGAAGGTATTTTATCCACACTCCCAAAAATAGTTAATAAACAATAGTTACTTCCAGTGAGCCACAAAAATCATCATGGAACCAGAAAAAGTATTTATATAGTTCCCTCCGAAATTCTATTCTGAATCTGCCCCTATTCACATACATAGGCTATACAAGCTCTCTTTACAAAATTGGGTTTCCTTTAGAGAAAAACTACGAACAGTTAAGATATATTCTCCTTATACCCATAAAATATAAATATACTATATACGAGTATCAGCGGCAGCATTACGACTGTGTTCCAGGCCACAAAGAAATTCTGGGAAACGAAACAACTGATGAGGTTACCCAAAGTGCCATACGTTCGGCTACTGAAACAGAGCAGGAAATACGGAAGTCACTTAAAACAAAATCCAATGAATTTTCCGAAAGGTCTGACAGATGGATTAAGACGAGTTGGAATGGACGGTTTTTGGTCTAGACACACACTTGATTGATTGGTTGATAGACGAGGTCTACCTTAGGCGACCTTAGGTCTATTGTGCCCTCTCCTAAGTCACAAAGACCCACCTAGCCCCAGCATATCTATAAAGTCCAATATGCTGCTGGGTGCTAGCGAAGTGGATCCCCTTTAACCTGCGTTTGCCGACTATGCAGTCAGTTAGCAGGTGTTCTGGTGTTTCGGGCGCTCTGTCGCAGAACCGAAAATTTACGCAAGAAGCTAAGAACATGTTGTGTAAGTGCTTCTTTAGCTTGCAGTGGCCAGTGTAGAATGCGAACAGTAGTCTGAGTGTGCCGTAAGGACGTCGACTGCATATTTAAACCTGCTGAGGTTGTAACCTCCATTAGCAACTTGTCGGTAGCTCTCTCGGCCTACTCCTTCTAGCTTGCGAGTACTCTCCAGGGTACCCACTCCAGTGATGGAAGATTCATTACCAGAATGAGAGTTTATTTGAGATCGAAGAGATCGAGAGATCGTAGTTTCAGTTCAAGCTTATATAAGGCTCAGGTTCAAGATCTTGAGAAGTTTTGGACATAATATATAATGCTCTTTAGAATCTTCATTATAGAGCAACAAAAGTTCTAACACTATACAACAAAATCAGCTTTTTTCACTAGGGACGGGACGAACTTTTATGCAAGAAATTTGAGAACTTGGGATTTCTGTTTCTTCTTTAGGAGGAAGGAAATAATTTTGTAAAGGTATAAACTAAGTGTATTGTTTATCACTCGGTATGTTAGAGTATCGCGTTTTATTTCGTAACAGAGACACTGGACATCGACAGCTACAGGTCATATACATATCCATATGGGTATATGAGAACCCACTTCCAAAGCTCAAATTAGAATGAATACATTTAGGAGAAAGGATTTATATGTATATGTGTATATATGTATGCATGTATTTATGTAAGCAAGCAATGTAGATGAGCAAACAGCACGACACACAGAGCACAAAGGCTTACTTTTCTAAATGTTGCAAGGCTTAAGCATAAAAACACACACACACTTACTAGACTAAACATACTTCTAAACAGCATACCCGCCGTGGTGGCAGCGCTTACTCGTCGTCAGTTGGGGGTCATTGTATTGCAACAATGGCGATGGCGTGGAGAAGGTCCCTGACTGAGGCTGCAGACGACAACGACAACGACGACAGCGAGAACGGAGACGTCGGCAGCGATGACGACGGACGGCTATTGTTGTTCTATTTAAGCTACGTGATTGCTATTGTCGCTGTATACGTTGTTCTTGTTGATATTTATGTTGCTGTTGCTTGCAACTTTTTCACTCTCATAATTTCTGCCTTCGCTTGCAACATACGCGCCGCACACTCGCTAATGTGTTGCTATGAACTTTTATGCGCTTTTGTTATTATCATTATTTCGCTCGACGAGCATCTTAGCGTTTTTGTTGTTGTTTCGGCTGCTTTGCTTTTGTGCGCTACATTGCCTACACACACACAGACAAACGTGACTCTTTCTTTGAAACTCTGAATGACTTGGTAACACAAAAAAACGGCAACGAACAACAACAAAAATTAAGAAAATAAGCAGCAGCGGCAACAAAGTGAAGAACGTGCCACATAGCAAGCGAGTGAAATGAATTCATAAGAATGCCGTGAAGCACGCTTTCAGGCGCAAAGCAGGGAAACGCGCGGTAGTGGGAGCTGAAAACAAAGCGGCGCACTGAAATGAGCACACACAAACTTATTTACAAAAATATGTTTATAAAGGGTGTTTTTTGGGAGTTGCAGCATATTTTTTTATGAATAGAGGGGAGAAAAATTGAAGATATTTATAATTTTTGGCTAACTTAGTTAGCAAAATGTCTGACATTTAGTGTTAAAATAGAATTTTGGACTAACAGCCAGGCTTGTTTCACTGTTGTTGCACCATACACGAGTTTTTGGAAATAAAGTTTCGTAAATTTTTGCACCGTTAGTAAGCCTTGGGGCACAAATTTACCAAATTGCCTTTTCTTTAGTACATTCTATACCTTCAAAAGCACCCTGTATAATATGTAGCTGCTTTCTTGCCCGCTACAAGCACTTGAGGCTTTAACATTTCCATGCAACATGCCGCTGAAGTGCAACACTTGTACGTTTTCTGCTACAAGCGGTAGCAAAGCAAAGAACAATGAGCACAGCAGGCAAAAGCAACAACTACAATGCAGAAAAAAAGCAGAAAAATGAAAAGTAAGCATAATAAGTGAGAACAAACGTGCACGTATGATATAATACTATCCATACACTACATACAAGTAGATATAGGTAAGTCTATAAGCGTGCATTTCGTGATGATAAAGCCAGTTGAGCGGTGCAAGCAGCCGAGCGCTTGAATTGTTTGCACACACGCTAGGGGCGCAAGCGTTGGCGGGCGGCGGCGACTGCTGGGGATTCGTAGCAATGCATACACGGGGCTTAGTTACGGCAAACACGCTTAAAGTGGGCGACTGAACGCCAAGAAAATTGCTATGATTTAATGCTACTGCAAAGTTGCTCGCGTTTGCTTTGCATGCCAAGCGAGTGTGTGTGTGTGTGACATATATATTTATATGCGCAAATTTAGTGTATTATATTCCCGACAGTATCAATTTAACAAATTTAGTGGGAGAGGTCTGCTATATTGACAAAAATGCGTTGACAACTGTGAGCCCCATATTTTATTTTCTTAAAAATTTAGCATCAAACTCTTTTTTATAATACGGTTTCAATAATTTAACACGAAAATTGATTTATTTTGAGGCCCATGCAACGCTGTCAACCTGCTGGAGTTCCACCGATTTTTTCTCGTTGACTTCGAGCATTGCCATTTGCTCCCCTTGAAGTATCGCTGCACTTGAAACGCTTCGCTGCCGTTTGGCGCTGCCCTCACAAATGCGGGTCGCTTCGACTGCTTCCATTTTTCTTGCTTTTTCTATTCATTAACGTTAACTAGTCGCGTAAGTGAAGTGGGTGTGGAAATGTGCAAATTATGGCGCCCTTTTGTGAAGCATAAACATTTTCTGATTTATTTTCAGCGCGCGCACCATGGCGCTCTGTAATCTTTTGTGCTGTTATTTTGCATTTTTCTCTTCTTTTTTAATATGAAAATGAAGTGTCCACTTGAATGCAACAGCATGATGCATTAATTATTTAAAATGAGGGGCGCCAAGCGCAAAAGGGCATGCGCTGAAACAAAATTTAAAGCAGTGAGGGTAAAGTGTTTCCTTTTTCTGCGAAGTTTGCAAGAAAATAGAGCTGCATATAGTTAGGATATATATATTTTATTTTTCTAAAATTATTTTTGTTTAAATTTATTTTAAATTAGCAAACTATTCTAAACATTACCTTAGTTAATGTGTTTCAAAAGTTCATATTTTAATTAAAGATTAAATTATCGACTGGAAAAGTCTCCAGAAGCGTTATTAAAACATATACAGGAAGTGAAACTTCCCTCAAGTCTTGTAACTGTAGTTGTGGCAATATGTTTTAGGAGTTAGTTTTTAGTGTTCCATAAGTTCACATTTTCGTTAAAGACTAAATTATGTACTGGAAAGCCTCCAGAAGCTTTATTAAAATATATACAGGAAGAGAAACTTCTCTTAAGCCTTGTAACTGCAGTTCTTGTAATACATTTTAAGAAAGTTCATGTGTTCCAAAAGTTCATATTTTCATTAAAGATTAAATTAAAGACTGGAAATGAATCTACTAGCAGGATGAACCTTATGGAAATGAAAGCTAAAATAACAAATATTTAGAAAAAAATAATTTACGGACGATTTTTGGTCGGGAAAAGGAAGGAGAGGGGCGTGGTTAAACTTTTAAGGACTTGAAACGACTTATCGCGATTTGCGGCTAAACTACGACAGCTATAGAAAAAAGTTATTCAACAATTTTATAGCTAATAAAAAGTTCTTTAACTTTTGTATACAGAGTTTTTTTATATAACCTAAAAATTTTCGTTCAAAATTACAACCATTTTAAGCCAAATCCTTTTATATCTAAAAATATATCTAGCAACCAAACTTCGCTCATCGAAATCAAGAAAGCAAACTTTTGCTAATTTCTAAACAATTTCAGAATATTTATACGATTTTTTTCCGCTGCTTCAACTGTCTTACGCAATTTCATTAGACATCAATTAAAACTACATTTCCCATACAGTGATCGATATATTCCGCTAATTGCCTAACATTCAACTCATTTACACTAAATCAATTTTGAAAACCAAATCAATTCATATTAAATGCAAAATATTTCAGTATCATAAAAGCAAATATTGGCAATTAAACAACTAAAAACATCAAATAGACAAGCAAAGTTGTTTGGCTTGTCTTGTCTTCTCTTGCAGGCCCCCTCAGTCTGCCGTCCGTTGCTGCCGTTCACTTTTGCCTTTTGCTTGCTTCTTTGCACTTCTGTTTTGCCTCACTAAATATGCAAATCACAATTAATTTATGCCTCCGCCTTTTTGTGAGCTTTTAATTTACGATATATCCGTGCTAGTTCAGCGAACAGGCAGCAAAGCAAAAGCAAAAAGCAGAAAAAAGATTATACAACTAAATATTTGTGGGTATGCACACAGTTCTTTTGTATAAAGGGTGTTTCAATATGGATAATCTATAGAAAGATTTAGTGCTCGCGTTTTTTAGTTTCTATAAATATTCCGGAGCTCGAATTGAGTCTTTTATTCAATGCTTATTGCTGCATATAAGGTCTTTGTATATTGTGCTTAGCAACATGTCTAACAAAACCAAAAATCTTGATACGTGGGATTTATGACCAGATTTTTTTCGCTTGGATTCCATTTGCGTACTTCCAAGGGCCCGTTTACCTCTGCTTAGAAAAAAAACGAAATTTTTGATATGTTTTTTTGTTATAAAGAGTGTTTCAATATAGATAATCTGTAGAAAAATTTAGTGCTCTCTATCCTAAGGTTCTATAGAGGTTCCCTAGTCCTTGTCGTGTTTTTTACTTGGTGCTTATGATTACCTTATGAGGAAGGTCCATCTACTAATATTGCGTTTAGACACATGGCAGCCCGTGACAATTCGGATACTTCGGATACTATTATGAGAAAATTTTTTGTCTGTAACTTTGGATTCTATTTGAGTGCTTCTAGCAGTTCCTTTATATCTACGTAGAAAGAAAGAGGCTTAGTCTCCTACTTAGGAATTTACTTTTGTAAGTTTTATGCTTCCTGAACGCTGTTAGTCATGGAGAAAGTAGTAAATCATCTGCGGGTTGTGTCAGAAGACGTATTAATTTGCTCTGCTAGTCAATAGGAGATCAAAATTTAATATAAATAAGATTCCTCTTATCATCATGACAAGCTGAGTCGATTTATCCATGTCTGTATTTACACGAACTATTCTCTCAATTTGTGAAATATCGTTCTGAAATTGTGAAGCCACCCTTTTTTCAGTAAGAAGCCGCTCATTTATCAGAACCGCCGATATCTAACTACTATACCATATAGCTGACATACAAACTGAATGATCAAAATCAAGTTCTTGAATGGATTCTTTTGTGTTTGTGAAGGATGACGTTTGTTAGTTGGGCTTTAGCAAAATCAAAAGTTATTCATGATTTAAAATTAGTTCAAGAACCTTGTTTTTAACCTTAACGAAGACACCAACCATTTCGGAGACCTTTGTGCTTGCATTGATTCTTTGGTTCACATTTAGCATAGTCAAAAACCAGTGTAGGGGACCGTTGGTGAGGTCAATGATCTCTTTGTTTATACTTAGGGAGGCCAACGATCTCGGCAAAGGCTGTTGCCTTTTTTGTTTACATTTGGCGAGGACAACAACCATTCGTTTACACTTAGCAGTCCTGAAGTCAGCACTCAGTAAAGTCAACGACCTCATCAAAGATCAATGACCGTTTTGTTCACAATCGGCGAAGTGAACAATCTTTTAAAAGTCAGTGACCTCTTTGATTACACTTAGCGAAGACAACAACCATTTGTTTACATTTAGTTAAGACAGCAACCAATATCGAGGCCATTGACTGTTGCTGACGACATCTTATAGGCTTTCTGGCAGAATTCTGCTGCTACAACAACAATATTTTATGGAGATAATTGATCCAATTCTGTCCAACTGCATTGCCTACCTAATCAGGTGGACAAGAAATACATGTACCAAGTCTAGTCCTGATATTCAAATTTTTACGTAAGTTAGTTAACAGATGAATACTCAGAGAGTCTTTCGGAATTCAACACGCTTCGTCATCCTTCTCATTTATACGAGTATACAGTAGAGGCTCAGAAGAGGAGGCTGGAGGATGGAGTCATGTGAAGAAGTTCACTCAAGTGAGGAAAGTTCTTTGATCGCCATTCACTTGGGAATGGCCAGAAACGATACTTTTACATATGACTCAAGCAGCTTACGACTTCCGATCTTTGACCAAGTATCCTCTGGGTAAAGTAAGAAGGCGAAACATCCCCTACATAGGGTTGTGCGCTGGGCTTGGGACTCGCCACGTAAAACAACACCCCCAATGAAAGGAAGGCAATTGAGAAGTAAAGTCACTCATAATTCCCGTTCTGTTATACGGTGTGGAGGCTTGGACGATGATAACAACTGAGGAATTGACGTTGCGAGTTTTCGAGAGAAAAGTTTTGCGAAAGATTTACGGCCACGGCGAATATCGCATTCGATGGAACGATGAGCTGTATGAGATATATGACGACATTGACATAGTTCAGCGAGTTAAAAGACTGCGGCTACGCTGGCTAGGTCATGTTGCCCGAATAGACGAAAACACTCCAGCTCTGAAAGTATTCGACGCGGTACCCGCCAGGGAAGCAGTGGAAGAGGAAGACCTCCAATCCATTGGCTTTTAGTCGCCACTTAGGACTGTAAAAAGTTAAGTTGGTTTTAATTTTTTTTTAGTTTCTTTCTATTTCTGATACAATTTTAACTTCTCACATGTCGATTAAGTCATTCGAAGAAAAAAAAAACCTATTGCAACACCCTGTATGCATTGGTCTAGCCTCAATGGCTTTTTCTAAATATGCTCGTAGCTGCCTGAGGCAATCAGCGTCGCGATAGACTCTAAGCTGGCATATGTGGGAATGCCAATACACATGCATACATACACATATCCAGTATAGTTAAATAACATATATATTTATATGTATATATGCACGTTTGTGGGCGTCTTTATCTGCGTCTCTTGTATTCTTGTCAGATGGCTTGCGAAAAATGTTAGTTAACGCGCGATAAGAATCACAAAATGTGTCAATGCGCCCGATGGGACGTTGACTTTTCACTTTTGTTGACGCGCTTGTTTTCATTTGCAACTTTTATTAATTTTTATTGCTTTTTTCCTTCTTTTGTGGTGACAAACTGGAGGATAAGCGCATTTTTCACAAATATTTGCGTGATTATGTGGCGGTGTGTCAATAGCGCGCTGTCGACACCGCTTCTAATCGCGCTGGAAAATTGGCACTTCCGCGCATTGTCGCACGCTGACACATATCTCACACACACACACGCACGCATTTGTGCACAGGCTTATTCATAAATACCTGTGACTTTTTTGCATTATTGCTTTTATTGCCGCACGTAATTGTTTCGTTGTTGTTGTTGCTGTTGTTATTTTTTCAAAGTTGAACGCGCGCCCTCAATTTACGGCTGACACACATTCATTTGCATGCGCACACACACATACATCTACATTATTCTCACTTGCAAGCTTATTTTTGTTGCTTTGTGTGCTTGCGCTTGTGTGTATGTATGTGAGGGTTCACAATTTTCGCCCCATATATTGGAAGGGGGGGTGTCGTTTTTTATCTCCACATCTTGGTGTTGTTTAGCAACGCTTTTGTTGCGCGCCTGCTTCGCCAGCCTCGTCGTCGTCGTTGGTCTCGCTGTTTACTGCTCTTGGCAGCTTTCGTACGCTCCCTCTCCCTCTCCCGCTCTCGTTGCGGTCATTGAACTTTTGACGTCACACACTTTGATTGGTGCCCCTCACAACGTTTGATTCGTTTGTTTTTGTTGTTGTTGTTATTATTATTATTAATTTTTGTTATTGCTCACGTTCGTTCGCTTTTCGCGGCGCGCTGTGGGGGTGCGCGCGCTCGGTGACCCCTCGCGGCACGCTCGCATTGTGTGTTGCCCAGAAAAAGCGGGAAGCGCGCACACACAGACACAGACTTACGTACATATGTACTTATTTACATACCGAACCGAATTGTGTTCAAGTTGCTGTTGCTGTTGTTGTTTTGCTGCTTTGCGCGGCAGCTCATTGACCTAATTTTCTGTACGTACAGTCTATTTTCTTTATTTATTTGCTTATTGTTGTTATTGCTTTGTATTTTAGCACGCTTTCATTGCTATTATTTGCGATATAATTTGTATATTGTTGTTGTTGTTATTGTTGGCGTTGGCCTTGACGGCAGGCCATCAATGGCATACAATTCACACAATTAAATGTTTATTATTGAAATTTATTTTAGGCGGGAATCTCGAGGTTCGGATTGTGCATATTTTTGGTTTGTTTTTTGTTTTTGTTTTTGCATTTTCATAAACCGAATTGATGACTTCATTTGCAACAAATTACTGAGAAATATTATGTGAGTTGCCTAAAAATTCTTTAATAAACTTTTTTTCTGCGGAATTGTGGCACGACATCATCACGTTCTGAAGACGATGGATTAAACTGTCATGTGACATAACAACAGTATTGTCCCAAATAGGTCCATTCAGCAGTAATCTTGGTTGTGAGAACTTTACGTAATTCGTAGTTTCTTATTTGAATCGGTATTTGGTGATGTTTCGAACAATTGAAGAAAGAGAGGTCAACAGAGGTCGCTGGTCGCACTTGCCTCCACACTTGGCACAACTCAAAGATAAGCCTCAAACTTCTACTTTTTGCTGTGTGGTTTTTAAATAGATCATTTGATTGGCTTAATGATGTAAAAGAAATTGAGTAAAATGTAAGAAGAAGCTTTTTAATTCTGAGCTTTAAGCGACTACAAACTCACTTCGTATTCTGTCAAAATGGTGGGTTCCCAAGTATTTCTTTAGATTCTAATTCAGTCTAATCAAGCAGCTGGAACCATTGGCAGAAGGTGGGGTCTCTCACCGAAAATGGGCCTCTGGCTCTACGACACCATAGTCAAGCCCATTATGTTCTATGAAGTTTTTATGTATTCGGTGTAGGGCTCTAGCAAAGACCACACTTGCAATGAAACTCGAGAGCGTTCAACGGTTGATGCTCATCAGCATGTGTCGTGCACTAAGGTTCACTTCAACCATGGCACTTAACGCCATTTTGCACATGATGCCAGTAGACATCGTCGGAAGGTGTATGACTGCGAAAGTTGCGATCAGACACAGAGAATCTGGATTCCTAAATGAACACTCGGAAATACTCACACACTTTGACTTCATACCGGATCACTTGGACTCCTAATCTGTTGAAAAAGTCTTTGTTTGGTTATTATTAAGGCTGACGCTTTGCTAAAAGATCCATTTATATGTGGATTGACTCATAAGTGTCGTCAAATGTTGGCCGTAAAACTATCACAGTGAGTTTTCTATTCACTCTGTGCAGTACTGTAATGTCATTGTGGAATCTGTTTAAGAGCTGCTAAAGCACTTTTGTCCGCTAAGTATTTAGGTCACACGGAAATGTAAATCCTCATATCCTCTTTCTATCTACGATTGGATGTCAGGTATCAGTCTATGGATCTAGCGTGCTTTGGATGAGGATTACCACCACTGTTGCTACATTTTAGTGCTCCTGTAACTCTCCGCGGTCTTTGGTGATACCGGTTAATTCGCTTATAGCTGATATAATCCCTCGAGTTCTTCTGCTTGGATATCAATGGGAGTCATTCTACCAAATACTTCAGCAGCATGGGTAGACATGGTCCGGAAAGCACTAATTATTCGTATTGCCGAAAGTTGCTGCATTGAATTTAATCTATTATTGCGCCCAGATAATTGTGGCTGTGAAGTACCATAACCGAACTCACCTAAGGTGAAAACTTTTCGTTCCTCCACCTTTTTGGTGGAGTATTTCACTCGAATATATTCTTGATACATACCAGACAGGGACAAGATTCAATCAGTTAACTCATCAAACACTCAACATGTCTACACCAGGGGTACCTCCACAGAGACTGCCCTTCATTCTTTGACTTTAAATAGAGAGAGCTCTGGACCGAAAGCTTCCTAAATTAACTACAAGATTGGCAAGAACCTTCGAACATAGCTCGATAGGCAGTGGGTCGGTGGATTAAATAGATCACATGCCTTCTCTTTTTCTGGGAATTAAAGAGGATCAGTAGGACGATGTATGGCATGCAGTGTAACCTAACCTAATATTAAAACCTGTGTATGTATATACTTATATTTTCTATTTCGTGTTACATAATCGTTATAATTTTCAATAACTGCCACTGAAACTCCCAAGCCGCCATGTTTTACCACAAAGAATTTCGTAAACAAAAGCTAGAACTAACAGATATTTTTGGCAACAAACCGCAATTCAATCCACACACTTGTACAAATATACATTTGTAACGAAATATAGCGGTACCCTTGCACCACCAACCACCTCGTCCACAGCACACCGAGCGGTTGACCACAACTACTTGGGTTCCCATAAACTAATCCAAGTTATGCCCGGCTATTGCAGCCACTTTAGTGGTCGCACATAAACGCAAGCATTTAATCACACACATTCACACAGGGACATATTCACACACATACATATGCATTGACACACAGCCATTCGCACTTTGGTGGCTGCGCGTGTCTGCTGTCGCAACGCAGAAAGTTTGGCTTCCAGCAAGCGTTTTGAAATTAATATCCACAAAATATTAAAATGTGTTAGGAGAGGAGGCAGCCGCGCGGTGGCTGCGGCTGCGGGTGCTAAGTTGTTGGTTGTTGTTGGCGAGTCGTTATTTGTAATGCTTGGCTTTTTGTTAGCGCCATTTGTTTTGCGAAGTTTTTGTGTTTGATATTTTGTTGTTGTAGTTTTTCGTTTGTGGCTTTGTGTGTTCTAGAAGCGTTCCAGCATAAATTGGAAAAGTTTTGCGCGTTATTTAAGCACGAAAAAGTGCTGATAATATTGCACTTCCGACTTCAGATTTTTTGTCTGTCTCGGCGCGGTTTCTTGAAAGACTAGTGTGCCTATAGCGTATCAGATTTGCTAGTTAGCATTTTAGAGGACTGCCATCAAATGCACATGCATTGCTTGACGCTGAAGTATCAGGTGAGATGCCTTTGAGATTGAACGAGACTGAAGACGAATTAGAAAATGTAGCTTCGGATTCGCTATCGCCTCTGAGTGAGATGCTTTTGTAGTAAAACCAACTAGATTTTGCTCAAGAATATGCAGAGATATGAATCGGTAGTCCTCAATTGTATGAGCTTAAAAATATTTTCCGGCTTCCACTGCTTATTTATGTAGGGATTAGTAGAAACTAGAATAAAGAATTTGAAAGGATTAGCTTTCTTTGCTTGGTAGTCTTCTCCGTGAGCAATTAACCGGCTGTAAAATTCTTTTTTTGTCCTCTGATATTTTCTGTGCCTTTTTATTTCGATCTGAAGCAAAAAAACACCTTCTTGATTGGAGATCTTACGGATGACATGACTTAGGCAGCGTAGTCACTGTTTCTTAATTCGCTGCACTTTGTCAATTACTCGTTCTTTCCAACGTTCCATCGAATGCAGTATTCGCCGTGGCAATTCGCAAATCCTTCTTTCGAAAAGTTGTAACGTCGACACATCAGCTGTTGTCAACGCCCAAGCCTCTGCACCATATAGTATGACGGGGATGATGAGCGACTTCTACAGTTTAGTCTTTGTTCGTCGAGAGAGGACTTTACTTTTCAATTGCCTACTCAGTCCGAAGTAGCATCTGTTGGCGAGAGTTATTCTGTGCTGAATTTCGAGGCTTACATTATTGGTAATGGTAATGCTAGTTCCAAGTTTGACGAAATTATCTACGACTTCAAAGTTGTGACTGCAAGAGCCAAGTCGCGAATGCCACGACTGTTGATTTGATGACAAGAGATATTTCATCTTGCCCTCCTCCATTACCAGACGCCAGTTGCTTATGCTTCCTAATTCAGATTTCATCGGCGTATCGCCAGCAGTTGTACACTTAGAAGATTGAACCTTCAGTATTCAGCTATGCAGCTCGAATTATTTTCTCCAAGAACTAGATATAAGAAATCGCACGGCTAGGAAGTCGTCCTTGTCCGAATACCGTTGGAGTTTTGGTATTGCTCAACGGCAATTTGGAGAGGTCGCTTCATCAATCCTGGCGGAGCTTTTGGTGACTGCTCAATCAGTTTGTTGACGACAGCCGTTTTAGTCTTCGCGGGGATACCAAATTCCTGCTCAAGGTAGCTACTTTATCGTGCAAGTCGCAAGAGCTGTGTAATCTCACGAAGTAGGCGTTGTGTGTATTGTTAGGTATTTTCACGAGCCTTTGTCCAAGATTTCACAGAGCACATTGTAAATATCTGAGTCAGTTGGTTAGTTTTCCAGGCGTTGCAACTTCACTTATGATCCAACAGTTTAAGACTAGTCAGTCAGCAGAATAGGCATCAGTCCGTCCATGCTATAGAGGAGACGTAAATGTCTTATCATTGCACGAAGTAATACCTTATCTGGTGATTCCGTGGAGAGTCTTGAGTTGGCAGCCGATTTAGCGAATTAAAATTCCCACTCGGCTTCGATGCTTCCGCTACTATAAAAAAGTCAGAGCCCAAATCATTCTTCGCCGTATTTGAATAGCTCGGACGGCAATCCATCGGACCCCGTGCTTTGTTGTTCTTCAGACGGGTAATTGCTTGAACTCTTCATGGTCGGGCAATGGAACGTCTGCTCCATCGTCTTCGATTGGGGAGTCGGTTGCCATTCATGCTTTCGTTATGCCATTCAGTAGGCTGGAGAAGTGTTCCCTCCATAATTTCAGTGTGCCCTGGCCATAAGTCACTAGATCACCTCTGGGGTAAAGACAGTAGAAGGTTAGGGCTAACTAAAATTTGCAGAGTTAGGACTAAATAGAAATCATTTGGATTTAATTATAGTAGCGCCATCTACGTGTCAGTGTGTCAGCCTGTTATAACGGGTTTTGGGTCATGCTTTGATGAAGAAGCAATTGTATTTCTCTTAGTGTTCATTTCTATAGATTTTGCTTTGATCTGTACTAAAAGTCTGTGATAATTTGGTAGATTTTTTCGTCTTTCCTCTCCTTTTGACACACCAGCCCGCCAACCTCATATATGTAACTATTTCTATTGCCTCCCATTGCGTTTATCGATTTCACCGCAATTATGCGACACATTTACCGCAGCTTACAACACATAACAATTACATTGTCGCAGCTTTTCATCTTTCAATGTTTACATTTCGGCGACGCGGCAGTACCCAACCCAAGCCGCCAACGCCACCGCCACGCTACCAACAAAAACGCCAAAGGAAAATGCATAACAACTTGCCGCGCGCTTTTCCAAAGGAACTAAATGCCGCACCTTGCTAATAGATCAACGCGCCTGCGCACTGCGCATGCGCTGCCAGCTAGTTGAGTGAAAAATCGCCTGCGCCTACACGCAAACGCCGAAATAAATGCGCATGCGCACAGGCAAAAGTGCACAATCACGCACCTACACACAGACACACACAGAGCTGAGCGTGCGTACTGACAATAACTGCTTGACATTTGGCGGACTGCCTTGCTCCGAAAAAAAATCGCGCTTCCAGCAAGCATATTTGGTTTCCTCAAGCGCATAACTACAAACACCCACCATTTCTTATATGTATGCATGTATGTGTTGACTAACACCCGCCCGCAAACTGGCTCATGCAGTGCGGCCACGCGCCGTCAAAGCCAACTCCGCGGCGAAGGCGGCGGCGCGGTCAACTGGCTGACAGCGGCGGCAAAAGTCAGTGAGTCGTTCAGCTGCTAAGTCGATCAGTCAGTTAGTAAGTCAGCGTGTGCGATAGTTCATCGCCGCCCACCACATCGAAGCAACTCAACATTGAAGCAAAATAGCAAAAACAAATACAACAAAAACAAATACAAGCAAAATAACAGCGAACGGCGTCACCGGTTTCCATTTCTATGATCGGAACTTGCCTTCATTCAAGTCATTGTTTGTTTGCGTTGTTGTTGTTGTTGCTTCGCGTTGTTCGCAAGCTTGTCTGTCTGCCAGCGCTATCGATGCCGTCGCCGTCGCCGTCGTCTTGTAACGCGTGAACGAATATTCGAGCGATTATTTATCCACAAGCTAAGCAAAGCAAGCTCACACGGTCGCCTCCGCACATCACCTCCGTTTCGCCTTCTATGCGCCGATTCACCGATTCACCTTAATAGATTTGCTCTGTGGCTGTGTGTGTGTGTGTGTTTTCCGATTTTTTCCACCGTTTATTATCTTTCGCTGTCGTTTCGTTTTCTGCTGCTGTTTGTTGTTATTGTGTAATCGCCCACATGATTTATCTATCTATAAAGCAATTGTTGTTATTTTTGTTGTGGTAGTGGTTGTTGTTGCTTTAACTCGTTTTAAAAGTTGCTTATCGTTTGTAATAACTGGAATTATGAGCCATTACTATTGTGTGTACATTGCTGTTGTTGTTGTTGTTGTTTATATTGGTTTTGCCGTTGTTGTAGTTTTGTGTCGGTTCGTATATCTTTTTTATTGGCAATTTAAGTTGGTTACTGGGTTTTGGGTTATTGCAAATAAAAACACTGACACACTCACACACACACCTGCGCGCGTATCGCATGCGGCAATAATAAATGTCGGCAATAAAAACAGCTGCGCTTGCATGAAAATCGTAAAAAAGCAACAATAGCAATAATCACTTAAAATGAGGTGTGCAAACGCCCTCTCGCTGGTTTTGGTGTGATTTCACCCTACGCGCATGAATTGCGAGTTTTTATTGATGCACCGGCAATTGCGGCTCGCGGCGGCCGACACACCTATGAGAGAGTGTTGTGGGTATAAAAAATCTTTCTTGAAAAGGCGTTGGACTGTGGATATTTTAAATGTTTGACAGTATCTGTGCAGTGAACTGTCTTTATCTCAGCAAAAATACAGAGGCGCCGAGCGCAGTTCGCTCAAACAGCTGATGTCACGATGATGTCACACAAAAGGAAGCGGAAAAGCCAAATTTAATTAGAGCAAAGATTAGAGACGCCAAACTGACTCCTTAATGTTTGATCCTTTAACTTTTGTTATTTTATGACTACTTTATTTTCCGCTTCCATCTTTGATTAGTCTTACTATAAAATAGTTCATGACCCGAAATATCTGTTACATCAATAAAAAGGTTGATTCTTCCAGAAAGTATGTATAAAAGAAAAGTAAAACTCGGAAAAATCCCAAATACCCTAACTTATGCAGACACCATAAAATGATTCTAATCGATGGGCCGAATCGTGCGAACTGAAATCCAATGCTAACAAGAGTTAGTATTGTTAGATCGTACCGTCTTAAGGATAGGAGAATAAGGCAAGCTACTTGGGTCTAATTTTAGACAAGAAGCTTTCGTGAAAACATAAGTTGGATCCTAGTCTGCGATATTCACAAAGTCCCTGTTTCTTCTCAATACCACGGATTTTCGAAATCGTTTAAAGTTGAATTTAAGTTCGGTTCTAAATCTTGCATACGCTTCAAGAGAAGGTCGGGATCTCTGTAAAATTAGATACCAAAATCGCCTTCCGCCTACCAGACTACACTTCAGTATCTTCAAAGCGGAGATCAAGGCAATAAATACAGATTTTTTGTTCTGACAAAAAGTGTGTTCACAACATGGAATATGCTTTAGCTTACCACCTTACCTACCTATCTAAAACTTGACAAAATCAAGTCTATTTTGTATTTATAAAGGTTTTTGGGTATCTAGTAAGAGATGATATGTAATTTTTTTGAAAAATTTTTTATATTTCGATATAAAAATTCGCATATTTTTCGTTATTGTTCAATGAAGGTCAAGCAGCTCTATACATCCTAATAGCGCTCCGCTTTTATGTGAATTCATCACTGAAGATGTTGAGTTTAGAAGCTAAAAATTTGTTTCGTCGATTGTTTTTAGCTGTCAAAAACGGTGTCGGGAAATAGGCATGGTAGGATTAAAAATGGAGCTACTCACCATGTAAAAGTTAACTTTGTGAGACCATTTCAGTATATTTAGTTATTTTTTTTATTTAGTCATGTCCGTCTGTCTCGCTGCATGTATTATATAAAGAATCGATCTGACAACCGTCCTTTCAATTTCGGACCACCATAGCATATAGCTGCATACAAACTGACCAATCGGAATCAAGTGCTTGTATGGAAAGCTCTTTTACTTGACGATATATCTATTATATTACCGTTTCCTTTTAGGCAAATTTTCGTATATTTCTCGTTTTAGTTCGATAAAGGTTAATCAATTCTAAACAAACTTATAGCGCTTTGCTTTTTGTAATTTAATTCTTGAATATATTGAGCCTCAAAGCTAAAAATTAGTTTCGTCGACTTTTTTTAGCCTTAAAATATGGTGTTGGAAAATGGGCGTGGTCGAATCAAAAACGAAGCCACTTACCATGTAAAAGCGAGCTTTATGAAGTCATGTTGGATTATGATACGGGAAAGTGGTGCGATAAAGGGATATAATTAAATATTTTTAAATTTTCTTTACATTTTGAAATATTTTTTAAGGTTTTTTCTTATTTTATTATATTTTTTGAAATATTTTTTTATGTTTCAAAATATTTATTTTTGTATTAAACTTTTTTTTATTACGTTTTTTTTCAAATTTTTTATGTTTAAAAATTTTTATATTTTTTATTTTTTATTTTAATATATTTTATTATTTTTGTAATATTTTTTATGTTTTAAAATATTTTTATTAATTTGTTCAAATTTTTAATGTTTTAAAATATTTTTCATTATTTTCAAATATTTTTTATGTTTTAAAATATTTTTTTTGTTATTTTTTCAAATTTTTTTTATATTTTTTTATTATTATTTTTTTTATATTTTTTATGTTTTAAAAAATTTTTTGTTATTTTTTTCAATTTTTTTTTAATATTTTTTAAGAATTAGAACATTTCCTTATTTTTTTTAATTTTTTATGTTTTTAAATATTTTTATTGTTATTTTGTTTCAAATATTTTTTTTTTTTATTTTTTATGTTTTAGAATATTTTTTTATTTTTTTTAAATTTTTTATGTTTTTAAATATTTTTTATTATTTGTTCAAATTGTTATGTTTTAAAATATTTTTCATTTTTTTGAAATATTTTTTATGTTTTAAAATATTTTTTTGTTATTTTTTCAAATTTTTTTTATTATTATTTTTTATATTTTTTATGTTTTAAAATATTTTTTGTTATTTTTTTTTCATTTTTTTTAAATATTTTTAAGCATTAGAATATTTCTTTATTTTTTTTTAATTTTTTATGTTTTTAAATATTTTTATTATATTATTTTTTATATATGAAACATTTTTTTAAAATATTTTTAAGTATTAAAAGTCATTCTTATTTTTTTTTAATAGTTTTTATATTTTAAAATCATTTTTGTAAATAATTTTTTATATTTTAAAATGATTTTTATTTTATATTTTTAATTTTTAATGTTTTAAAATATTTTTTATTTTTTTTTTTAGTTTTTTTTTATATATTTTTAATAATTAATTACGTTTTCTTTTGATTTTTCATCATTTTTGACTTATAGTAAATAAGGAAAATAAAGCCAAGTAAAATATTTGTTATTTCTCAACACAATTTTTCGTTTTTTCACTTTTTTTGTGGTTTTCTCTTGCCATGCGGTTTTTGCGCTTTTATTTAACTTCCACAACAGTTTCAGCGCTCAAAATACGAACAAGAAAATCGCGAAAATTTGAAAACTACGGCAATATTCGCCGCCAAACGCCAGAGCGCAGAGTTGAAGTGTTTCACTTTTGTCGCTAACTTTTTTTATTACTCACCAAAAGTGTGTGGATGTGTGTTTGTATTTCTTTGATGCGCTCACTTGCACGCATTTAACGCCGAAACGTGCCCAAGTGGCTTTGACGAGTAAAAGTTTTTGCGACGAGACGTTTTCGTCTAATATTTTTGCTGCCATTTGCGCCGGTTTTGTTTTGTAACACTTTTGTTTTTTGCTCTTAATTTTAATGCTCCTATTTTGCGAGTGCTGGTATTTTGTTGTTGTTGTTTTTTGTATCCCCATATTATTTTGAGCATGCTGGCATTTTTTGTGCGCACTTTAGTCGGCATTCCTTAACCCTTGACGCCAGCTTGCATGCTCGCCTGCCTCTGTGTGTGTGTGAATGCTTATAGTTGTGTTCTTGTATGTCTGTAGTTGTGTTCGTGCATGTTGCCGTTTGAAGCGCATTGCAAATACTCATGGTGTCGTGTAAAAATTCTAAGTCAACACGTAGTAAAGCTCTCAGCTACCGACCAAATAGAGAAATACTGAAAAATAGCAGTAAGCAAGTAATGCGCGCACTTTTTTTGTTGTAAGTCGTAAGTAGTTGTTGTTGTTATTGTTCATGCCTGTAGTCAGCGGTAGCAGCGCTGGCAGGAGCACTTCGGCTACTGCTTCTCCACACGCGCTTCGAAACCACTAAATGCGCTTAGCAGCACACACGCACACACACACATAGAGACGAGTGCTCGTAAATACACTCATCCATGAACTGCTTGCAGCTCGTGTAAGCTCCTCGCTGCTGCTGTTTGGTTAAATTGCATGTCGAGGCACACGCACGGCTTGCACACACGACGCGGCTGGCGTTGTTGCAAGCAACTTAATATGTGCGCCAGCGGTGAGTGCACACAAATTGCACTTTTATGTGCTGTGCGCTGCCTACTGCCACCCCCTGCCCCATCCCTTACTCTATCACTTCCTAGTCATGTGTGGCAAGTGTACTGCTGTGTGCCACAATATCGCTTTAACCCACTCTGTGCCGCAAGTGTGTAACTCATACGCGTTCACACATTTATTTGGTATTGCATGCCACTCTTGTTGTTGTTGTTGTTATTACTGCTGTTTTTTACTTGCTTTTTATGCCGCCAATTCCCTTTGCTGTCGGCATGCCCGACAATGATTTGCAGTGTTGCACAGGAATTTGCGCACCGTACACAAGTGTGTTGTTGCATGCTGTGTTTTTGTTGTTGCTACAATATTTTTTTTTTCAATTTTTTTATTGCTGCTGCTGCCGCACTGTATTGGCATGTTGTGGAGCAGTGCAGTGCACCGTTCGGTTTTTGCTCGCCACTACAGTCGTTTTATTTGTTTTTGTAAATGTTGCCCTGCGCTTATTTGTGTGTCCAAGCAAGCAGCCAGCAAGCCAGCCATTCGTCTATCCACCCAACAATCTATCCAACCAACCATCCATCCTTCCGTGCGGCCGTCCGTTGGCTTAGTGTTGGCCCCTCCGCGTTCCCCTTTTGTTGTTAGTTTGCTACTCCACATTCATTGTTGTTGTTATTACTATTGTTGCTTTGCTATGATTGTTGCTGCTGTTGTTTTAATGCTCGGCTTTGTTTTTCTCCTCGAGTAATTCCGTCTGGTATGTCAACAATGGGTAGCCATGTGTGCCTTTGTTGGTTTTATTTTTGCTTTCTGTTTTGCTTTTATTTTTATTTCCCTTCTTTTTTGTGCATTTTTCATTTTGCTCGCTGTGTACTAACGAGATTTGCAACTATTTTATTGCTTTTTCGCCACAATCCCTTGCCGTTTGCTGCCCAACCCAGGCCGTTTCGCTGAAATATTGCATTCTCCAGCTTTCGCATTTATAGCTGGACTGTAAGCGTCGTACCCTGCAAGGTAAAAAAAAAAACGGCGAAACCTCAGCAGAACCGTGGCAAATAGGTACCCAACCAGCATTTTAAGCGCATTAAATTTCATGCTTTACCTGCTGAGGCCTCTGCAGATTTGTTTGTTTAGGTGATTAAACAACAAATAATTGACTAATAAATCTTTGTTCTGGATTTATCATAAAATAGTGTAAGATTTATGTTAGAAAGCAATTCATGTCACATATTCTCGGGATATTAATATTTGGTCTGAATACTGAAAACACTGCTGGACAATGCGAGCAAGATGAATATCGGAATCGAGATCAGATGGATCTGTATGGTTGGTCCTGAGTATGATTATTACTTAATTTTCTTTAGAAAAGAGCAGATTCTTAGCGGTTCGTGATCTCAGTATAAACCTAGAAACATTTAAGTAACATGCTTATAAAGGATGATCCATTTGCTTACTTTTTCCCAGGATCCTTAGCTCTTCAAAGGAAAATACAGAAACTTCAAATTTTATGGGAAATGTTCATTATCATTCGAAAGGACATTCTTTGGCATTTGTTTTTTGAAGATTATCTCTTTCAAATATTGGCCGTGGCTACGTCTTAGACGGTCTATTCGTTGAGTCCAATTTTCAATGACTTCTTCAAGCATTTCGACTGGTAATTGACGAATGACACGCGTGATGTTTTGCTCCAAGGTCTGAATTGAAATGGAATTATCCGCATAGACTTCAGACTTTACGTATCCCGACAGGAAAAAGTCTAACAGTGTGTTATCACACGATCCCACGATCCAACACGTGAAATTGTCTGCTCACCGAAGTGTTCTCTTAATAAATCCATTTATTGTAGCGTTGTAAGGGAACTGGCGCCGTTTTATTGAAACCAACTGTCGCCGAGTGTGCAAGTTTCAATTTCAGGCATCAAATAATCGGTTATCATGGCGCCATAACGGTCGCCATTGACGGTTACGTTCTTACCGGCATCATTTTTGAATAAATATAGACCGATGATTTCACCGGCCCTCAAACCACACCAAACCATTGTTTCTTCTAGATGAAATGACTGCTCTTGAATCTCTTCAAAATGCTCTTCATCCCAAATGCGACAATTTTGCTGGTTTATATACTCATCGAGCCAGAAATGGGTCTCATTGCCGAACAAAATTTGGCTCAAAAGCGAAGCGATGCTCCTTAGGAAGGTCGGATTCAGTTCTTGCAAAAGTGTATTTTGTACGCATTTAATTTAAGATCTCGACGTAAAATACGCCAAGTCGTTCCCTGCGTCAGTCCGAGTTGCTACGAACGGCACCGAATCGACTCTGCACGGTCTTCGTGTACACTCTCAGCTACGGCTGCTATATTTTCTTCGGATTTCATTTATTTGGACTCTATTATCCTCAAAGTATTACACTACGCTTGTAATCTCTGTAAACGAAAGATAGATCTTACTAAATGCAGTTTGACAAAAATATAATTGAGCTCTGAACAGGGATACCTCTTAAAAAACCATAAAATTTATGCCAAGCTTTATCCCAAATGGTGCTGAGTACCATGGCTGGAGCTCTGAAGTCGATTGCGCTATATGGTGCAGAAGTATTGGAAAAACCACTCGAAATAATATCTTACCGACGTGGCCATGTTTCGAACGGTGTCGGAAGATGCTGCTTTTGTAATCGTGGGCTTAGTCCCTTTAGACCTTCGTGCCAAAGATATTAAGAAGCCTGCAATGGACTTGCCACACAGAACCGTAAAAGAAAATGCTCGAACAGAGGCGTTTAAGTAAGAGGCGGAAGAGTTGGCAAGGACAATGGGAAGTCAGTCGAAATGGGACGTTCCGGCTGATTTCTAATATTGACTCATGGATCAGAGATCAACACAGATGGGGTCAAGTAAATGCAACTGAAAGCACTCAGACTATTACAAATGTATGAACATTGCTCTTACAAGCTCGAGACGTTTAAATAAATCTGAAAAATAAAATCTGATATACAAGTAGTTGTCCGATCTTGCCGATTCCAACAAATTATCTATAAAACATCGAAATGCACTTACGTAGTAAATTTCATACGGATATTTCAAAAAGTGACGAACACATCTTTATAATCTCTTAAAAACTTCGTCTATAAAATCGCTGCCTCGAAATCGGTTTTAGATCCATAGTCTCTTAGACACAGTCGCTTAGAACGATCCGTACCAAATTTCACAGATACGCGGTTTGTTTGTACTTTTTTTTTGCTCGTTGTAAATCGACCCGCTCTAATGTACATATCACAATATGGTTTTATTTCACGCTTCTTAGAATTCAGCTCTGAACATGTAACTATTTTTATAACCTTAAGATTGTGTTGTTTTGCATATACATATGTATATTTATATTTATTTAATTACTTTTGCAATTGTATAGATTATTCAGGCTTATCAGCAAATGCCAGTTTAATTCTCACGCCTTATAAAATGCTTATCTGCAAATATGTGTAATATTAAGTGATCGCTTACTCAGAAGTACACCCATATATAGACGAGTAGAAATAAATACGCTGAGGAATTGTAATGCGTTGATGTATCTTAAATATACGAAGTTATATGTGTACTTGTCTTGACTTTTTGTAATTTTCCTAAAAATAACTCAAAATTTATTTGGTCGCATTTTTAGAGTTGATGTATGCCTTTTCAGATTTAAGAAATTTCATTCAGTAACGCGCTTGATCTGAAATTAAAGTTATGATCCTCAAAATGCTTTTTCGACTTCTAAGACCTCTGAAGGTGAGGTCCCAAATGTTTGAGCCTTGACTTTGGGGCAATCCAGAACAAAGTGTTGAGGTGTTTCATCTCCACTGCCTCAAAACAGCTTCTGTAGCTGGCTTGCGATAAAGTTTTCAACCTTACAGCATGGACGCCGATAAGCCAAAAGCTCAAGGCTAGTATCGTTGTGAATATTCACTACTACTCCGGATCAGTAAGTGTACTGTGGTCTTATTGACAGCTACCTCGTCTTGAAAAATATTGCAATAGTCGGGCAGCATGAAATTAAAGTTGATAGAGAGTTCCTGACAATAAAACCCTCTGCCAACTATTACCTAAGCTTTGATCCAGCCGTAAAGAAGCTCACTGCCATCCACAACTCTCTCGCTGGTATGTGGACGTGGCTGGTGCAGAAAAAGTCACCAGAGTTTATTTTAGCGACTGCACGATCCAAAAGATTGGATTGTGAATTTCTATTATATCTCAGAGATTCAACGATGTTTTTGGTAAAAGAAATATCTTTAGGCACCGAGGTCCATATATTCGTCTAATGGGGCCTAAAAATGTATTATTCGGTTCGGCAATTTTCGGAAAAGACACTATTTGGGAAAAGTTTTACACTATATCTTCATTGTTTCTTTATTTAAAATTTATAAAGTTGAAGAACCAGATACAACCAGTTAGAAGAGAAGTGGAGTGGTTATAGAATGATTTTGTATAAAAACAATGGCTCCCATAGCAATCGGGTCCACGTAACCGGAACGGACCCGAAATGTTATATGATTAAATACTATCATCTCGGCAGCATTCCTCTTAATTGCTGCAGGGATCTTTTCAGCAACTACAACAATAAGCGTGTAGAAAAACAGATATGTCAAAGTATCTCGGAAGCTGACTCAATCTATTACCCCAATTGCACCGGTATTTTCTTTTTCAATATTGTCAATTTGCTTCCCTACTGCAATCAAAAATAACCTTGACTTATAACAAATCAGAAACCATGTTAGGTTTTTTCCCCCGAAATCAATACCAAAAGCTATGATAAAGTATTGAATTCGTTGCAGCTGGACTACCTAACTCACAAATTAGGCAAAATAATAACAAGAGAAAAAACTGTTAACTCAACACGCTTGAAAACGCCACTAATTTGACAGAAACAGCCGTGGAAGCGCAACATCATCATTATAATCCGCTTATGACAGCGAGTGAATTGAAACATTTGACATTTGTCGTGTTGCGGTCGTGTTTGGCGTTGTTGTATTACTGTATAGACGTGCTCCGTACGCCGTTTTTGCCTGTGTTTGCTTTTGTTATTGACTTTTTTTTTTGTGTGTGTGCCGCTGCGGTTGTCATTACTGATTAGTCACAACTTGTTGCTGACATTGCAAATACAACAAAAATGCGCAAATAAAAAAAAAAAAATAAAAATAAAAAAAAATATAAAAAAAATAAATTAAAAAAAAAAAATAAACACCGCAATGCAACGAGTAGCGAGCAGCGAGCGGCGTAAGGAAGCGATAAAAAATCGTTGGTTGATTAATAAAATAAAATTCAATTAAATGAAAAAAAAATCGGTGTGCAATCGAAAACGAGTTGTTGGGGAGCAAAAGAAAGCCAATAACCGAAGTAACTGTTTGAGATAACGAGGCCACAAATAAACTGTGTAATTTTGACAGTTTGCTTAGCTGACATCTAAACGAGTCGTCACTGAGTCGGTGCAGCGGCGAATGACGCGCTGCATTCGCTGGTTATGAGCGCGCTTCAATGCGCTTCAGCAAACGGCATAACGAAATTGAGCAGAAGACAGCTGAAACAAAAAAAAAAAAACAAAAACTAAATAATGCAAAAATATATGATTTGCCGTGAAAACTGGTAATGAGTTCCGATCGTCGGCTGATTGACCGCTGAACTGGCTGGCCGGCTGGCTGATTGTGCGCCGACGGCATGAGTGAATGACTGTTGCTGATAACCTCGCTGGCGCGTCATTCACAGCGGCATGAACACACACTGGCGGCTGTGCGCGCCGCGGATATGCGTGTAACAGTAATCTTTTATTTATGCACACATACATACACAGTTATATATTCATATGTATGTATGTATATTAAGCGCTTTGATCTTCGCGATGATTTCATTGCATTTTACACAAATGTTTGCACTCTACGTTAGCATGTAAATGCGCTGATGGTATATCTGTATGTAGTGGCATTGCATTGCGCTTTGTTCGTTTGCTGCTTTTGATTAATTGCATGCGCAACAATTGTGACAATGAATATAAAATTAACAAATAATATCCGTATAAAAGTGATAAAGCAGGCGTAAAGTTGGCGTGTGTGAATGGCTTAATGAACGAATAATTGAAAAATAACAACAATAATAACAATAAAAATATATTTCGAAGTAAAAAAGTGAAATATATTCATTTAATTTTTTGTCGCAATTATTATTTGCTCTTGGCTTGGAACTGATTTATTAATTATTGTATAACTTTCCTTAGCAAAAAATTTTTGATTGAAAATTGTTCTCAAGCACAATTTGTTGTTGTATTTTATTTTTGTCATATTTACGCTCCGAGCTGGAGTCTCTCATCGAAAGTAGTGCTTTGACTTTACGGCACTAGAGCCAAATCCATTATGTTCTATGGGATCTTTGTGTGGTAGAAGATTCTAGGAAAGAACACACTTGTAAGGCAGCAAGAGAGTGTACAACGGACGGAAGGCTCTAGAAAATACCATACCTGTTTTTCCAGTTCCTCCTGATGCGTCGAGAAAGAAGAGTCCACCACTACCGGAGTCCATTTTACGTAAAAATAAAAAAAAAAAAATAAATATTTGAAGATTTTTTGACAAACAATTTTTCTCTTTCGTAAAACTTTTTTTTAATATAAAGTACCCTATGTTACTTTTAATATCTTCAAAAGTATATGTGCAAAGTTTCATGATGATCGGTTCAGTAGTTTTTGCGTGAAAGCGTAACAAACAAACTTACATTCGCATTTATAATATTAAAATGATAATATGATAGTAATAATAGTATTGGTTAGAATGCGTGATATTTCAATGAAATACCTGTCTTATTCTTATCTCTCTCGTATAAAAAAATATATATTAAACAATTACTTAACTCCATTTTCTCTTCTCTTTGCAGGTAAGCGCGAGATTCACATATCTTCTTCATATATCAAAGTGCATTAACCGGAAGTGCTCCAACGCTGACGCTACCTCAGCCATTCGACTGCTTGTTAAAACGTTAATAACAGGCCACGCCTCTTTTTAATACAAATTACCCGTTAAGAATATAATGTGGAACACTCAGGTATTATGCTTTTCGTCGCCTAATCAAAATGCATAGAAATTGCAGCAACCGGAAAGCAACACCCCGGCCAGCTGAGCGCGGCATGCAGTGCGCTTGGGAATTCTAATTAGTTCCCAACGATGACTTGCCGTTGCATGTCATTTGCATTTGCATTTGCAATTCTTTCGCTATTTAAACGACGCCTGGTGCGCGGTGTGAAATGCAAACGTGCTTATAGTTAAGCAATTGCAAAGGTAATTATATAATTGCGAAATGTTGCATCATCGGCTTTAATTGCAATAACAAAAAACACAAAAAATAAAAACAACAAAACTAATAGCAAAAGCATGTGTAAAAGTGTAAGGCTAGTAAAATGCAAATTTATTTTACTTTTTTTGTTATTGTTGTACTTGTTTTTTGTTGTTGTTGTAAGCTGTTGCGGCAAAATGCACAACAAATCGCATGAGCACGCCAGCGCAGATTTTTAAACGCTCATAAAAAGCAAATATCGCAAATAAAAAGCGAACCAGCTGCGCGGCTAATTGTGGCTGCGGGTGTGTTTGTGTGTGTGTGTGTGTGGCTAATGGGAAAGCGAAATTGAGCGCGGGCTTTGCGCGAATCAATTAAAAAGTTATTACATAAATTAGTGTTTTAATAACTCAATCAGTTGCATGTGTGTGCGGATTAGACTGATGTAAAAGGAGGCGATGAAGTCACAGCTGATTGCATTTTTTATTAAATATTTTTTGTTGAACTTTTTTCAAAATGAATTTATGACAACATTTTTTGCTCTGGCACTTTTGCGCTTAAATGCCTGAAATAAGAGTCACAAGCAACAAAAACAAAGCAAATACAAAGCAAAGCAGGCAACCAATGAAAGAAGAAGCCCAGCGAAGTAAAAAAAGGCGCACGGAAAATTGCCGCAACGAATGATGTTGCAGCACTCACGAAGTGACACTTCAAGGATGCGGCGGCCAAACAACGCCAGGGCAAATAATAAAAACAAAAAAAATTAAAAAAAAATATAAAAAAGGAAAGAAGAAGCAGAATAATAAAAGAGCACAAAAACACACAAGAAATGCCGAGGCATGCAACGCTTGCGCTGCCTTTGTGCCACAAAGTAGAGCCAGCCATTAAAAAAGGGTCCGTCATGCCGACGCTGGCGTATCCATAACGGACAGAAACACGATGTTTTCGGTATAAAAGACATAATCTTAACAGTTGTACATCAACAGCTCCAAATGTGTTGGCCAAATAAGGAGCGAGGCACACGAAGACACTGGACAGACAGACAGACAGACATAAAAAGAACTACAGTCGAAGGAAGAGCCACAGTCGAAAGAGGAGTCACAGGAGAAGGAAGAGCCACAGGAGAAGGAAGAGTCACAAGCGAAGAACGAGTCACAAACGAAGGAAGAGCGACAAATGAAGAAAGAGCCACAGCCGAAGAAAGCAGCCACAGCAGAAGGCAGCTCCGCAGCAGCAAAAGTGTAAAAGTGGCCAAAAGCGCAGGCGAGCGCATGAGCGGTGGCCAAAACACATAAAATGCAATAAAAAGCGACTAAAATGCGAACGTGCAAAATCAGCAAATTCCTGCAACCGCCACATGCACACTTAAGTTATAAGCAATATTGGAGCAGGCAGTGCTGACGCGGGTCGGCAAGTGTCTAGTGTGGCAAGGCTTCGTGTTTAAAGCAAATATGTGCATACTTTTGTGCGCCTATATTTGTATTTGCTGCACTATATTGGCAACATGCCTGCCTCTCCCAACAACTGACCGCCTGCCTGACTATTCAAGAAGCTGCTATTGCTACTGCAGCTTAGCTTAAGACTTCTGCTTTGAAAGCATTTCATTTTTTGTTTTTAGCCAACAGCTTTCTAATATTGGCAGACAGTAAGTTGGAACGTCTTCTTCGCAGTTTACTTATCGCTCTAAGCTGCTTGCAATGAAAACGAAATGAAATTGAGTCGCCGCTTAAATGCGAGTATAAGTGGGGGGGAGTTCGTGTAAATCGGCCAAAGTTGTGATTGCCAAGAAAAGTAGCTTTAAGCACAGCAGGTAGAAATAAGGAAGTATTTACATATATACTCATGGACCTACACACGGTTGCAAGCAAATAAGTCGCACTAAGCTGCTCAACTTACCGCTCTTAGCGCAAACTTTTGGCGAGAAAAATCAACTCAAATATTCTTATCTCAAAGCAGCCAGCTAATTGCCTGCAAGGTTGCCAAATTTCACTGTGAAATTATGAAATTTGCTTAGCGTTACCGAAAATTGAAAATAAATCAGTTTTTTTCGCTAAGTTTTAGTTAGTCTTCAAAGCACTTTTTCTTGTAATCCGTTCTTAATTTTAGTTAGTCTTAAAAGTAACGCATTTTTTCCCTCGAAATCCGTTCGAATTCTCAGCTTGTTTATGTAATGTAAGTATGCTGCGTCTTTAAAGTTTTTTTATGATATCGTCGTTTTTTGCATGATCTTTCCAAGCGTCACCTACTATTTTTTTTACCTTTAGCGAGGTCAAAAACCTGAAGGTTACGACGTTTTGTGAGGTCAATGATTTGTTTACGTTTAGCCAGGTCAATAATCGAGGTCAACGAACTTTTTTACGTTTAGCAATGATAACAACCCGACGTTACCAACATTTAGTTTAAAAAAACCGATGTTAATAACGTTTTGTGAAGTCAATAACCCCTTTGTTTGCATTTAGCCAGAGCAAGAGTCAAGGTCAACAACCTTTCTTACATTTAGCGATGACAACAACCTGACATCACTAACCTATGGTGAGATTAATGACACTTTTTTGGGGGTTTTACGTTAGCACATTCCCTCATTAATTCATGTTTGCTGCAAATTATTTTTATAGTTAAAACTGAAATTGAAAACTTTTTATAAAATGACGTCTGTATCGTGAGTTGTTGAAGAAATAGAGGTTTTTAGAAAATTCCAGCTTGTCATAATTGTAAGAATTTAGTTGTAACCCTCTTAATAGTCTCTGAAAAGCTACATTGAAGAGGAAACAGAGAATTATGGCATTCGAAATTGTGCTGCCAGATGTGTTTGGGGATTCACACTTTGTTTACCTTTAGCCAAAACAGTAGCCTAATGTTATTTAGCAGGGATAAAACCCTAAGATCAATGATCTTTTAGTTTAATTTTAACCGAAACAGTAACCCAAGGTCAATGACCTTTTGTTTACATTTAGCGAAGACAACAACCTAACATAAGTAACATTTGATACTTTGTTTATATTTAGCGAAGATAACAACCTAATATCAATGACCCTTTAATTTTTATTTTAACTCAAAGGGCAAACCGTGATCAATTATCCTTTGTGTATATTTATCGAGGTCGACGATCGTAATGAGGTCACTGACCTTTAGCGAGTTCAACAACCATTAGCCAGCTAAACAACGTTTTTCGTTGAAGCTAAATGGCTATGGTGCGGTTTAGCGATCTTTATGGATGGTTGCTGGTTTTGCCGGAAAGACCTCGATTTAAATTAAAGATAGTATTTCTGATCTGTGTCAAAACTACAGAAATTTTTCTTCGAACTATTTTTTCGAATACATTATCTTATCGAAAAATGTACACATAGCAACAGATATGGGACAAGTTAAATGTAAATATACTTGCATATCGACATTCGCAGTTAAAATCCACGTATTCACTGCAAAAATATTTATAGACCTATTTTACCACACTTTTAATTGCAAAATAAATATTTATCATATTATTTCTGCGAAAGTTGACACACCACTGATTAGAAAGAACAAACCTTTCTTTGTGCCATTTCAACACCCAACTATTTGCTATAAAACTTAAGTAAATAAAACAAACCAAACAATAAGTCTAGAAATTAATCACTTTGCCCTGGAAAAAAACTATTAATGGCCTGTGAATCAACGGGTAGTGTAATGATAGTGTTGAGTTGTAATTTTGTGGAATTTTCTCTGTAATTCAGGGAAGAAATGCTCGTACACCGAGGATCTTCAACAAATGAAAAGATTTGAGTTGAAATTTTCTGGATTTCTTTCTAATTAATCAGCTAAAAATATTGATTGCTGGGGAAACTTAAAAATTGTGCTGCAGAAACGAATTCCTCGAACTCTCACGACCTCCTCAGGGATTATTTCTACCTTAATCCTCATTGTAATCTTCAAAAAATTGTCACTGTTAGAGCTGGTCATTTAGTCGATATACTCTTTATTTTTCCCAAATTTAGTCTCTCCTACATACACACAGCCACGCACCTAAGCTCACGAGCCCCACTTGAAGTTCCGTATTTCTTATTCTGCCGGTCTTTTTCGGCCATTCATTACTTGTTTGTTGTTTTTATTGCTTGACAAACATCGGATGTGTATGTTGGTATAAAAATATGTGCACACAAGCACACAAAATTCAAAAACCCATAAAAAGGTCGAAAGAGATAAAAAAAAAGCTTGGCGTAAGTTAACTGATGCCGCAAATGAGCCGAAAAATATGATATTTATCTATTTAACACCATTTAAGCTGTTTTGGTAACAATTTGCTTATACCACCGACATGTGTTGGTGTTGTAAAATGATGAGGTAAAAGTCACTCGAGCGCCGAGCTTTCGCTTACTTATAGATCGGAAATACTTATTTGTTAATAATATTATCAATATTTGTTTGGGTTTTATTTATTTGCCGGCGTCAGTTTACTCAACGCTTATTTGGAGCTAATAGATACAGTAGCGGTTCAGCAGGCGGCCGGTGTGGCTTTTAGACAAGTAATTGCTAGATAAATAATGTATCAAGTATATTTTATGTGAATAAGAGGGGAGAAAGGAGAGAGACTAGAAAGATTTATGGCCATATTCTAAGGGCTTCCCTAAAGGGTTTTATTTGAAACTTTACTAATAAACACCCCTTTAAACAGTGATTTGTTTCGAAGTTCCCTACTTTTTAAAAGAAAAAACACAGAAACTTTCAATTTAATGGAATATGTTTATTATCATCCGAAAGAACATTCTTTGGCATTTCTTTTTTGAAGACTATCTCTTTCAAATGTTGGCCGGGGCTACGTTTCAGATGGTCCATCCGTTGAGTCCGATTTTCGATGACTCGTTCGATCATTTCGACTGGTAACTGGCGAATGAGACGAGTGATGTTTTGCTCCAAGATCTGAATCGAAGCGGGATTGTTCGCATAGACTTTAGACTTTACATGTTCTCACAGGAAAAAGTCCAACGGTGTGATATCAAACGACATTGGGCTCTAATCGATCGTGAAATTATCTGCTCACCGAAGTTGTTCTCTCAATAAATTCATTAATTGATGCAATATGTGGGAAATGGCGCCGTCTTGTTGAAACCAAATTTCGCCGGGAACACGAGCTTCAATTTACCAAATAGTCCGTTATGGCAGCTCTTAGATCTCTTCAGGTTGCTCTTCGTCCCAAATTCGCAATTTCGCTTGTTTACATACGCATTGAGCCAGAAATAGGCCTCATGTCTGAACACAATTTGGCTCGAAAACGTTGGATCATCGCGAAAACTCTGGATCTTCTTGGAACTTTTCAAAAGCCCATAGAGCGAAGCGATGTCGCTTGGGAAGGTCCTTCGTTTTGGTGCAGGAAAGAAGTTATATTCGATGAGCTGGAGTCACATTCTTACGAAACCAATGACTATATGCTCTGTAGACATGCACGGATCTCTAAAAAACTGTCCGTAAACAACAGTTCAGTGTCAGTCGTATAATAAGTTCTGTAAAGTGTCTGAGAAATCTCGAAGAACTGACACGATTTTATGCATATTAGGTAACATTTCTTACTCAGTTGAGCCACATCACGCTATAAAAAGTATACAAATCCCTTTTGCGCCGCACGCTTGACCTTCATTCTCGTTTAGATAAGATTTCATATAATTTAATGGAGTGTTGCAGTGAGTAGACGCTACTAAGTGAAAAAGAAATTCACATTAAAAGCAAAGTGGATAAGAATATTCTACGAAAAATGTCAGTGAACAAATGACATGAAGACAGGCCCAAACGCTGACATTAACCCTGTAACGAAGATGGCAATTAGTTCGTGGAAGGATTCGTGAGTAATATGTACTACAAGTGTACATATATGTATGTATGTCATTAAGCCACACATTGTCCAAGTTTTAATGTTATGCACTCTTCTTCTCCATGCCATGTCATACAGACTTCTTCACCCTCAGCAAGTTTCATGTGCGATCTGTTGTTGTTGATAAATTGTCACTTAATTGCTGACTTAAACATTAAATAACTAAACTGTTTCGTTGTTTTTATGAATGCGTTAACAACATAATAATTATTTATTGTTATATTTATTTGGTCCGCAGAGCTCTCGTGCGCAGTTGTAGTATAATATTTTTGTTGGTGAGGCAACTTGGAAGTAACACGACGGTTCGTTGCAACGTCTTATCTGATATTAAACATGACAAGCCGTGTGAGCGGGAGAGTGAGCGTTTACGGGCTTATGACATGTTTCGAAGTGCGCTGGGGGAATGCTCTGCTCAGGAAGTGCCGTTATTGTGGGCGTATTGTGAAAGTTCTAAGCATTATTACTTCGTTACACTTCTTTCTAAAGAGCCGTAGTTGCATGTTTTTCAACAAAGTAGCGGTTGAAATAATATTGCGGTTAGGAAAGGCAGTAATTTTGAAGTTGAAGGGTTCTTGGTGGAGTCGCTAGTGGAGAAAATGAATGCGGTAGGTGAAGCTAGTAGCTGAGTGGAGCGATAAGCTTGTAAGGCGAGTTTGGGTCAGTTTTTATAACTCATGAAGCTAGATTGTTTCCTAAGACGCCGCAGTGGGAAGCATAGTGTCATATTACGACTTCGTGCCATCCGTGTGATTTGACTTAAACTCTTTTCGACCTCGTTCCTCCCACTTGATTTGAGTTAAGGTCTTTTGAACCCTAGATATTTAGATATCACAATTGTCTCTCCAGATTGGACCGTCGGCCTTTCCTTCGGCAGCCTAGAGAAATCTAATCGATAGGGTTTCGGGTGACTGTGTCTGGGTGCTGGATCAAAACATGTCCGTGCCAGGGCCATTTCCTTTTGAGAGTTTTGGCCCTGTTTGATTTCTTTTCTGCGTGACCATAAGTCGGTGCTAGAGACTGTAACGGGCCAAGAAATGTGTACATATTATGAAAAGTGATGTCTTAGAACATCCCCGAGCCAGCACCATTTACTTTTGAGAATTTCTGAGCTATTTGGTTGGTGCGTGATCATAAGTCCAAGACGAGACGAGATGGTAACGGCCCAAAAACTGTGGCAACTATTGCGAAGCCAACGGTTTGTGAAGCTACATAGATGGAGGAACATAATAAAATAATGTTTTGGAAACAAGGGTCGGTTGGTTATACAATAAAAATTATTATTGTATAAATATTATTTTAAGCTCTGAAGACAGGTTTCCCTCGGCAATTTTGTATAAATTTTATGAGTTTTCAAAACAAAAATCAGTTTGACAAACATCCGCTGAACCCAGACATTTCCTTTTGAACTAAACAATCAGCAGCTTGTAAGGCAAAGGCGCGCCGAGACTGATTTATGTGGTTAGGAAAGCCTGGTAAAAACAAGGCATTTCCTCGGAGTCAATGGAGTTGCCTTAAATCATTGGAGGAATCTCAACTAGAATGCAAGATCTCGAAGTTAATGTGGTTCTCTTAAAGCATGGGAGATATCTCATCTGGAATACCAGATCTGTCGATTTTCGAGTTCAAAGCAGTGAATACGACTGCTGACTTTTGCTCATTTCCACGACAGTCACTCGACTACATAACCGGAAGAGCCCTGATTTTTATCCGACGAAGGGATGTCAACTTAGCGGCATTCTTCCATATTGCTTCAGGAATGTTTTCTGCCGCTACAACGCAGACTTACGTTTGCTTTTACTTAGAGCTTATAAAATATGTTTTAGGGATGTATGCTTCGAGGCAAGGCAAACTTCTTTATTTTCTACAAATTTCGAAACATTAAATAAAACAACAACAATAAAAACGGAAATGCTTAAAAAGTCATCAAAACGTCACCAACACACACACACATAAACACAACTGACAGCTCAGCACTTCACATGAACGACGAAACTTCGGGTTGCCGACGGCGGATGAGACGAGTAAGGGATCTAGCGACGGCAGGCTGCAAGCAGGAGCGAGAGAAGAATGTGTGAAGTAGCGAAAGCAACAGGGAAACAGAATTGCCGACGGCAAAACGCCACATGCCACACATAGAAGCGAATAGCGCTAAACGACTCTTCTGTATGGGTGTGTGTGTGTGTGTGTGTTTGTGTTTGCTTGCGAGGGTACACATTTTGGCTGCATAGTGAAATTATGGTTGTGCGCTTTGTTGTTGCCACTTGCTTTAGTTAATAATTCGTGGTTATGGTTGTTGTTTGTTCTTGTTGTTGTTGCTGATACCCGGAGTGCACACAATGCTACTTGCATATGCTCGTGAATATCATATTTGAATGAATATTTTATTTGTATTTGTATTTGTATTTGTATGTATTTATGTGAGCATGCAACCAAATGTATATACATACATATGTGTATGCGTATGTATTGTATATTGTTGCGTGTGTGTAAGGGGGTGGAGTCAAAAAGTCACGCACGCAACTTCACTTCGCTGCCATGTCGCCTCAAACTGCTGCCTTGACTAGCTGACTGCCTGACTGGCTGTCTCGCTGACTGCCTGCGATTTTCGAAATTACTGTAGGCGGGGCAGAGCACATATCTGCAGACAACCAAAGCAACACACAGCATTTACGCCACGCTTTAGAAGCCTCTAAGAACTATTGCAAGCATTTGTTCGCTTCTAAACAGGGGTTTACTGTGGCAGGCAAGCGTTCTTTTGCCGCAGTTGAAGCAGTTGGAGGTAGCGGACTGAAATGGAGAACGAAGTTACTACAAATGTTTGCTTGCATGTGTTTGTGTGTGTGAAGTGTAGGAAGGCATTTGCCGTCGGCGCTCGAAATCCCAGGCATTTCATTCTAAATAAATTAATATGTGCTCGGAATGAGAACTTCTTCGGCAATAGCTAGTATTAAAAGGGGCGTGATTGGTGAATGGAGTAGTTGCTACACATACACTTATGTACATATGTTGCTTATGTCGAGCGCATGGCTTTAATAAAGTTTGAGGAACTATAAGTGGAAAAATAATTTGAGGTTATGTGAAAAGACTTGAAAGATAATCGAAAAGGCGGAAAATTTGTTGAGAAAAGATATTTAATAAAAAAGAGTCAGTTTTTCAGCAGTTTCTCCATCTTTATAGAAATATTAAAATCACATTTGAAAAAGTAGACTTGAAGAATTAGAAGTTGAGAGAAATTGGATTTTTGAACTTAATTTTTCAACGCTTTAACTTCGCTGAACGCTTAGTAAGCTAATACTACCTAGATTCTTCTAGCTTCACTGCTTAGTAATCTACTACTATAAATATTCTTTTCTTCACTGCCATTCGCTGTCTCATCTTCAGCTAAACTCTTTTCCACAACTCACTTTTCATTCGTTTATGGCGTTTCCTCAATAATGGCGCTGGCTTGTGCACATGTCTGTCACACGAATTAACCGATAATGAACAGACAAAATGTGGAAAAGGGATGTGGCTTAATGCAGGACACACCCACTTAAGGGTTGTTGTAGTTGTTACAAGCAATGAAGTCGAATGCTAATAAATAAATAAGCAGGGAGGAGTGGAAAACCACATTTAAAAATGTTTTATGTTTTGACGATAGAAGATAGAGGGCGCTGTAGGTGTTAAATTTTCAGCAAAGTGGCTCAAAATGTTCTTCTTATTTTTCTTTTTATGCGTTAACAACGTTTACGCGGTTCAAGCCGAGTTTAGAACAGCACGCCAGTCGTTCTTTTCTCTGATTGACGTCAGTTGGAGATTCCAAGTGTAGCCAGTTCCTTCTTCACCTGGTTTTTCCAACGGAGTGGAGGTCTTTCCTTTCCTCTGCTTCCTCCGGCGGATACTACGTCGAATACTCTCAGAGCTGGAGCGTTTCCAGTGAATGACATGGCCTAGCCAGCGTAGTTGCTGTCTCTTAAATCGCTGAACTATGTCAAGGTCGGTTTTCGTCCAACCATACTCCAAAAAATGCTTAGGTGTCAGCATTTTGCTCTTTTGTACTGATGTGTCTAACGTAACTGCGATACTCAGTGTATCACCGTAACGTTAATTACGGCTTTTCGAAGTTAAGAATCACTATAATTTTGCTTATCGATAACACTTTTCGAAGCTGACTTTCAAGCGCTGGCAAATCCCTTCTTATCTTCCCGTATACCTTCGTATAAAATATTAACTATTCCATTCTAACTTTTTATTACCCTAAAGAAACATTTGTTCCGAAAATTTTGTGAAATTTTGAAAGCAAAATATTCAAAACTGGACCAGTATGATGTTTGTCGATAAATTCCATCAAAAAAAGGTGCCTTCGCGTTTACGGCAGAGCTTCTTACTCTATCGTCAAAAATAAGAAAAAATACGTGTTTTAATTAAGAACATGAACTAGGTATAAGGATTGGTATTCTTTAAAAGAAATCCTTCCTTCAAGACCTTCTGATTTATGTATATCTCGAAGACCTGTCAAAAATTTCATCAAGCTCAGTAGAGGAGTCCGCGAGAAATCTTGACGAACCACTCTGAAAACACAGTTTCGAGACAAACGCGTTTAAAGTTTTTAGTGATTATGTATGAAACTGATTTCGAAAGTGCCGCTTTTCAAAGCCGCATCGCCAAAACTATATCTTCGATCAACTTGAGTATTCAGGACCATATTTTATAGCTGTTGGGGAATTACCGTCGGCAGAACATGCGCTAGTCAACACCATTTTCTATTGAAAATTTCGGTCCTCAGGTAAATTTTGTTTGTGCGTAGCCATAAATCCGTCTAAAAGACGGTGATGGAGCAGAAAATGCAGAAAGTATTGCGAAGGTATCAGTTTGCGAGAACTAGTTTCTAGAACTCAGAAGCAAACGTTGAAGATACAGCATAAATATAAATGATCAGCGTGACGAGCTGAGTCGTTTAAGCCATGTTCATCTAACTATCTGTAAATTATGATAAATGAACCCGAAAATTGTAAATAAAACGCAACATATTTAATTATTCATCAATATTCATTTTGTCGCCTTTAAAGTAATATCCAGCAGATGTAATATACTTATGACGACGTTTTTTCCAGGCTTCGAAACACTTTTCATAAGCACTTTTTGTGATGATCTTCAGCTGCTTCAGTGAATTTGGTTTTATCTCTTCGATCGACTGAAAACGGGTTCCACGGAGCGGCAATTTCAGTTTGGGGAAGAAAAAAAATTACACGAAGCCAAATCTGGTGAAAACGGTGGTTGATCGGTGGTATTCATTGCATTTTTGGCTTTCAATTCGGTCGCAATCGTGGCTCGATGGAATGCTGCAATGTCATCAAGTAAAATCCATGAATTATTCTTCCACAATTCCGGCCGTTTTCGACGGATGTTTTCAAGCAAACGCTTCAATACGGCGAATAGAACTCCTCATAGACCGTCTGTCCCTCCGGAGCAAATTCGTGATGCACCAAACCACGAATATCGAAAAAAGAATTAGCAACACCTTGATTTTGAACGGCTTTGGTGTGGTTTTTTTGGTTTCGGCTCGTTTTTTCCCTCCATTCCGATGATTGTTGACTTGTTTGCATGTCAAGCTCTCTACAATTGAATCCAGAGAGAGACCTGTTAACGATTCTCTTTCAGAAAAAAATCAGCTTTATCGGGACGAGTCGAGCAAGAACGCTTTCCACAGACAAAATATTCACCAAAATCATTCGAACGGACTCACGGTGGATGTCGAGCTCTCTTGCCATCTCTCTAACACTCGCCTGAGGATTTTCAAGCACCTAACCTTCACTTCACTTTTTTAATTTTTTCATCAGTTGAAGAGGTCGAGGCTTCAACGATCTCTCGACCGTCTTTGAAGTCTTCGTACCACTCGTACGCATGTGGTTTTGAGAAAACTGAATCACCTCCGTCTTGCAGTCTAGTTTGTTCCTTAAGGAGTGTACTTTTTTTCAGAACTTTTTTTGTATTTTTCCCGCTCACTTTTTCCTTTCGCCTGAAAAACTGTAGGTAACATCAGTAACCTAAATTAATTGTCAACTTCTCGGAATGGCGTTTACAACGGCGAAAATCTGCTCATTAAATTGCTTGCCATATCAATTGCACGGTAAGTAGTACAAGCTCAGCCAACAGAGATTAAGCGCTGCGTTACCTTATCTAAATCTCGCGGCGATATGTCATCGCAGGCAAGGTTAACGGTGGCCGAAGACGACGCTTTAAGAAAAGATACCAAGTTTGTAGAGAATAAACATGTGTTAGTGTGCTGTATTTCCGCTACAATACGCTTGATTTTACGGCGTTCGTGTAAAGCAATTAAGCGTTTTTATTATTATTAAGTTTTTTCCTTCATTTACGGCGAAATCGCTGTGGAAAAATCTTAAAAGTCAAACGGCAAATAAAAAGAACAATTAACACCGTGAAGAGCAGCGCAGCACTACTGTACATACAGACATCTATAAATAAACACATATAAAGAGTTGAAAGCGTGAGCGGCTAGCGGCAACGCTCAAAAGCCAAAGAGCAGCGCCGCGCCGCCGGTTGCTGCTTTAATAAAATCTTCACGTGCAAAGACGGTTGAAGAAACATCATCTACCACAAGCTGGTGATTCAATTTAGCGTGTAGCTTATCTATCAGCGCAGAAAAAGTGGCTAACTACACAACAACAACAATAAGAACACGTTGATGTAAAACTATTTTTTCTGCGCTGAAACTCAATGAACGGCAAAAAGCACGAAAATAAATAAATAAAGCCACCGCCGCAGACGTAGGCGAGTTGCAACACTAGCAACAACAACAACAATAACACACACCATAAACTTTAAGAATTTACTACGCTCATTGATGCTATCTTTTTGGCAGCGCGAAAGTGGCGAAAGAGTGGACTGCTGCGCTCGGTGCTGAGACGCGGCGATTTGAAGGTGTCTGCGGTTCGTACGATGACCGCGTTGAGCCCCACACAACGGCTTATTTGTAAGCGGTTGTTGTTCGTTGTTGTTATTGTTGTTGTCGGTGACGGCGAACATTTTAAATAAATAATTTTCCAGAGATTATGCTTGGCAACGCCAATTTGACACTTAAAGAGTGCGCTGGATTACGAGCACTTGAGCCGCAGACGAAGGTGGGTCGCGCGACACCTGTGTCCGTCCGCGCCGGAGAAGTGACAAAAGCTTGGTAGACGCGGCGAAAGGTTTTCGGTACGTTTCATAGATACAGATGTTGTTGCTGATATTGTTGTTGTCTATGTTGTCGCAGATCAGTACGCGACCGTGGAGGCGGCGGCAAGCGCGCTGCCCGGTGGCTGGGTAGCATGACAAAGCAGAAACAAAACTCTGCTGACAGCAAACACAAAAGTCGCGGCAACAATGCCAACAAAATGCGCTGGAAGTTTTAAGTAGAAAAGCAACAACAAAAACTGCCAGTAAGTTGTAAGTAGAAAAGCAGTAAGCGACGGCAGAGATTAATGCCAAAGATGTGAGCAGACAAATTCCAAGAAGTTGTTCGCACTTTTGTTGACGATGTTGTAAATTTTGGCGCTAATCTATGTACATGCATAGTTGCTATTGTTGTTGTTGTTGGTGCGCTTGTAAGTCCATATGTGAAAAACGCCACCGGTGTTCTTCGGCCTTGTTGTTCTTCGCGCTTGAATCAAAATTGTGACAGATCCGCTGCGAAGTAACTTAATTATTTAAAAGTCGTGGACGACAAACAAATCGCTGGCGCAGAGATCAAGACTTTGCGCGAAATAAAGCACCGAAAATAATAAAAACAAACAGACCGAGTTCCGCATAGAACGCGCAACGAAAGTGACAGGAATGTTAAGCAGCTTTACAAGCACTTCAGCGCGCCACAAACACACAAAAAAAGCAAAAACAACAAGCAAAAGCGCCAAACTTGTTTTAGAGCAATAAAACTATTAATGGCTCGAAAGATTACAACTTTTACAGCGCAAACGTAAATCAAAGTCGGAACAGAATACGCGTGTGTTGGCTTGTTACAAGCGAAATGAAAAAAGTTCCGCAAAAACACGGTGAACCCGAAGTTTATGTAAGTGGAGCTTCGGCAGCGAGCTGTGCTCACAGCAAGAACACATGTAATTACATATGCCGCTGGAGCAGAGGACTCGTACTGCTGCGGGAAACTAGTAAGTTTTAACATTTAAAGGAAAACTTAATAAAAAGAAAACGAAAAGAAAAGAAAAAACAGAAACAATCTTCGGTTGATCGAGCTGGTTGGTGGTTTTTCGATTCGGAAACAGCCAGGTAGCTTGATGAAGTCTCCTATGCTGGAATCTAGTATTACTTCTTTTTTTTAATAGCGTAGATTCCGATTACGCGGTTATAGCCGAGTAAACAACAGCGCGCCAGTTTCTTCTTTTCACAATGTTGCGCCAATTGGAGTTTCTAAGCGAATCCAGGTGCCTCTCCATCTAGTGTTTCCAGCGCAAGTACTACGGTAGTACTACAGCTAAATATTTCGGGCTCCGTCGAAGTCGTTCAGTCTCAACCCATTTGGGGATGTTTCATAATGGAGGCTGAATTTACCAAACGTTCTTCCATAGAAACCTTCTTTGCTCGCCCTGGAATTAAAGTCAGCAGCAGCTGGCAGAGGCAAGCGTTCATAGAACACATCTTTGGTCACATCGTTCTTCTCTTCCGCTGAGGCGTGGGCGCAAATAAGCGGTATATTGAAGTCCTTTCCTTTGTTGCGAATTGCGGGTAGACGTTCATCCAACGGCATGAATGCTAGGACTCGGCGACGGAGTCTCTTCCACGCGAATTCCACACCGAATTTGCGCTCCTTAATATGGTCACTGTAGTAAATTTCACAAGGAACTACTTGTCACAGTCCTTGTGCCGTCTATCGCACTTCTTGGATGACGGTGATGTCAGCTTTTACTCTTACGAGGACATCAATCAGCTAGGCAGCGGTACTTTTTCCATTGAGGGACCGCATATTCCAGGTGCATGCACATCAAATCGTAGTTCTTAACACGTTTGCAGTGGTCGACATAAAATGGGAGGTCTCTCACCCAAGGCTGTTTTGGTATTTGTATTGAAGGTATTTTTTAACGTGGCGGATCCAAAACCCAGCGCAAAACCCTGGGGACGGATGATTCGCCTTCGCACTTTAGCTCGCCTTCAAACGGTTGATTTTCGTCTATTCAGAGGATACTTGGTCTAAGACCGGCAGTCTTGAGCTGCTTGAGCCATATGTAAAAGAATTGTTTCTAGCCATTCCCAAGTGAATGGCGCTCAGAGAACGTTCCTCTCTTGTATGAACTTCACACATGACTCCATCCTTTTTGAAGATTATCTCGTTCAAATGTTCTCCGTGGCTACGTCTTAGATGATTCATCTGTTGAGTCGCAATTTTTGATGACTCGTTCGAGCATTCCGGTTGGCTAATGACACGAGTGATGTTTTGCTCCAAGGCCTGAATCAAAGTGGGATTGTTCGCATAGACTTTAGACTTTACGTGTCCTGGATCCGGAGTGGTAATAGATAGTGTTGCTATTAGAAATATATTATGTTGGGCATATTTTTGTAGATTTCCATAAATGTACAATTTTGTAGTGATTTTCTTTTTTGAAGAACTCATTGGCTTCTCTTCCTCTCGGGATTTTTAAGTCGACTCGTCATTTTTTCATTCCTTAAATACGATACTATTTTAGGGATACCATGAAATACTAATCAGTTCCAAAACAAGTAATATAAGTAAGAAATAAAACGAAAACCGAGCCGACCGAGACAAAAAAGCTTCAATGCCACAAACCAGACTTTTAGTGAAACAACCAGCCGTCAAATTCTTCTCATCACTAAGTGAACGGATACGGACGGACAAAGTTAATATCAAATCGCTCACCTCATAAAATTAGGATACACTGACTGATTTTGCGCTTTTAATTGCATTAACAGCTTCCCGAAATGGAATTAGCATCAAAAGTTCGCTGGTTTTACGAGTTAGGCGACATGTGATGACCGACATTGACGGAGTTCACGAACTAAACAAATATAAAACACTTAAGAAACACACAAAAGGAGCGCAAGAATCAACAGTTGATTCTGAGAATTTCACACTTTGCGATTCCGCAACCGACGGCAGACACAGGAGCCGACCGAGACGACGACTGCTGTTGGTCTTGGTGCATAGCAAGTTTGTATGTTAATACTTTGGTTTCTACGTATTTGGGGCAGGATTAACAAACTGAACTGCAACAAAACATAAACAATGAAATCACAAAGAAACTAAAGCAAACAAACAAACAACAGGCAAGCAGGCAACTTGAGCTGCCACTTTACGCTGCTTTGCCTTTTAATCCTGCCTTTAACCTCTCGAAGACTGCGCGTGTGTACGCCACGCATTTGCGGCAGGATGACGCTGCTTCTTTCCCGCTGCGGTCGTTCGCAGTCTGCGCGCTTTGGCAGCGCATGAAATTTAAATCTGCAATCCGTCTCAGCGCGTCGCACGGCGCTGACTGACAGTCAGTCCGCCAGTCAGTTTGCCAGCCACGGCCACGGTGTTCGGTATTGTGTTGAATTTACTTGCAGGTAAACCTAAAAAACACCCCCGCCCACCAGCGTTCGGCTACACAAAGTCGCATCGCATTATGCGTTTTATTACCTGCTGGCCGGCGCAACCGCAGCGCTACTCCATGCGACTTAATGGCTTTAACTTTCGAACCTTTATTTCAGCAAGCTGTTGGCTTTGTTGTTGCCCAGCCGCCAACCGCCTGCGCCGTGATTGAATGACTTTTAATGCCGTCACAACCACTAACCAAATTCATCTCTCTTGATTGTCGTCGTCTCTTCTGGCGACCGAAATATACGGACGCGCTGACGTGCATGTGCGTTTGTGTGGCTGTGTCCGCCGTCGAGTTGGTAGCTTCTTTGCAAGGTGGGCGTGACTTAAAATTAACATTGCAAATTCGCGTGTATTTTTCCGCAGAACTCGGGCGAGGCAGTGAAATATGCATAAGTAATATGATATGACGCGACGCGACGCGCGGCGACGGTCGGACGCCGACTGCTGATAACTTGGTTGCAGTGTGAGTCACGGCTTGAGTGCTGTAGAAACTTGTTGATTAATTGGACAAGAAGTACGAGTATTTATTTATATTAAGCGAGCGATTGGCGAGCTGCATAATTGGTGTCTTCATTACCGCAGACTCAAAATGTTGCCGCTGCGCGTTGTGGCATCTTTGATGTCACTTTACTCAGCTTGCACTCATTATTCATTTGATAATATAATTTGTGGGTAGCTTGAAGATTTATGTTGCTTAGATCCCTGGAAGTGTATTGGCTTAGCGATCTTATTTTCGTGCTGAGCGCGTGATTTCGCAGATTTTTGGCGTCCAGTAGAGTTGGGGTGATTTCAAGGGTTAAAAGTGAAATTTAAACAGATCAAAGCTCATTTTGATTTCATAGGCAACATAGTTCATATTCTCTATGTAGGAAACTTGATATTTGGAAGGTTTGACCAACATTGCTAACGGAAGGAGTAATGCATTTTTATATATGAACGAGAGTCCGGCATATAGTATTAGTCTCCTAGAAATTTTATCCACAAATCTATTTGGAGAAGCCATCATAGGTTAGGTTAAGTTCGATGGCTGACCGAATATCGCAGATCCCTCCAAAACCGGGACAGTCAAGAAGGAAATTTTGAGTTGTTTCCACCTTACCTTCTTCCATAAAGCTTCTGCAAATGTCGTCTGGTAAGATTCCTGATCTTACAGCATGGACGTCAGTAGGGCAATACCTTGTTAAAAGTCCCACAACTAGGGGAGGCTAGCCTTATTGAGGGCTAGATCTCCTGCGATCAATCTTGGATCAAAAGGTTTTTGCGACAGCGCAAGTACCGATGGTCAAGCTTCCGGAAAGCCCAGATATCTAGCAGTAGAATACAAGAGGATACGGCAGCACCGACGCTCGGCCGTCGGTCACTTCTCTGAATAAGTCTGCTCTTCGGAACAGCAGATCTATTGCTACCTTAATAGCCACAACCCCACCTTGGAAGATACTATAGTAGTCAGGAAGTCTGACGCTTGAGCTAATACTGACAGTAAACTCTTCCACCAACCTTTCCCCCAAGCTTTGACCCATCCGTAAAGAAGCTCACTGCTCACCTCTCCTCTAATAATAGCTCCATCGGTATATGGGCAGAGAAGCAGCAGCCAGAGTTCGGATTGGGGACTCCATGATCTAAGTGATCCGGTATGAAGTCGAAGTGTGTGAGGATACCAGAGTTTTCAGATACGTGTTCCTTGAGAACTCAGATTCTCTGACTCTAATAGCCACTTTTCGCAAGCTATAAACTTTCCGGCGAGGAGTATGGGAACTATGTTAAAGCCATCACGCCCTCGAAACTTTATTTGTAGAAAAATCGGGATTTCTATAGTAGTCGTCAGCTGATTGACAAAGAACCTTTACTTTGAAGTTTCGTACAATTTGTGTCCAACTTTTGTCCATCCCAGCCAACCAAAGAGCACAAGGTTAGTTGGCTTTCTGGCATATCTCTTTCAAGCAACCTCATTTTAACGCATATTTCTGATCCACTTTTATACTTCCTTGCCTCTCCATTGGCCCCCACAAACATTTGCTCCACTTTCATGAAAAACATATTGCTGCATTGATACAATAAGCGCTGACCAACGCCAATAAATTGCAGCAATCGGCCAACTAACGAAAAATATATTAATAACCAAGCCAAACGAAAATTTTTTCGCGCGCGCACTTTGCTGTGTGCAGTTGCAAACGCATGTGATGCAATAAATAACTGCAAATAAAAACCGCAAACAAACACACACACACACAAAAGTACAAATGGTCGCTTGTATGCGAGCTGCCTTGCGGCGGCTGCGTCGGCGCATTTCCTTTGAACTTCTGTCTTCAAAGTCGAAGCAATTTTGTGTGGCTGTCTGTCTGTCAGCCGCATTGGCAGCATACGAATACCTGCATTGCTGTGCAACCGTGTGCCGTCAAATGGACAATTCAGAGCATTTATTTATTTTAATTCTTTACTGTTACTGACCATTTCATGAACTGTGTATGGAGCTGCATTAAGGTGCATCAAAATGAAGGGAAATAATTTTTTTTTTCGCTTGGTACTTTGAAAACCAGGTGCTTAGACACCTCTTAGAAATTCTCTCGAAGTATGAGCTCTTAAATCTAACGCGAAGGTTCTCCGTCCTCTGTCAGGTTCGGGAAGAATTTCTCCGAGCCGTCCGAGAATTGGCTCCCACGTCACTTTTAACAGTCATAACCTCGGAGTCGTAGATAATCGTCCATTTTGGACCAGTATTAACACCAACAACTCTGTCTGCCTCGAAATCGAACGAAGAAACCTAACTCTACAAATGCAAACATAGAGGCCTCGACGATGACAACAGCTGATGAGTCAGCGTTCCGAGTTTTCGAGAGAAAGGAAGAAAGTAGAAGGTTTTTTACGCATTGCCATTGGCGAATACCGCAGTCGATGGAACTATGAGCTGTACGAGATAAAGGACGACATTGATATATTTCAGCGAATTAGGAGACAGCGGCTACGCTGGCTAGGTCATGAAGTCCGTATGGACGAAAACACTCCAGCTCTGAAAGTATTCCGTACCCGCCGGGGGAACTGGAAACTGGAAGGACCTGTGAAGAGTAATAGAGACTAGCTCGCTGTGAATGGTTTGTGAGCTACAAAAATCATGCATTTAGAACCACCCTAAACTGCATACATATTTCGAATATTGTGTCCCTGCATGCAACTAAACAGGCGCGGCGACATATGTGTGACGCCTTAATGAAGCAATCAAAATTTGTTGCTACCTGCGCCCTCCTGAGCCCACTCACAGCTCTGGTCCACAACCGCTGCTGCTGCAAATTTTATAACAGCCGGCTTTGCGGTCGCCGGTGGAAGTGGTTCAAAAGCATTTTAGCACTCATTATGGGAGCAGTTTTTATTGCCGCTCGCTGCTCGGTTTTGTTCTTGTTGTTGCGTGGCCGTCGCTGCTTATTTCAAAATTTAATTCACACTTTCATAAAAATTGCGCATTGTTGTGAACCAGCAATTATTTCGCGATGTTGCACGTGCATAAAAAATTGACAGCAACAATCGATCGAGCAGCTGACGTTGCCTTTGGCGCTGCGGTTGCGTTTTTCGCAATGCAATTGCAAAGTTATAAATTTGTTGGGAAAACGAGCTGCAAGCTTCGCTCGTACTGGCTCGCACCCGTGTAACAGCGGAGGCAACCTTGTGCGTTGCAACAAAAACAAAAACCAATAGCGTTTGTAAAAATGGCAATAAAAAGTGCTGCGATTGCTCGTCAGCTGTCAATAAAAATTGAGTCAGTAGTTGAGCGCGCTTTTTGCTTGCATTTTATGGCCAATTTAACTGCCAATGTGTGGAAGATGGGTCACGACTGTGGCAATGAGTTACACAAATTACATTTTCAAATTGGCAGCAGCTGTTGGCGGTTCAATCTGCTCAAAGGTACAAAAATAATAATTGTATGCATATTTGGGTGTTATATAAAAAAAATCCGTCAGAAGTTTTTTCGCAAATGTTGAGAAAATATTTTTTGACCTAAAGGGTGGCAACCTTGTAAATTTTTTTATTTAAAAAATTAAAATTTTTTTCTATTTTTTACAACTTTTGTAGTCAGGCTTTGGTGATGCATGTTACAAAGTTATTTTTTCAAGCATGGCAACCCTGTTTCTCATATTTTTGACATTGCATATTTCTTTATTTAAATGGTTACAATTTTGTCCCAACTTTTAGCCAGAATTTGATGACACATGTCACAAAATTATTATTTTCAAAAATTATTATTAACATGGCAACCCTGTTTCAAGCATTTTTAATTTTGCATACTTCTTTATTTAAAGTGCTTACGATTTTTCGCCATTTATTGCAAATTTTGTAGTCAAACTTTGTTACAAAGTTATTGTTTCTTCAAATATGGCAACCCTGTTTAAGACATTTTGCATTTTTCTTTATTAAAATTTATGCGATTTTTCGCCATTTAATACAAGTTTTTTAGTCAGGCTCTGTTGAAGCATGTTACAAACTAATTATTTTTCAAATATGGCAACCCTGTTTCAGAAATTTTTAATTTTGTGGGAATGAGGTATTATTATATCGTATAAAAATATTTCAATCACATAAATATTATTTTTTTAAGCAGGAATATGTAAACCAGAAAATTACGTGGCAACACTGTTAAGATGTGTGCTTAAAAACCAGTTGGCAACTCTCAAATATATAGTATGGATATAATGTTCTTTTCAGTATAGACTCTTCTAAAATCAAGCTGACGTAAACGGTCTGAAAACTATTTTATAGACAGTTAACCAGTATTTTTATCAAAAATTCATCGAGCGGTACGTCAAAATTATGACTGACGTACCAAAGAACTTCTTTGAAAATTTTGAAATTCATTTCCGAGACTTTACCTTTCGTGTTGAGCCATTTTTCCTAACCGAACAAATCAAACCATTTCGAAAGAGTCGTTCCCACTACAGTTGGGTCTAAGAAAGCGGAACATACTGAGATTTTTTCTCGGACCAAGGATCCACAGAGCTTCGTTGAAATTTTTGAAATCTCTTTCCGAGACTTTACCTTTAGTATTCCAACCATTTCCTCTAACCGAACAAATCGAACCACTTCGACAGATCCGTTGCCACGGCAGTCGGTTCTAAGTAATCGGAACATACTCAGATTTTTTCCGGACAAAGGATCCACAGAACTTCGTTGAAAATTTTGAACTCCCTTTCCGATACTTTACCTTTAGTGTTGCAGTCATTTTCTCTAACCGAACAGATCGACAGACTCGTTTCCATGACAGTCAGGTCTAAGTAACTGGAACGTACCGGATTTTTATTAGAGAGAGAAAACAAAGAGACCATTTTGTAGAGCGTTGAATTTGCTACAAGATCCACAAAACGAAATATGGTTTCAAGTAGATGGAAATGAGATAAGAAGTTTTTAATTGATAGCAAGAAAAAATAGAAAACCGTTAGGCGGAAAACCTTCCCGTTACAATTAGGAACTCACATTTGGTGAGACTTTCTTAGCGTTGTCTATCAACTAATTTTTCAGTGTATCAAAAAAAAACATTATTATGTTTTGACCCACCCTAATGTATGTTTCCTATTTTTGAAAATCACGTTATTAGTCTAAAAAACCCCTTAACAAACAAAAGTTCTTTTGGACTAGTAACTGATCTAAATTGAAATGTGTTAAGTAATTTAAATAGTAGCTTCTTTCATAACAAAAATTTACTAACCGTAAAAATAATTCTACAAATAAGTACTGGTCCAACTACGGCAATATTCCTAACTGAATCTCACATCAGGCGATATTTATCTACTCAATTGTATAATACTTGAGTTGAAAAATTAATCACGCTAATTTACATGATTTGCTCATTAGCAGGGCACCACATTCCCCAGGCATTCTTTAGGCTAATAAACCCACAATTATATGCAATTAGTTGCTCGCCTATATAATTTTAATTTTTTTTTACACAATTCACACCGACAAATTTACACTTAATAACTGCTAACTCTTCGAATAAATCAAATATTTAATGATGATAGATCAAACTAATGAAATTAGTAAAATTCCGAACACTTAAAGCATATAAAAAATTCAGCGCTGCTGCTTTTCGTCGGCAGAAGCAGTGAGAAAAATAATGGAGTGGAAATAGCTGAAGGCGGGCAGCGCCTAAACTCACTAATGGCAATATGTAAATGTTACAGTTAGTATGTGTAAATATGTTTAGAACCATTTGTATATAATGCAGTTAACTGATTGCCATTAAGAAGCAGGAAGTGAATTTCGCACACCAAGAGGACAGGACCCCTCGAGCGAAGCGCTTTGGCAGCCAAGCAGCCGATATAGAACTCGTACAACATATAATATATACATATGTACGGATATACACTTAAATATTGGTTGTCTATGTATGTAGATATGTATAAGTATACATATATATTTGTTAGCTAGCGTTCAATCTAAGGCAGCAGGGGTTTTTTCTAACTCAAACCACCAGCAAATGCCTGTGACGCCGCTGGGAAGCGCTGCCACAACAAAAAGGCGGCGAGGAAGTGTAAAAAAGGCGCTTGCTGTAACTAACAGGTTTTGCTGCCATTGGTCAATTGCCAGCTAACAACACGTGCACAACAACAATTACAACAAAAATGCATTTAAAATGCTTCCACCAATTCTAAAAGGCTCTAGGCGCTAGTCCACACTCGCTACGCCAGTAATATAATATATATTGACATATATATGTGTATGTATGTTTACGTGTTGTGTGTGTTGGATATTTACAAGGAAATGAAGTGTAGTGAAGTCGGTTGAGTAGTGAATTCTAATGCGTTTTAGTGGCTGTCCGGCTTATCTTGTAACTCGGTATCTATCGCATGTGCGAACAGCTGAATTAAACAAGCGACAAGCGAGCGGACGGACAGCAGATAGCAGTAGTAAAGCGATTGGCAAAACAGATGAGCGAAATATACATACATGTGTGTGTGTGTGTGTGCAAGTACATGCTCGTATGCACGCCTGTAGTCGGACTGAAGCAGGTAAGGACGGACGCTGCTCAGATAAATGACTCGACTGCATGCGAATGCTTAGCCATTTGCCGCACAGCTGAGTTGCCAAGGTGCTGATCTCCAGCTATAGCAACAAATTGTGTATGAAAATGTATATGTATATATATTTGCACATATGTATGTACATATATCTATAGCCACATATGTTGTAGCAAATGTATTAAGTAATATCTGTAGGCACTTTTACTCACAACTTAGTGGCACAAACACACACGCATGAAGGCTTAATACAAGCCTTGCTCCTGCGGCTATTCAATGTGGACTTGGTCAAGTGGCTCCAAATGCTATTAACTGCTGCAGCACATTGGCAAGCCAGCAGCTTGCTCTAACTGACTGAAAACACATGAATATGTTTAAATTATCTCGTGTCTAACTGGTTGTGCTATTTCGTAAAGATATGTACATACATATATATACCCCAGTATATATACACATACATACATACATGCATATGAATAAGTATAAAATTAGTTTTTCTGCCGCTTCTTGTCTCTATGAGCGCGCATTTCTGCCTCCAATTAGTTTGGTCTACAACTGGCATTTAAAATTGAAATTAAATAGAGGAAAAGTGTTGTAAAATAAAATGTAAATGTAGACTGGTCATAAATTAAAGCTATTTTAGACGCCACATTGGCATAGAAGAAGCAGCAGCTAAAAGGCATAATTAACTTTTATTTATTGTGTAACTTTCTTTAATACTTCCAGTGCTGGGAAAATACAATTTAAAGACAAAATGGTGTAATGTGAGTGAAATGAAACTATTTTCTGGCAAGAATTGTAATTTTAAAAATTTTCATAAGCCAGTTGAGAATTGCAGAATATTTTTTCTGAGCGAACGAAATGTTACAACAGCATTTCTTTTATAAAAACATATAATAAAGCAAGAAAAAAAGTTTTATAATAAAGTTGAGAATTAAAAAAAAAATTTATTAACCTGATGAGAATTACAGAATTTTTTGAAAAATAGGAAAGGAACGAGATATCAGTTATTTTTTTTTAATAAAACAAGAAAAAAACATTAACTTCAGTTGCAACGAAGCTATAATACTCTTCACACATACAAAAGATCCCTTTACAAGAACTTTGCTTTGTTCGGCCAGTTTGTATGGCAGCTATATGCTATAGTCACTCGATCTGATTAACTCTTTCGCAGATTGCACTATTTCTTTCTACAATAATCCAACCTAAATTTAATGAAGATATCTTATCAACTGTAAAAGTTTTCCATACAAACACTTACATTCCGATTCTTCAGTATGTATGGCAGCTATATGCTGTACTGTACCGATTTCAACAGTTTCTTTGGAGATTGAACTATTGCCTTAGACAATAATCTGTGTCAAATTTGGTGAAGATATCTCATCAAACGAAAAAGTTTTCCGTACAGACACTTTATTTCGATTGTTCAGTTTGTATGGCAGCTACATATATGCTATAGTGAACTGACATCGGCCGTTCCACAACTGAGCAGCTTCTTCTGGAGAAAAGGATGGGTGCCAAATTTCAGAACTATAACTCTAAAACTGAGTGACTAGTTCACATATATACGACGGACGGACAGACAGAGTGACATCACTAAATCGTTTCAGCTCGTCTCACTGTCCTTTTATACACTTGTATGTATTATACTTTATGGCATCTCTGGCGCTTCCTTTTGGGTCTTAAGGGGGTATTCTACTCTAGAAATCAAATTTTGGGCAGTTTTTTGAATTTTATTAAAAAAAAAAATCAAAAATATTTTTACAAACACACTTTTATGGTTTTTTTTATTGATATCTTAAGAATACAGAAAAAAATTTTACAAAAAAATATTAAAAATTAAAATAATTAGAGGGGGGGGAGAGACAGGTGTAAAAAAATGGCGCATCTTGGTGACATTGATCCTGACTCTCCTGGTGGTCTGAAAAAAAAACATCAAAAGAAATTCTTAATCAGTAAGGATGCCGTTATAGTCCGGGAACACGAAAAAATTTTTTTGAAAAATTGCGACTGCCTGAAAATAAAAATAATTTTTTACGCTTTTTTTTGAAATTCATGAATTTTTTTTTAAATAATAAAATCAAAAATTTTGACACGATGCTGGTAGGAACGATAAAGGATTATATAAAGAAGGTTCACACAAAATTTCAAGTAAATCGGTTGTATAGAACTTGAGATAATGCCGGTACCGTGTGGAAAAAAGTAGTTTCGAGAAAAACGCGTTTAAAGTTTAGGAGACAATTCTAGTGAACACGGACGCCACCTCACAAAATCGGCTGTATCTCCGAAAATAAGTCGAATTTTGAAAAATCCTTCCAAGGTCATATTTTTGTAAGTCTAAACTTTAAATATATGAAAAAAATCGAATTTTTCAAAATTCTAGAGTAGAATACCCCTTAAGCTCTCTGTCCAATCTCATGCATAAATCGCTTAAATGCTCCGTTTTCTTCTTCGTTGTTCTTTAATAACCGAGGCGTCAAATTATCTTTACATATTTTAAGCGTTTAGTTATTGTACATTAAGCCTCAATTGATACTCGACGACATTTAATTAAATTATAATTGAAATAGCAAAATGTTGCATTCATTCATTAACTTGTCCTACTCATAGTTTATTATTATTGTTTTTACTTTTTTTGTTGCTTTGGCATTCACTTTATTACAAAAGTCACTTCACGCCAAATTTAATTTGCATTTCAATGAGCAAATATGCGAACAGCAATGTAGAGATATACTATATAAGTGTGTATTGTAATAAACGAACAGCTGTCATACGATTGCAAACTAGTCGGAGGAAGACCCGGTAGGGAATGGTTAGGCAACTGGGTCGATTTCGAAGTCAATGAAAAGTTATTACAGCTTTATTTTGAACTATTTGTCCAACATTACTTAAGTTTCATCCACAGCTCAAAGTGGTCCAGTTGTCACGACACTAAAATGAAAGATAAAATGAAGACTTCGGAAATAATTTCAATTCTGAGAATGTCTGAATTGTCGAATAATGAAAAAATTGATTTTTTTCAAACTTCTAGACCATAATACCTCTCTTAATATAATTGTTTATGCCTTAATAATATATAATCTACGAATATCATCAATAACTGAGTTCTTTAGTCTCTCACTGGCTTATATTCTTAACAAACAGTATTGGTTAGTGTATTGGTTACTGCTCATAAGTAATCAGTAAATGATTTTACTACATTTTGTCAAAATTTTTCCATAAGAAATATATGTTCTTCTATCGAAATCAGACACTTATGTGTATTTCTGAAATCGAAATTGGAAATTTTATTATAGAATCCTCCTAAAATATTTTTTTCTTTCCGATGGACTCAAAATAGCAGCTATTATGTACAACAATGCTATGTTAAATATCAAATTTCTAACCTAAAACCATAAATCACAAGCTTTCTGCACTCATACAATACGATTTCCCAACGATCAATCATAAAGGTATTTTCAAAACCAAAAAAAAAAGAATAAGTAAATCAAAATCTCCACTGTGATCTCCCTCAATCTCTCAATCTCTTCTCGACTGTAGTCTGATTTGCTCACACTCAAATATGATCGATCACGCGCATTTCGTGCGGTCGTCTCACCTTCCGTTACGTTGACGCTGTCCTACCGGACATGTCGCTCAATATTCGGTAGTCGCTCTAAGTGACTAATTTACACGCTTGGCCGTTGAATTTTTTTAGTAATTTCACTGTTTTTTCTGTATTTCTTTCTGTATTGTTCGGCATTTTGTGCTCAGTTTTGAATGGCAGCGGCTGTGGAGGCATCTTGCGCCGTGCGTTTTGCGCCTATCTCAATGTGTTTGTATAGGTGTTTAATTTCTTGGCGCACCGTGTCGTTGACTTTGATTGATGGCACATCAAATAGAAGCGTTTAATTATTCAATCACTATTAAACAATTTTATAAGCAGAAAATTTGTAGTTTTGCTTGAACACAAGCTGCTGCTTTAATGACAGTTATTTACTGAATTTTTCTACTTTTTTTTTTTGTTGCCCACGGCTTTCAATGGAGTCTGAAAATCGGTAATTATAGGTTAAGTTTTTTCTTATTGTTTTGATTTAATGTTTTCTGTTCAAATATGTAGCATTTCATGAGCTCAATTATGCTTCTCAGCATTGAAGATATGTGGAGCCAAAGGTTGCTAGGAAACGTCCACAAGCCTAGAGATTTAGACAAAATCTTACCTTTGGATAGTGAATCATCTATCTTTTAGCTAAGGCTTTGCCGTTGATTTGGCTGATTAAGGATTGCCGTAATGAATCCGTTTTTCATACTAATCGCAATCCGTTACAAAACTGATCATTCAACGTTTCTTGGCTTCAATTCGTAACCCACCTAATTTCCTTGTTCTGAAATTGTTGCTGCTTGAGTGACTCCCAAAGATTTTGCGAGCTCTTCTTGTGTTTGACAACAATCCTCATCGACAATCCTCATATTCAAACTGTTTTCGTGGATTTTGTATTAATAATATTTCAAAATAAAGTTTGTCCATTGGCTTCCAACTGTAATTATTCTCTGAACAAGGTACATTAAGTTTGCCATGAAGTTTGTACCACCCGGAAGAAAATGACAGAGACCCTATAAAGTATATTTATAATATACTGTATGATCAGCTTGTTGAGCTGAGTCGATTTAGCCATGCCCATTGACATACAAACTAGTCCCTTAGTTTCTGAGATATCGATCTGATCACACATCTTTTTTTCACCAAAGAGCTGCTTATTTGTCAGAACCGCCGATGTCCGACCAATATAGCTTATGGCTGCCATACAAACTGAACGATCGGGACCCAGTGGTCCCAGACATCATCACAAAATTTAGCGCAAATAGTCTCCGAACAGCTATAATCTCCGAAAAAATTGTTCAGATCGCATCACTATGGCTTGCAGCTGTCATACAAACTAAAGGATTGGTCTCAAGTCCTTGTATGAGAATTTTTTTTTATTGACAGGATATCATCACAAAATTTGGTATGGCTAATTCTTCATACTATTGCTACAACCTCCATAGAAATCCCTTAGATCGGACAACTATAGCATATAGCTTCCATACAAACTGAACGATCGGAGTTAAGTCCTTATATGAGAAATTTTTTATTGACAGGATATCATCACAAAATTTAGTACAGATTATTATCCAAGGATAAGTAATAAATCCGAAAAAAAGTGTCAGATCGAAGCGCAATATATAGCAGCCATACAAGCAACCGAACAAAGTCAATTTGTTGAATGGAAAGTTTATTATTTGTTAAGCGAGTTCTAGCTTCAGCGCAACGGAAGTTAACGTTTATTCTATTTTTTCTTCTACTAGATTCTATAGATTGAGTTCCGGTTAGTTATTAACCGTTTTTACTACTAAATTCATTAATAATTCTTGGTATCATAGGGCGTTCCGTATGACTAATACCTGTATATCATTGACTTGTTAATTTCTAATTGCAAAATCACTATTTCTCTAAGTAATAAAGCACAATTTCTTATTTGCACCACAAACTACTTTTTCTCAAACCTTCGCTATCAATTAACGGCACTGACTCACAACGCTTTCATGCATATTTTTGCCCATAAATAAACATGGAACTTCCTCTGTGCCGATTTCAGGTCATTATCAGTGAGTAAGAGCGCGTTTCTCGAATGAAAAAACCTCAACTTAGCACAAGTTCAAGGGGAAATAAGCTTAATTGCATTAAAATTGAAATGCAAAATAACAGTTTTTTGCTGCTGCAAATATTTCTCACTATTTCGCTTAATTTATTTATGACACTGTTCAGTAAAAGTTATGAGCTCATTGCTCGCGCCAACGACTATTGCATATGCATTTATTATTATTTAATCCGTGCGATGGATGGTGAAGTCTAAGCGAGTGTAATGTGACTGTAATTACTTGTTACTCATGCAAACAAACAAACATTTGCATTTAAATTACTAAGTATGTGTGCATGGATTTGTGTGTGACTTTATCTGTGGGTCTTGAATCAGAACACGTTTTCAATTTGCTGCATTCAAATTACTTTAAAATTAATAAGTGAATGTAAATTGCTGTCAGATCGAAATAAATAATAGGTGAGCGCACACCAGCACACACGGACGTGCACATACAGCCACAAATCTCACACACGCTTTAGAAGGGTGTTTGCTACCACGTTTTGTATGCGCGACACACGCCTGAACACACGTAGCTCGACCAGCCGGGCAAGCGTGAAGGGTGAAATGTGTAATTTATGCATTTGGCTGAGCGTTCTGTGAGTGATGATGCCGTGTAAGAGCATGAGAAGTGTCACAAAGGAGACAAACTGACGCTGAATTAGATTGAGCAACTCGATTAGGCAGCCGTGGGGTGAGTGGTTGAGGTTGGGAACCCATATAAATGCATGCTTAGCTGTGTATTTATTCTAGATGGTGTTGATAAGGAAGTGTTTTGTTTGAAACTGAGCGTGGCAGCGCAGCCATTATTGATGTACTGTGTGAGGGGTTCAACATTTTCGTATAAAAGTGACAAATTTAATTGGAAAATCGAAATATAAAGCGATTCGGCCCAAACATGTTTATTGCTTGCTAGAGATAAGCATATTTGAGCCAAATATACAAACAGCTGTAATAGCGCAGAACAAACCAAAAAATAGCTACAAAATGTATTTAAACCCCCTCGACGCGTTTTGCTCAAACCATATTGAATATTTGCATACTCGCAACTGACAGAATATATACTTATAAATAATGCAAAAATTATGCAAAAAACTTATGTTGCTTTGTAAAGCATACCCGCACAACCTACTCAACCGGCACTCCGCTCACAGGCCAAATCACGAACGCGCTATTTCTGTGATTTTTTCTAGAATCGAACCGCTTCGGGATAGTAACTTTGTCATCGCGCAAAATAGAAATATGCAAAAATTATGTAAAGCAATTTTTTCTGTCCGCCAACAAAGCGTATATTGGGGTAGTCTCGCCTCGAAAGGTGAAGAGCATTGTTCTGATGAGAATATTATGTAAAGCATAAAAGAAAATCTATAAAATACCCATTAAGCAGCTGTAGTGTGAGAGATAACGAAAAAGATAAGCGCTAATGGTAGAGTTTACAGACAAAAAATATGGATTTCGAAACAAGTTTCGGTTAGAATAGGAATTTTAGAGGCGTGTAGGTCACACTGTGTGAACTTGTGTAGAAAAAAATACAAAATATTCAAAAATTTACAAAAAAATAATAGCAAAAAAAAAATTGAAAAAAATATAAATAAAAATATTTAAATAAAAAATTTAAAAAGTAAACAATTAAAAATTAAAAAAAAAAATAAAATAAATAAATTAGTATAAAAAATAAAAGATAAAAAATTAAAAAATAATAAAAAAAATATTGAATAGAGTAAAATAAAGTAATATAAAATAAAATAAAATAAAAAAATTTATAAAAAAAATAATAGAAAAAAAATTAAAAATAAAAATTTAAAATAAATAATTAAAAAATTAAATAAAAAAGAATAAAATGAATAAATAAGGATTAAAAAAAAGATGAAAAAAATTATAAAAAATAGAATAGAATAAAATAAAGTAATATAAAATAAAATAAAATAAAATAAAATAAAATAAAATAAAATAAAATAAAATAAAATAAAATAAAATAAAATAAAATAAAATAAAATAAAATAAAAGAAAAGAAAGAAAAAGAAAAGAAACGAAAAGAAAAGAAAAGAAAAGAAAAGAAAAAGAAAAGAAAATTAAATAAAATAAAATAAAAGAAAATTAAAAAAAAATAAAAACTAAACATATAAAAGAAGAATTTCAGAGAAAAAATAAAATATTATTAAATAAAATAAAGTAAAGTTAAGTAAAATAAAGAAATTAGAACGAAGAAAAAAATATTTAAAAAATAATAAAGTAAAATAAATTAATTGAATTAAAAAATATAAAAAACTAAATAAAATAAAAAATTCAAATAAAATAAAATAAAAATTAAAAAATAATAAAATAAAGTAAATAAAATTAAAATAAAAGTAAAATAAAATAAAACAAAGAAATTGAAATAAAAATCAAATGAAATGAAAAAGAAAAAACAAATAAAAAAATGTAGGAAAATAAAAAAAAGCCTGTCGAATTTTGCTATCGTTCTTGGTTTTGCCGACGGAGTTCTCTTACTTTAGAATTTTTGCATTTTTGGCTAATTGAATGAGGTCAAGCAAACATTTTCAATTTTTCGAAATTATTATGTTAATAGTAGTTTTATATATTTTCTTAAAAATTTTGTGATTTTTTTTATTGTTATACTCTAGCCACTATACTGTCTTATCGATATACTAATATTATGCTTATACTAAAACTTTTCTCAAACTGCTCAGCTATAAAAGCAACAATGACGCATTCTAAAAATATGTGAAGCCCAACAAATTATAAATACATACTATATATAAGTTAAATAATATTAAAAAAAATATATAAAAAAAGAAAAATTAAATATAGCATTCCGAGATATTTAAAAACCTGCTGCCAGTTGACTAATTAAAATTTTAAATTTATCTCAATGGAAAGTAATAAAAAAGCGGACCAGAAAATATACAAAAAACAAAAAAATATTATATATTATACATTATCAAATAAGAATAAAAGGCGCCAATTTCATCTTTTCATGCTACGATTTTTTCGCACTCATTCCAAAGCAAATTTTTTCAATTGATTATTTGCTACATTCCAAGCTTAGTAAAAAATAAAAAAACCCAAAAGAAAAAAAAATAACTTTTAAATATATTTAAGGGCGTTTAAATTACACAAAAAATGTTGACGCTTCGATTTCATTAGTTTTTTATTACTTATTTTGGTATTTTCGCTCTGCTATTGCCATGGTTAATTGCCTATAAAATTCATAGCCAATTTGCTGGTATTAACAATTCAATTAATATTCTGTTTATATAACATAACTACATATTTACAAGCAATTTGTAATATAATTAAGTAAATCGGTATATTACCGGTATGAAACCGGTTTTTTGTTGATATTAACCACTTAGACTTGCTAATTTTGGTTATAATACAAAGGGAGTAAATACTTATGAGAGTTTTTAGCCAAATCAAAAATGGCTAACAGAGTGGCAGAGGGAATTTATTGCTCGGAGCTGGATGTAAGGTGACCCAGCTAGCTTCCTGATTACTTTAGCACCTTCCAGTCAGAAGTTTTTGTTATCAGAAAAGCGGCATAGAATAGCTAACAACGCAGGAAACAACATAAAGAACAATATGAACGTTCATAGCCAGACGGCAGACTTTCTGGGTATCTGTGTATCGACTTTATTTAGTACAGCATAAAAATTATATATTTCCTACTGCTGAAAGTTATCCTGGGCCAATAATAAGTTTAATCAATTAAATCTTCCCTTCAGATTACCTCTTTTTCTTGCTTTTACTATGAAATGAGCTCGTCGAACCTTAGTTGACTCAATTTTTAAAATGACTACTATATTCGAATCAATTAGTTATTGGTCTATTGTGATGAAAGAGGTTAGGAAACAATAATCTTAATTGACTCAATTATCAAATTGGTTACTATAATTGAGCGAATTTCCCATTCTGATGCTTGAGTTCAGGAAAAAATAATGGAGTTAATTAGCAAAAATCAAGCATTAGCATTTCGAGCTAATTTTAATTGACTCAATTATCAAATTGGCAACTATAATTGTGTCAATTAGCGAATTTACTATCCTAACGCTTAAATGCAGAAAATAATAATGGAGGCATTTAGCTAAATTCAAGTATGGGATTCTTAATTGGGTCAATTGTCAAATTGGCTATTTGAGTTAAGTCAATCAGCGAATTGTTTATTGATTTCAGAAAACAAAAATTGAGGTAATTAGCTAAATTTAATCATAAAATGTTCGGGCAATCTTAATTGGGTCAATTAGAAAATTCTCTATTTGAATAGGCTGCGATAACGAATTGTCTTTGTTGATTGAGTCAATTAGCGAATTGTCTATTTTAATTGACCCAATTAGCGAATTGCCAATTTTGATTCTTTAGTTCAGGAAGCAATAATTGGCTCAATAAGCTAATTAACTATTCTGTCAATAATTGACACAAGTAAATTGACAACTTTAATTGACTCAATTAGCGAATTGTCTATTACGATTCTTGAGTTCCGAAAGCAATAACTGAGTGAATCAGCGAAACTCAGGCATTAGAAGTTAATTGAGTAATAACTTAATATTTTGACAATTTTAATTGAGTCAATTAGTAAATTATTGATCTTAATTGTGTCAATTAGTAAATTTACTATTTTAATTGAGTCAATTAGTAAACTGACTATTTTAGTTGAGTCAATTATTAAATTTACTATCTTAGTTGAGTCGATTAGCGTCGATACTTGACCTTAAAAAGCAATAAATAAGTCAGTTAGCGAAGCTCAGGCATGCAAAGTTAATTGAGTCAATTAATAAATTGATTATTTTAATTGAGTCAATTAGCCTATTATTTATTCTGGTAAGTCAGTTCTTTAGCGAATTGTCTATTCAGTCATATTTATATACTTAGGTATCTTATATAATACTGGGGTTTACAAACTTCGCGGCAAACTTAACTTACCGTGTTCAATTTCTATATAAAAAATCGAAAATACAACAACAACAACAAAAATACTTAAAACTGCATACTAATCACATTTATGCAAAAACGACAACCATATTTAATAAATTTCCGTTTAAGCTATGTTATTGCTTTTGTTGTTTTGCTTGCTGAGATTTGCCATGTATTTGTTAATGTTTTTGTCGCGCTTATTTATTGCTTTTATTTAACGATGTTTTTTGTTTAATTTGAAAGCAAAGAATTAAAACTTGAATCGGTTGGTCAATGAACTGCAGCTAACAAAGCAGAAAGCGAAGCGAAAAACCCCAAGAAAAAGACAATAAAAGACACTTTAATGAAAAACACAACAAACACGGGGGGATTAGCCAAGCAAAAAAAGCAACAACGAAAAATTGCATTTTATAGTTGTTACTGTCAGCCTGTGTGTTGTTGTTGTACGTCAAATGCATTAGTTCGCCGCTGCGGTTGCTGCAACTGTTTATTAGTGCGCTCTCGTGCTTGCTGCTTGCTATTGTCGTTGTTGTTGTTGTTGTTTTACTCATAAATTCTTGTTTAGCATAATAATATGCAAGTTGAGTTGCGGTTAATAGGAGAAAAAATTAAAAGCCTCGCAGCGCTGCAAATTGTATGCTGTTGCACAGGAAAGGCTTTTTTGCGGCTGTTGCAGTGGCAAACACGGCAAAAATGTTGCATGTGCGCGCACACACATGCACTGGCTGGCTGGTGCACACAAGTAAATACCGCTTTGAGCAGCCACATTGCGTGCAATCCGAGGAAATAATTACACGTTGCATGCCTTTTTCCGCAATGATTTTGTTCTTATTATTACTATTATTGTTGTTGTTGCTGCCGCTGCAGGCTGTCTCTGCAATTGCCTCAGTAATTTATGCCTCTTACATGCCTGCGCAATTTCTGCACATTTCTTACACTAAAATTGTTGCATTCTTGCTTTGCTTGTTTGTTGTTATTGTTGTTGCTGCCACATGTTGCACATGCACGCATGCATTTACGCACACAACGCTGCGTAGAAACGTTGTCAAATGCTGACAGTGATGTTGGCTGGCAGTTGGTGTGACGCACTCACGCTGTGGCATGCCACAAGTCGTGTACACAGACGAAAATGCATGCAACATTATCGTAAGCATAAGAGTTTTTCCAACCAGCACAGCAGGTCAAAAGTATTACGCGAAAAACGCAGACATTTTTTTTCGCGCCACTTTGTTGCAAGTGCAACAAGTATGCATGTAAGCGCAAATGACACTGCCTCGCGCTCCGCCTATCAGCAAAATGCGTTGCAAACAATTCGATTATGCAGCGACGAAAAATTTTAATGCTCATTAAAATTCCACTTTGCTGCAAAAGACGCTGCAGCAGCAAGTTGCAACATAGGGAAAAAATGCGTGCTACAACGCAGCGTGCGGCAACACTGCAAAATCGCGTTGCACCTTCAATGCTAAGCGCAACACAAGCAAAAAATACAACAAATACAACAAAAAAACGACAACAACAACAAAAAACTGCGGCGCTGACAAAAGCCGCCTGACATTGTGTCGCTAAGATAAGAATTTACAGCTGAGCCGCCGCAGCTCCCCAGTCTGCAGCCGTCAGCTCGAGTTCTGTCAGCAACTGCTATTGCTTCCTTGCATTCACTTCTCTTTCCGTTTCCCTGTCTACTTCCTGCTCTACTTCTGTCCCCGGCGCATTACTCAACTTTCTTTTTGTTGTTCTTTTTTCGCGTTTTTTTTTTGTGCAATTCTCACTTGCTTTGTCTTTTATGCATCATTTATTGCCTGCTGCTGCAGTATCCGCCGTGTGGCACACGCATCGCCGAGATAAGCGGCGCAACCACATTGTTGCAAAATGCCAATCGATTGAAATAGCTCGGCGAATGAGTTGTTGCACTTTGTCTTTAATCGCTTTTTTCTTACTTCGTGAATGTGACTTTAATTTCGGAAGGAGAAAAACAGCGTTCGTTCTTAACTTCCATAAGACAAAGGAACATTTCTTGCAAAGCTGAATACATATATTTCTTCTCGACGATGCGTTAGGCGTCTAGGGTCAGGGTTTACCTCTCAGAGACTTTTTCTCTTTAGCTATATCAGTATGGTTTTCTCGAATGTGATCTAAGTTTGGGTTAGGTTGGGTCGTGGGGTTAATCCAAAGTCGATGAGTCTCACTTGGACAGAAATTCTTCCTCTGTGTTACCCATAAACTCCTAAAAGGTAGATGAGTCTTAATTTGGCATAAGTCCGTACTTTGTGTTACCCAAAAGCTCCGAAAAGATTAATCATCAGACACTCATCTATTGACGAATCGTTTCGTGCTTACAACAGACTTACTAAAGCAGTTAATACCAATTCCAGCAACTACGCTGGGTTCGCCAAAGCTATGTCTACCGAGATATCTGAATCTCAGTCTAGCAAAAACGGGGTAATAAGAGATAAGGTGATTCCACCTCGCCTTCCTCCATCCTCGGGCAAAGAGCGTCCGACAGAATACTTACATAAGATTAATTTGCTTTAAGATTGATAAAGCTTCTCATAAAAATTCTGTTGTTCGGTATCTCGTTAACTGTAGTCATATATGTATATATTCAGGGTCATTTCCGCCTTCTTCACTGCGACCAATGACCGGTCTGGTAGCATAGATTGGTGAACGAAGTACGCAACTCATATACAATTCGCGTTACCTGAGCCAAGGCACTATGACATGGCGCAATTCAGAGCTACGTGGAACTCATCTTTCTGGTACTTCCCCTGAAAAGCATTGATCTGCAGCCAATTAAAGACTCTTTCCACTCTCACCCCGTCATAGTCTGTATACATACACTAATGTCGACCTTATAAATGGCGTACCATAACTTCTCATGTATAAACGGACCTAAAATCGGGACTCGGGTAGGAAATAGGATGCGGATTCCCTGATCTATCAATTTATATTATATACATTAAAAATTGTTTCAGAGCACCGGGCTTGGTACGTATTGTCCCCGATCTATCGCCTCTATAGTTCACTGAATGGACCCCACGCTTCGTTCCAAAGCTAAACATTGTATTTGTAACTCTATGTTCACTGAAGGTTGGTTTGTAGAATGAAAATTGTCCCATACCTGAATTCTTCCTTACTAATGAGTGTCATCTCCAAAATCCACTTCTAACATACTAAGGGCCGTTTTTTCCATAACTTGTTAGCAATAACCGATCTATCAGTTACTATCAGTTAACTTGTAGTTAAAATAACAAGTTATGTACCGAAAGAAGAAGTTTTGGTTAATTTAACCAGAGCTTAACTGACAGAACCAACTGCGAACCAGACACTGAGAAAAGCCTTAAAATACAAGCACCAGCTTTGTTCAAACTCCAAAAACAACCACGAATGTTATGTAAACACCAACAATAAGCGGGAACATCATCAACCACACGCGTCACTTGGCTCAACAAACAAATGCTAATATCAATGCAGCCGCAAACCGCGACAGTTACCCACCTTGCCACATTTCGGTTTGCATAAATAAAAGTTGCTAAATCTCCATGCCGCAAAGCACCGGTGCACTGGCTGTTGCAGATGGTTTTGTGAAAGGCACACCGTTTGCGGCCACCTCACACACATGTGACCGAAAGTACAACGCAGCACGCCACATGCAACATAGCACCAAGTGCAACATGCAACAGGATCATTTACGACAGCAAATGTAGAGGAGGCGATAAGCCTAAAAGTGGAAACAAAACGCAGACAAAGCCAAACAAAGCAGTTGAAATGTATAGAATTAAGGAACAAACAGACAGAAAAGGTAAACGACTGCAGTAACGAAGGACGGCGGAGGAAAGACAGCACAGGGCACAATGGTTGAGCCACATAAACCAAACTTTGTAGCGGGTCTGCGTGTAACCTTTCATGCTACGCTTCAACAGCTGTTCGCAACCGGTTTTCAGATAAAATTTGGTTTGGCGGCGACACCGATAAGAAATGCAAATACGATAATGAAGGCAGGAGAAAGACGAACACAGTAAGAATGCATTGTGATTACGAAAGACAAACGATACTTTTCGAAACAGACCGAGTGCATGACATTAAAAGTGCATAAGCTGCAGCTTAAGCGTGGAACAATGGATGGATTGTAGAGTTTATGCTGGAAGAGGACGCTTACAGACTATAAAAGCAAATGAACAGCAAGAATAGATGATCTAATGAGCTTAAGAATGTCAAGGGATGATGACGCTATGTAGAGAGAATAAGCGTAAGAACGAAGCGAATGAAGAACGAAGATTCTTTTTAAATAAGGAGTTGATTTGTGGATAGCTTTTGTATCAGTTGAAGTAGTAAAAATGTTGGTTGAATTGTGGTAGGAGTAAGAGTGGAATGTTGGAATGTTAAGAACCGAAAAAGGGTTTCTTTGATTTGAGACGAGCAGACAGTGTAACTTAAATTGCGAAGTGGACCTCGTCGTCTTTTCTCAGTACTAAGTACTTTAAGTGCATCCCTTCAGCTTTCCTGTTTATATACCCTGAATATGGTATATAAAGTTGGCCACGATTTTTATATACATGAGCTCCTTCCTACCCCAGTTTTCAGATATCGATCTGAAACTTTGTTGAAAACATTACACACGTCCTCTTCTCCTCAAGTTGCCCATCACTTGTCAGAACCCCCAATAAGTTGGCACACAAACTGGTCGGTCCAAATCGAGTCTTTGTATGGAAAACTTCATACTGGACCACTGCGCCGCGTAACCTCTTCCTAGTGATATCTACTTCATTGACATACTGCCGAGGTCGGAGTCGCTGGAAAAGAGACGCAAGGAGCCTTTGCGCGGATGGATCGAAGCTCAAGGGGAAGTTTGGAGAGGAAGTCTTCTGTCGGAAGCTTTCAATCAACTCTTGTTTCAGACTGCCAGATCACTCTAGTGTCTTTCAAGCAGAAGTGTCAGACATCAAGGTAACAGAAGATGTACTTCTCCGAAGTGCGCCTTTTTTATAAGTTGTATGGTTCCACTGCTTTAGCAGAGCTGCTGTACAGGCCTTGAACTCGCTAATATGGGGTTCAAAGCTAGTCAAGAAATGCATGAACTCACTATTATTAAACATGTCTGGATGCTTGACCACAGCGGAATCGTCGAAAATTGTAAGACCAATGAACACTCTCGAAAGAACACCCTTACCCAAATTCCATCAGGATGAGAATGAGCAGCGGTTCCCTGTCTTCGATGCATTCGTGCGCTGAACTTACGGGCTTCGCCCGAGCTCTGGTCAGCATTTGTGGTGACACTAAAGCCTTCTGGCTCCGAGGGGAACATAAAAGTTACATTGAACTCCTGCCTCTTAGCAGGTCTCATATCTCAGTAATGGCATTCATGACGTGAAACTGAAGATTTTGAAGGACGTAGCTTGTTAAAGTTGCAGTGTGGTAGATGTAGTGGAAATAAGTATCTAGACACTTTCTCCTTCACGTTCCAGTTTCCGTCAGACTAAGTTTAAAGCATCTCGGTTGCCATACTTTTTGCGCACCCGGCGAATTGGCTGGAATAGATATCAGTCGCCTCAATAATGTCGACATGCGACTGTCGTTTAGATCCAAACCTATGAGTTCTGGCCAACGCTACGGATAAGCGGCTATAGCAGTCCAAGTGGGATTATTCGTAGCTTCGCGAGTAATCAGCCTACTTACTTAACCTAACCTATGGACAACTTTTTTATTTGAGAACGAGATTAGACAACAAAGTATTATCCAAAGCAGCGCTACAATCTCCGAACAAATGTTTCAGTTCAGTCCACTTTAGTTTATATGTATGTATGTATGTAGCTGAAAATATTGCTTGAATATTTTTCAAAATTCTACATACATTTCCTCAACAAAGCTTTGTTTTTGCTTTTCAAAAGCATTTAGCTGTCATTAATTTTATTCCATTTCAAGTTTCATTGGCAAACAACGCGAGTTCCTTCAACGCATTGCCTTAATACCATAAACTATCATATCAACTTATTCAAGTGTGTAGATTTATTGCCGACTTTTAATGCGTTTAATATTTAATATGCAACAATAACAGTAATAAACAAACAAATGACAACGACAACAAAAATAATATCAGCTTTAAGAATAATTAATTATTTTAGTTTTTATTCGCAGTCTATTTTTTACTCAGCCAATAAAGCTGAAGCGCGAGGCAGGCAAATAAAACGCGAAATTCACACAGCTGGCAATGACTGCCGAGCACCGCACAATCACATAATATAATGCCAATATTTACATATTCACGCGTATGCGCATGTTAATCAATGCTTGGCAGCCCTGTAGGAAATTGAAACGAAGTTCGGTACAAGTGGAGGCCATGGAGTGGTTATAAAGATAAATACATATATATAATTACAAAATTTTATTGTACTTTAATAATCAATGATTTAGTCTGAAAATAGATTGATTTCCTTGACCACGCGGCATTTCTGCAGGAAACCTTGTCTGTCGGTGAATTTT